>JABWTJ010000286.1:606340-1062597 GCA_016801875.1 Solanum sitiens | reverse complement strand
ATATCTCACTCAAGCTCATCCCTAATGTTCAATTACCCAATGTTTAGCCCCTATGTTATTTTATACATACCCCATATGTTCCGCCCTGTGCAAGCAATAAGATGTTAGTCTCACTTCAGTTGAGGATGTATTGTTGTAATCTCTTTATGTGGTCTTCGGCAATCCTCATCTCATGAGGTAACTTTTAGGCGTAGTTAAACCCGAAATAGATTTTTCTATAACAATTGAAATTGATCATAACAAAACTTGAGAGCTAATCAAGTTATACTTGTATCCCATTGTATGCAGCATCTGTCAAGAGGACCAACCATATAGAAACCGACTGTCCCTTCCCAAAAAAAAAAGTTTTCACAACACTGTTATAAAGTTTGGAAAGTCAACTGATCAGCTTATAGACATATTCACCAAATCCTATACAGGTTTACATGTATGCACCAGCTAGAGGGGAGAATCAGATAGCTAAATGTAAATAACAAGAGATAAGTGTAAAACAGAGTTGTATGTGCATGTTCACCACATTGGGTAGATGTAAGAATATGCACTGTAAAAAGAGCGTATAAAAGCAGAATTCAAGTGTAAGACATTTGTATCACACATTCTCTTAATCGCTTCTCAAATTTCTCTGATTTCTCTCACATTCGAATTAGTGCTAGACAAACTTCCTAAGCAGAAGGCCAGGAAATATTGTTGTACAAGAGGAACACTTGCCTGACAAGAAAACGAGTAGAATTACTCAGACAAAGGAACATATAAACAATAAGTAAGACTGCACTTATTTAAGAATAGATAATTATCATATTTTCAACAACCACTTCTGTTTTTGTAAGTCATATATTCAATACTCATATGGTGATTTTACAACATTAATAGGGTGGCTGGGTGGCTGTAACTTATCACCTGGTTCAGTGTAGCCAAGGCTTTTAGCAGCATTAACGACTTGGCTTAATGGCTTTCCATCCTCAACCTCACTCATTACATACCCCAGGGTACCTGTTAGATACCAAGATATACTGCATCTTACCATCAAATGCTCTTAATGTTTATAACAAGCAAGATACTAAGGATAATCATTTGCTATTGCATATATAGCCTAAATGATAAATGGTCATAAAATATTACCACTCAAACTCCCAATAATACGGTAGACAGGGTCTCCTGATGAAATTATGCGATTTAAGGATGCTATGACAGGAAGGCCAGCACCAACCTACCACACATATAGCAATTTCAGACAACTTTGCTAAGCCCGAGTATAAACTGAACTAGGACAACACTATCCTTCGTATACCACACAGAAGATAAATGAATCGCTTAAACAAACACAATGCGCTACAAATCCCATATCATAGTTTGGGAAGTCAAACAAGAAAAGCTTTTGAAGCAGAAGAGGAAGGTTTAACGTGTATGAGACATTTAAGAATCTCAAATACAAGTGAAGCTATTTTTTAATCAGCTAGTGCCCTAGATATCAGATAAACCAGATGATACCCATCACTATCCATATGATCAGTTAATCTTTCTATCTTCAAATGTAAATTTACAGATAGTCGATAGATGCCTAATTACATCCTTCTTTCAGCGAACAGTGGGATGAAATCTGACACAGAAAAATTGGAACTTTCAAAGTTGGAGAGAGTAGGATGGAGGGACTCCAACCATCCTACCACACCCCTTGGTGATAAAGGGACTGGATATACTTGTGTTTAGATTGACAAGAGAAGAAGCTACAAAACGGAACTGGTCACCACTGCAAAATGTTCATATAAAAAGACAGGAGAACCAAGGTTTCAGCCAGCTTTCTGGTCTTACTCGATCAAACACAATTCAATTTTTTCTACCTAGAGACCCATACACTAGTATTGTCAGTTTTGCTGAATGCCTCTCAAAGTGAGAGTCTTTCCATTATATAGAGAGAATAAATATTACAAATCCCTAAAGATCCGTCATTCCTATCCCTAAAGATCAGCTATTCTATCTCTACAAATCTGCTATTCAATCCCTCCAAATTCGCTATTCTATCACAATATTTATTCCTTTGATTCTACAACAAATCTATATGATCATGCTAATTTATATCACTATCTAATTACATTAATATATACAATTATTTAGATTTTCATCATGCTAACATCCCCCCTCAAATTGATGCCGGTGGATCAAGAAGCATCAATTTGCCTACTAGAAACTGATGGCGTTGTCGTGCCATAGATTTTGTACACGCATCAGCTATTTGAAGATCACTAGACACATGTGGAAGAGTAATGACTCCTTTATCTACAGCTTCTCGTATATAATGACAATCTACTTCGATGTGTTTGGTCCTCTCATGAAAAACTGGATTAGTAGCAATCTGAATAGCACTTGTATTATCAGCATGGAGAGGAGTAGGATGAGATTGAGGAAATCCAATCTCAGCAAGTAATCCACGAAGCCATACAACCCCGGAGCAAGCAGTAGACATGGATCGATATTCAGCCTCTGTTGAAGATTTTGACACACGATCTTGCTTTTTACTCTTCCACGATATCAATGACTCTCCAAGAAACATGCACCAACCAGTGACTGAATGACGAGTATCAGGACATCCCGCCCAATCAGAATCACTAAAAGCATTAAGACGAATAGGAGAACCACTTGGAAAGAACAATCCACGAGTAGATGTTCCTAGAAGATACCGAATGATGCGACGAACAGCCACCAAGTGGAGATGACGGGGAGCTTGCATAAATTGGCTAACTTGTTGTACTGCAAAAGAGATATCAGGCCGAGTAATAGTAAGGTAATTTAGACTCCCAACTAATTGTCGAAACATAGTTGGATCAGGAAGAAGATCGCCTTCCTCACGACGATACTTCACATTCAATTCCAATGGAGTATCTACAGAGGAGGAATCTTAAAGACCAGCCAAAGAAATCAGATCCTGAGTATATTTGTGTTGGTTTAGAAACACACCTGAAGCAACATTATGAACTTCCAAACCCAAAAAATATGTAAGAGTACCAAGATCTTTCATATGAAAAGAATCTTTAAGCTGCTGTTGGAGGCTAGTAATTAGTGAAGAATCAGTTCCTGTGATGATAATGTCATCTACATACACCAAAAGAAGAACACAACCTGTAGATGTTTTTCGAAGAAACAAAGACGAGTCATATTTGCTCTGCTCAAAAGAAAATTGTAGCAAAGTAGACCGGAACTTATCAAACCAAGCTCTTGGAGCTTGTTTTAATCCATACAAAGACCGCTTCAACTTGCACACATCTGATGTAGGTGATGAGAACAAACCAGGTGGAGGTTTCATATAAATCTCTTCTTTGAGATCACCATGGAGAAAAGCATTTTTGACATCCATTTGATAAAGAGACCAGTTTTGTGAAGCAGCAATGGCAATAATAGTTCGCACCGTAGTCATTTTTGCTACTGGTGCAAAAGTCTCCTCATAGTCCACCCCATACTCTTGTCTGTTACCAAGAACAACCAATCGAGCTTTGTACCGATCAAGAGTTCCATCAGAATGAAGTTTAATTGAATAAACCCATTTACATCCAATAGGGCGGACATTTGAAGGACATGAAACAATGTCCCATGTGTCATTTTCTTTAAGAGCCAAAAGTTCCTCCTCCATTGCTTTTTGCCAACATTCAAGCTTGGAGGCTTGTGAGTAACCTGTTGGAATAGAGATGATTGATAAAGTAGAAGAAAAACCATACCGTTTAGGAGTTTGAGACACTCTAGTAGATCGCCGAGGAGGCTCAAGAGGAGCAGGCCTTGAAAAATCTCAGATTCTGGTTGTAGAGCAGTCTCAGGTGGCGGATCTGTTTCGGGATGGGGTAAAGTTGGCCGACGTCGTTCATACACAAATCCTGGTTTGAACCGCTTAGAAGACAATGACAAATCCTCAAAAGTAGGAACAAGAGGAGAAATAGAAGATGACTCAATATGAGTAGGAAAGAAATACTGATTCTCAAAGAAAATAACATTCCTAGAAACACGAAATTTGTTAGAACTTGGATCATAACAAATAAATCCTTTCTGCGAAGTACTATAGCCCATAAAAGCACATCTAATAGACTGAACAGAGAGTTTATTGCGTTGAGAAGGAGGAAGGTGCACAAAACAAACACAACCAAATGTATGAAAACTATGATAGCTAGGATGCTTGTGAAAAAGACGATAATATGGAGACTCAAGGTTTAACACTTTAGATGGAAGTCTATTAATCAAATAGACAGCAGTAGACACAGCTTCAACCCAATATTTAGATGGAACAGAGGACTCAATCAATAAAGTACGAGTGACATCCAAAAGATGACGGTTTTTACGCTCAGCAACCCCATTTTGTTGTGGCGTGTATGGGCAAGAGCGTTGTGATACAATTCCTTTCTCAAGCAACAAATTATTGAATTCATGAGACATATATTCTCCACCAGAATCAGATCTTAATATTTTGATGCATGTGGAAAATTGAGTCTCAACGTAAGCCAAAAACTTCTTGAAAATGGAAAACACTTCAGATTTAGATCGAAGAAAATACACCCATGTAAACCGACTATGGTCATCTATAAATGTCACAAAATACTTGAAATGAGCATGAGAAATTACTGGTGAAATTCCCCAAACATCACTATGAATGACATCAAAACACTTTGCAGCACGACTACCAAAATTAGGAAAAGGAAGAGTTTTACTTTTGCCTAATTTACAAGTAGAACAATCAAAGGAAGCAACTGAAAATTGATTTTTATTTCCCAATAAACCAGAATTGAACAAATGAGACAACACAATAGAATTTGGATGTCCTAGACGTTTATGCCAAACCTCATTCTTAGTAGTGGTGGAAGCAAAAGCCAGAACAGGAGGAATAGAAAAGTGTATAGGAAACAATCTTCCAACTTTAGGCCCCTTCGCGATTATCGTTCCCGACACCTGATCCTGCACAAGGCAACCATTACGAGAAAAGTTCACATTACAATTGTTATCTACCAATTGGCCAACCGAAATAAGACTAGTGGAGAGCTTTGGTGATACAAAAACATTCTTGAAAGTTTCAGTAATATCCCCAACCTTGGTAATAGGTAAATTACTACCATTGGCAACCTGAATTTGTGTTGGACCATTATACTCACGGATGTTTTTGAGTATATCAGTTGAGTTGGTCATATGATTGGAAGCGCCAGAATCAACAAGCCAAAATTTAGATATTACCTCATTACTTTGTAGTCCCAAAGTTGAAAATGCTGACAAGATCATTTGTTGTACCATTTGAGGAGTAATAACTTGTCCTACCGAAGATGAGCTATGTGTAGTGGAATCATTTATCCCAACTTGGAAAGTCTTTGTCCTACGATTTTGAGGACGTGTGGAACACTCTTTGATAATGTGTCCTTGTTGTTTACAATAATTACAGAACTTCTTGCCACAATTGCGAGCAATATGACCATATTTCTTGCAACTGTAGCATTGAGTTCTAGCCATATCCACGCCCTTTCCTTTCCCTTGAGCTGCAAATGCAACACTGACAACATTTCCTTGATGAAAAGCATTTTGTATGACGAGACGTTGCTCCTCACGAAGTAATTCCCTAAAACAGACATCCAACGAGGGAGATGGATCACGACTCATCAAGTTGGAGCGAACACTTTCAAAGTCAGATCGTAATTTCATCAAAAATTGATCTCGCTTGCTTTGTTCATGAACTCCTTGAATGATGGAGAGAGATTCAGAAGGTATTTTAGCATAAACGATATCGGTAAATTCAGCCCATAAGTTCTGAAATCTAGAGAAATAATCTTGAATAGAGAGATCTCCTTGTGAATACATAGCAATTTCATGCTCTAACTGAAAGCGCCTTGCGCTATGGTCTTGGTTGTAAACCTTTCGTAAATAATCCCACATGGCCTTTGCTGTCTTGTATGGCCTGAGATTAAGAACAATAAGAGGGTCAATTGACCCTAAAATCCATGTCATCACCCGAGCATCTTTAACCTTCCATTGACCGAGCTTTTTAGGATCGGTAGGAGTAGGATCGCTTCCATCTATATGTCCCCATAATTCTTTTCCGGTGACAAATAGTTGGAATTGAAATTCCCAGGCGGAGTAATTTTTTCCCGTGAAACGAACATGGAAAGACTCAAACTGATATGACGACATGTTTGTGACAAGCTAAGGAAGATAGAAATGCAATGATGCAAAATAACCAAAATGAAAAGAGACTAAGATTCCAAGATGCCTTAACTTCCAAGATACTTAGGACTAACTGTTGACTAACAGCAAGCAGAACCAAAACTTCCAAAAAAAAATTCTGGAAGGAACCACAGATGAAGGACACTAAGAATCAAAGCACTGAAAAAGGCTCTGATACCATGTCAGTTTTGCTGAATGCCTCTCAAAGTGAGAGTCTTTCCATTATATAGAGAGAATAAATATTACAAATCCCTAAAGATCCGTCATTCCTATCCCTAAAGATCAGCTATTCTATCTCTACAAATCTGCTATTCTATCTCTACAAATCTGCTATTCAATCCCTCCAAATCCGCTATTCTATCACAATATTTATTCCTTTGATTCTACAACAAATCTATATGATCATGCTAATTTATATCACTATCTAATTACATTAATATATACAATTATTTAGATTTTCATCATGCTAACAAGTATAACCCCATAACATGACACTCTAAAATCTCCTTTGTCTCCAACATTTCAGTGCACAAAAGATTTTTACACGCAATAGAAACAAGAGAACATACAGTTGACTCATGTCTAAGGCGACGGGACTGTGACACCAACTTATCATAATCCTCCTGCAAATAAGGCAAAAATAATCAATACACTAAACATAATAGTTGCCATTTGAGAGGAAACCCTTTTACAGATTAGAAGGATGAAAGGTGACAAGGATTGAAAGGTGATTGACCTGTAATTCTGAATGTTCACAAGTTATGCAGTGACCATAGCAAACATAATAAGTAAGCAAGCGACAATCAAGGGAAGCAATTAAAACTGACGTTGACTTTAACTCTGTTGAATAGTGGGATCATCTCATCCAAAAAATTAAGTTGAGTGCACCTTTGTTTATTTAACTCGCTCGCGTGTGGAACTGATTCTTTTCTATGGGCCAATTGGTCAAGCACACGGAACTTTTTTTATCATTCTAATGAAGGGTGATGGTGAACCTAAACCCGAACCTCTGCCTTCTCTGCTACCATATATAATTAGGTAGTCACCTCATTCAAAAGTTTAAACTATTAGATTTTTTTAATGCGGAAGTTTAAACTATTAGATTTTTTTAATGCGGAAGTTTAAACTATTAGATAGATCACACGTTTTCACTTAAATATATCTTCAGAGAACTTTATATTTGTTATAGCATTTGACTCACTTTTTGTTCTTGTCTCGTTTAGCATCTTTTGTTAGTTTTCAGGATTAAACACGGTTGAATGGATCATTAACTGCATTTCTGCACGTAAGCATGCATATGGTTGCTAAAAGAAAATGAAAACCATGGACACTGTCTGCTACATTTTATTCTTCTACTGCTAGTGGCATATTCAATGGTTGAACCATGTCTAGAACACTGATCTTATGCTACAACAACTACCTGATATTAAGCTACACATTCATAGAAATCAACGACAATAAAAAGGATCAGTTACCATTGGCACAGTAAGAGGCTTCTTGTTAGCCAGCACCACACAACAACCAAAATCTACAACCTGGTTTAGCACTCCAATAGTCTCAGCACTAGCTGAACAATCAACAAATGCTAAACCTGCCACAGTTTGAATTTCAATCAAAACGAATCTGACTGTGAAACAACTCCCCAAAAGCTAACACCTTGATACCTGCATTATCTTATGCCTTCACATACAAAGAATTTAAGCAACTGCAATAAATGTATAAGCAAGAATGAGATGTTTTTTTAACTCATTCCCTCACGATAAACAAAGATTTCCTTCCATACAGCAAAATAGACTAACAACTCCGCCGGACTGCAAAAACAAAGCTAATTTACTCACTGCACTCATACATTTGAGCCTAGATTGGACTAACAGTCAAAGTAAATAAGCAAGGTCCAGAACCATGCGGCAGCTGAAGTCAACAACTGTACTACACTCATCAAAGCATTTAAAAGTCAAGGGGAAGATTTAACAGTAGGAGCTAATACAAAGCATTTAACCCATACGGCATAAAGTTAACAGATACTCACTGTTACTAATCAAACTTCTCAAGTAGATTAGTCCTCCACTAGTAAAGAATAGAGTCATAGACGACAATATAAGCAGGTATACACTTTCCATAACAATCCTACCAACCCCAACAATCCCAAAATAAATATCTTGGACATGACACAAACCTGTTGATTTGCCAAGACGTCCAATATCAACTACTTTTTGTATAATTTCTGGACCAGAAAACACTTGGCATACACCTACATGTTACAAAAAAAAAAAAAAAGATTTCACCTTTTTGTCATTCTACAAATAAGCACACCAAATAACTTAGCAGCTTGTTTAAGGGTGATTATTAAGTATTGCAATACAACAGGTAAACTAACCACACCAAATGACTTTTAACAACAAAACCAAAAAAAAGGGTGAACTGCTACCAGAATTTGCAAGAGTCTGCAATGAAGAGCCATTGGATTTGACACGACAAACTTCAAGAAGAAATGAATCATCCAATTCTCCAGTGAGAACATCAGCTACAACCACCAAAGATTTGCTATCACACACACCCACAACTCGCAAATGCACCCCCTGTAAGTTTTTAGTATTACCCACAAAAACCCAACAAAAATAAACACTAAAACAATCCAATCTGATAATGATTTCCACAAATTGGTAAAAAAAATAGCACTTTTCATTACCTGTTTGCCATGAAGAGGTCGACAAGAAACAATATGTTGAAGCAATTGACGGCCAACTCCTCCACAACCCATCAAAAACACCGGTAAATTCTTCATCTTTTTGCTTTTACTTTTGGATTCTTCAACTTCCTTATGCCACTCTTCTTCGATTTCTCTCTCAAAGAATCTTGAAATGTTTACATCAATGGAGGATTCTGGGTTTAAGAGGAAAGTGTACACTTTGGTTCTTAATGTTTCGTATATGACACATCAGTCCAATTGTTTTTCCGCACGTTCTTTCTTAAGAGATGAAGTAATCGTCACTCAATTGAATCCGATCGGTATAATCCGCGTGCTTACCTACTTTTCTTTCACCGGTTGGCCCTGACAGTCAAACCAAATTTTCAAGGTCAAACCAGCCCCGGAGCAGGCATATCCTCTATTTTGTCGATTTTCGTGTGCTATAGTTCACCATCTTTTTTGGTGATCCAGATTTTCTACGTGGAATTAGTTACACTTTGTCTTGATATTTATTACTTTATGTTTTGAAATAATGTATTGTACCGTACAATATTTATTTGATAAATATAATTTTAGGACCGATTATATCATTTTAGATTGTTATATAATATCACACATAATTAATCTGAAGAATAAACTTACAAGAAAAAGTAGAGTACGAATAGAGTAATCTTAAAAAAGTAAAGTGAAAAGATAAAATGAAGAAAGAAGTAATAATATACGATCATACTAAAATCGATTGTTATATAAAATAAGACTTTGACATTATCTAATAATACGATACATTAAAATTTAAGTAAAAAATATATAATTTAAACTAATAAAATAGTAAAATACAATAGATAAAATCATCCAAGTTATTAATATCTACTTTTCTTAGCTTGTATATATTGATTATTGATGGTAAAATACTCATTATAATATGAATAATACAAAATATTATATGTTTATTGAATTGTTGGTGAGAGATCATTTAGGTTAATTCTTTTTTCTTTACTCACGAATAAGTGTTTTCAAAGTGAATTACTGGTTAAATTACTCTTAAGAAAAGAAGCACCTATTTTTTCAAAAAATTATCTACACACGACTTATTTTATCATATGCTCAAAAAAAATTATCGTTTGAATAAATTACAAATATCTCTGCTTTCTCTCATTCTCGATACATCATTTTGCACCATGTATCGATCGGATAGATCACTTTACGTCCTGTATACATCGAACAGATCACTTTACGCCATGTATCGGGACACGATGTATCGAAATGTTGAGGGATATATACAAAATCAAGACGCGATGTATCCGGAATCTACCTAATTTAAGATTTTTTTGTAATTTGAAAAAAAAATCGTATAGAATGTAAGTAGTTCTTAATGGGCTATTATAATGGGCTGGTTTGTGTCAACCGTTGAATTCAAAGTCCAGCCCAATTTGATGGGCCTTCAACATGCTAATCCATTCCATTTGTACATATTACAGTAAATAACCACATTACATATTTAGGCCTAAATAAAGTTTTAATCAACTCTTTTTTTCTTTTTTTTGGTCAATATTGTTATCACTATATCATATATGTATATGATAAAATAATATACAAATTAGATCATATGATAACAGAAATTATGTGCATATTCTTCTCTAATTAAATTTAAATTCAAATACCACACGATCAACAAAACAATAAAAAAAACATCTTATTGATTGATTACGTAAAAAAAAAATAGAAATAAGTACTAACAGTAAAATGATTCAATTTAGCTTTGAAGGTTAGTTAAATCTCGATGGACAAAAATTGTCAAACAAATAAAACAATAGAAAAAAAATACAAAGTCTGAAATAAGAAAAAACATCTTAGAAGTACTAAGACTAAATATAATTCAAGCTTAAGATAATATTAAGAACAATATAATAGTAATCAATTATCTAGGTCAACAAGACGCTTATCATTGTCTAATATTTGTCCACGATAGGTTGGTCTCAGTCTATGAAATCGAATCCCGGTCTTTTCTTGAAAGAAAGCTTTAAGATCTCCAATTGTGTCATTACGCTGAACCTTAATATTAAATATAGAACTCTTAATTTTGTTGCTCGATATTGGTTCATATCGAAGGACTAAGGTAGATTCTTTCTTTATTCCTAGAGAAACGAGATTTTGAGGATTTCTTAAAACTGCACCCTCGTACAAAAGCTTCTGATTCTTAAAAGAAAATCCAGTTTGCTCTTGAATGTAGGCTTTAACTGCAATAATAATATCATCTGGCGCAACCATTAAGGTATAAGAAGTACGACAATCCTTAGTGATACCATCTATAATGTCCTTAGATCCAATCGCGTCTTTGTAAGTATCATCATGAATGATAATTTGCATTGTTCGACTCATTGACCATGGATCTTTGACCATAGAGAACAACATAAGCATTTTCATAGATATTTGTGTTATCGATGCGTATCGCAAAATTAACGTAGAACCATTTTTGATTCCTAATGCAAATAGAGTTTGCATATCACTCAAATCTTTACCATCCTTGCTCAAAAGCCTTTGTTTTTTAAAAGCAATACGTTTTTTCTCTTGAATGCATGCTTTAACTATCGCTATTGAATATCCTGGATCAACCATTAAGGTAAAACGGTCTCGATATTCTTTAGTACCATCCAAGTTGTCTTGAGCGGGTAAAAAACATTTTGATAATGAATACCGCTGAATAATATTTCGAGTGTCATCTTGAATGACAATTTGTATCGATAGACTTGCTGACCTTAGACGTACAAGACCTATGAAGATAAAACACAACATAATAAGCATATATCAAAGCAAACTATAATTTTTAAGACATCATATAATAATAATAATAATAATAATAATAATAATAATAATAATAATAATGCAAAATCAGAGAATTTTAATATAAAATCAAAAGTGAAGAAAGTGAGAGGATACATTTTTGGCGTTTTGCATCCATAGTGAAAATTGATTAACTTTGTTCACTCTAATTAACCCAATATCCCTATTTATAATATCATTAATTATAAGAAAAAAGGCAAAAATAATTATTGAAACGATTCAGAATCTCATAAATTTGGAAAAATTAATTCATTATTAAAAAATAATTTGACTTTTCCTTTTTTTTAGTACCATTGTTGGTTTTTAATGGTTCAAGTACTACTATTTATTTATTTAATTAATTAAGGAAAACACAATAAAAAAGGAAATAAATCTCCTAAGAGTGGAAATTTGAATCCTGCAGACAAACAAAAAGCCTGATAACAATAATATATCATTATGCAATAATTTCAAAAATATTGCTATGGTTATTGAAGATCTAACAAATTGTTATACATTTAGTATACCAAATATATAAATTGTATACATACAATATAATGTAATTATCGCATAATACAAGAACAATTGAAATACAAAATTACATAAAAAATCAAGGACAACTATCCAATTTGGAATATGTTAATATAATATTCATAATACAATATTTGAATCCCAAGAAGGAAATTAACAAAAAAAAAAATACGTTAGTATATAAAGTAAAAGGAAAAAGAACAGGATATACCTCTCAATTTTGTATACTCCTTGTTATAAAAATAGGTCACATATACTTTTTATCATTATAAAAGTGACTCATATATATACGATTTCTTTTTAGCGAAAGTAAGAAAATAATTTTAGATTTATTTATTTGATTTTTATTTCAAAACTTAAAAAAGTTAAAATAATTTTTCTAAACTATTGAATATGAAGCACATATACTCTTCGTTAGATTTTGGTTTCAAAAATACCCTTACTTACCCCTCACCTTAACAAACTATCACCTCAAATAAAAACCTTTTAAAAATTTATTTTCTTACTAACATGGAATTTCAAAAACAATATTACATATTTTCGTTTAACCAAACTATTACTATAATTTTCTCAAACTTCGTAAAATCAGACAAAAAATTTAAAACAAAGAGAATATTACATATTTTCGTTTAAAAATTAATGATTTAGTTTGACTAGGAACGAAATTTAAGATTTTTTTTTTTTTAAATTTTATGGCTCTAAATTAAAGTTATGTCATATGTATCAAAATGTCCTTTAATCTGGTGACATTAAACATGTCTTGTGGAAGATTGAAGTTAAAGTGTTGCCAAAAGTTTTGAGTTTTAACACAAATAAGTGTTTCCGAAATGAATTATTGGTTAAATTATGAAAACTTTACACATATCCCATAGTGTTAAGAGCTAATTGTATTTTATCATTGTTTTTTCTAAATTACAAAATCCTTTAAATTTGGTGGAATCCGAATATATCACGTCTTGATTCCGAATACAACATTTAACGTCCCGATACATCACGTACATCTCGATACGTATCCGAATGATATATGACGCAAAGTGATGTATAGAGAATAAGAGAGAGTAGGATTTTTTGTAATTTTTTTGAATGGTAGGAAATTTTAGTAAATATAATAATAAGTTATATATTTAGATAATTCCTTTAAATTATTATTTTTCAAAATTAGTATGTTCCTTTAGCTATTATAATGGGCTGGTTTTTGTCACCATTGAATTCAAAGCCCAGCCCAATTTGATGGGCCTTCAATATGCTAATCCATTCCATCTGAAATTACATATTTTGGCCTAAAATAAAGTTTTAATTTATTTTTTTTGTCAATATTGTTAGTTATACTGTCATATATGTATGAGAAAATAATATACAATTATATCATATGCTATTAGGCATTGTGTGTGTATTCTCATCTAATTAAATTTAGATTCAAAGACCAAACAATCAACAAAACAAGAAATAATTAAAAGAAATCATCTTGTTGATAGATTATTCATCCATGGCGGGTTATGACTTTTATTATTATAAGTACAACCGGTTTCATATAAAATTAAAAATGTATATTTAATTTAATATTTAATTATTTTGATACGAGGAGAATTCTACCTTATGTAATCCTATAGTTTCTACATAAAAACGATTCGATTTAACTCTAAAGATTAGTTAAATCTCAATAGGCAAAAATTGTGAAACAAAAATTGGAACAATTGAAAAATAAAAATAACTACTAAGTATAAAATAAGAAAAATCCATCCTGTTGAACTAATAAAAAAGATGAATAGAAAGAAGTATTAACACTAAATATAATTCAAGTGTATGATAGTGTATATGAAGTAAGCATCATATTAATAAGGAAAATTATTGAAATGAAAAAAAAAATATAATTGAGAATCAAAATAAAAGACACGTGTCGATAGATTATTATTTTTTTGTACTTTTGGCGCCTATCCACAAACACAGGTGAATACTATCATACCCAAACACTAAATCAAATTGAATTGTTAAAATTTTCTAACAAAACAAAAAATGAAACCATGATACCGTCTTCAGTTTATTCAAAAATAAAATAATTTCGACGAAAACTTAACAGATTCATCAGGATCATTGCTAGAATCTTTATCCAGTTGAATTTCGAATTCAAACAACATAACAGTGGAGAAATCAACCACAACTTGTGATACATTTGAATACCCAGCCACACAGACAGAAATAACTAATGAATTTGTGGTATTTGGATCAAATGACATTATCGATCCCGATCCTCCTGTAAAACAAATTATCAATCTGGATAGGATTGAGGAACCGCCCGATCAACAGCTTAGCGCATAGATTACTGAAGAACAACAACTTAACGCAGAGATTATTGAAGAACAACAGCTTAACACAGAGATTACCGAAGAATATGAGAACGATCAACAATTTAGGAAGACATGGTAAAATTCACGTCGTTATAATGTGTTTGTTTGTTATAATGTTTGTTGTTTGTTGTTATCAGTAGATGTATGTATCCAATACCTAAATTGAAATTGAAAAATTTAGCGAAATGTATTACTGGAAAAACAATTACAAACAACTAAGGTATGATCTCTACTAACTAAGTATCATCTTTGTCAATAAATGATGTATTTGAGAATTGAGATTGTTGTTGTCAACACTTATCGCATCAACAAGATGTAAAGTTACGAAAGGAAAATAAAATCCTAGAGTTAGGATTAGTAACAAGATCGAAAAAGTTATTTACATTGTTTACGGGGTAAAGAAAAAGTGCTACCCTTGAAGTTGCCAATTCCAAATTAGGGACTGATGGGGTATTTTATAAAACGGAAAAGGGCCTAAAATACCCTTAAAGTATTGGAAATGGTACAAAATTACCCTCCATCCACCTATTGGCTCCAAAATACCCTTCTCACCCACCTATTGGGTCCAAAATACCCTTGTCATCCACCTTTTGGTTCAAAATTGACCACTTATTTAACGGTTTTATATTTAAACTATTTAAATATTTTTTTAAATACGTGGCACGCAACTATATGTTATAATTTAACTTATTAGTATAATTTATAAATCAAACCACTACCCACCCATTACTAATTAAACCCCTCCAAATTAATACACCCGTCACATTATTAATGCAACAACAAAAAAGCTACTGCCAATTGAGTGTTTTTAAAAATTTGAGGCGAAAATATCTATAGAAGTAAATTATCATATGTTAAGTGTCTAAATAAAAATTACCGATAAACTTAAAAGTCTGACTTACGTCTCAATTATGTGATGTTACTTCATAGTTAACTTTTTTTCAAAATAATATATTAAAGGTTTTAAAACAAATCATAAATATTTATAAAATTATATTTTAAAAAAGTGCATGAATTAATTCGAAATGTATTACTTCTTTACCTTTAATCATAAATTTTTAATTCAATCTTGAAAGAGAATCATATTGAAAGTGTCCTCCTAAATAAGCGGCTCAACCTATATTTCATTGGGGCTTCGATTCGGACTCAAATAATTTGAATGTCATTTTCAGGAATCTATAAGTGTTTATGACAATTTTGATATTATAATTGGATTATTAATTGGGTGGGGTTTAGTTAGTAATGAGTGGGTAGTGGGTTGATTTATAAATTATATTAATAAATTAAATTATAACCAATAGTTGAACGCCAAGTATTTTAAAAAATATTTAAAGAGTTTAATTTTAAAATAATTAAAAAAGTGGTCAATTTTGAACCCAAAGGTGGATGACAAGGGTATTTTGGAGCCAATAGGTGGATGAAAAGGGCATTTTGGAGCCAATAGGTGGATGGAGGGTAATTTTGTACCATTTTTAATACTTCAAGGGTATTTTAGGCCCTTTTCCGTTTATAAAAATCTTATTGATAGAAGATGAACTATTGATTTATTTGTTGCAATATAGTACATTGATTTTTAGTATCAAAAATCTTATTGATAGAAGATAAACTTTAAGTAGTTTTATTCAAAATTTTAAAATATCACATGAAATGAGATTAGGGGTAAAGAATTATATGTAAAGTGTAAGTGTTAAATTGAGTTTCGTTTTTTAATTCGAAGGTGATTTTATGTACTTTTCTATAATAAACAACTTATTTTTAGAAATAATGCAATGTAAATAATTTTTAATATACTAATCTCTTACTCTTTTTTTTCTTTCTTATTTTCACTCGATGAATAATACCTTATTGGGACCCGATTAATTTGAGTTCACCCATGGTTATGCTCTACAAATAGTTTGGTGTATCGGTCGAGATTTCTTTTGACTATATATATTTGAAAGAAAAATTTAAATTTCAAAATTAAAATAAATTTTACTATAATAAATAAAAATAATTTAATGGTGTAAAAATTTCGTACACTCAATAATGTAAATAACATATTGAAATTCTACATAACTCAAAGCAAACAAGAGGCAAATCTCAAGTTCTCAACAAATAATAGTAACAATAACATGTACAGAAAAATCATAATAAAACATTACATTACATAATTAAAATATTCAAATTAATCATCCATATCACTAGAAAAATCCAATATCTATCGAATTTCTCAAATCAACAATGATTTGAAAGTGGAAAATAAAAGATAATGAGAATTACAAAACATAAATTAATTCAATTCTAATACGATAATTTAATTTATTAGCGTCTCTATCAAGAATTAATTTCAAGAATTTATGATTAAATCAGAAGTGAACTTCAAAAGATGTATCATACGAGTGTGCCTCTCATAGACGAATATCGACTCAGTAGATAATTACGAAGAATATAATTCCCAAGCTTAGAACCAATTGCATCTTGAAAATTTTCATAATTGAACCTGCATTATTTTTGTCCTCTGATGTGGTAGGACTTGAAGCTAAACCTCCTAAAAATAGTAAAATAGGAAGAAAAATAAATTAACAAATATATATATAGAAAATAGGAAGAAAAATAAATTAACAAATATATAATACTTCATGTGTGCTATTTTAAGTGATAAAAAGACAGTCTACTACGCTAAACATCTCATATTCACGCACAGTCTAGTAAAAGAGTTGTATTCGAAGGGATTGATGTAGACAATTTATTCTAATACAAATATTATGAACTGTTTTCATGACGTGAACATGTAACCTATAAGTCATATAGAAATAATTTTATCGTTGCTCCGAAGATCTCCTTTTTCTGTTTTGTTTATATTATTACTCTTTGTATAATTGAACATTTCGTGAAAATATATAAAGATACTCATAAAAGATTATATTTACCTATATATCATCAATGTAAGAAATATAAAGAAACGATTTTAAATTTTTTAGTTATATATATCACCAACGTAAGAAATATTTTTTTTAAAATTATTGCAATTGATACTTTATAGAGAATATATATAAATATAAAATTAATTAAGTACAAATATATTTACCAGGTGAAAGAGCTGAAACTTCACCATTTGCTATACCTAAAATAAAGAAATAAAGGTTAATTAGAAAAATAAAATTAATTGTAACAAATATATAATATTTTGTGTATCCTTCTTTATGTGACACTATTATTATTATTTAAAGAACCGAATAATACTTTGAAAAAGGACGAAAAGATAAAAATAGATCGCGCATCTAAGAAAAACAAAAAAAAAGTATCATACTAATATCCACAGAATACACAACTTGAATTTAATCCGATCTTAATATTTTTAACGAGACAATTAATTAAAGTCATTTCACCCGCCTAACATTAATAATTTATTACAATCATCTGTGTATTTTTACTATATAATAAATGTATAAAAGTTTATAAAATTGTTTTTCTTTTTAGTTATTGCAATAATTTTTTGTGAATAAAAAAATAAAAATAAAATAAAAATAATTAAGTAGAAATAAATAATTTTTACCAGGTGAACTAGCAGGAACTTCAGCACTTGTTGTTGGAGCTGCAATTGGGATACCCATTGCTGTAAAACAAAAACAAAATTAAAATTATATCTACGAGAGAGATTATATTTTAAGACATAAATACGAGTAAATTAATTAAATATTTTTCCTATTTAATGTTCTTTTTTTTTTAAAAGGTGTGTAAATAATAAAAATATGATAAGTAATTTGAGAGGTAAAGACAAAGAAATTTGAGTTATTTAATTATATTTAATGATGATACAATTTTACAAAATGGAAATAAGATATATTATTTATTGATTTTTCTATGAAACTGCTAATGTTTAATGAGGAGCAATGATTTCTTGATTTTGGGATATATTATTTATTGATTTTTCTATGAAATTGCTAATGTTTAATGAGGAGCAATGATTTCTTGATTTTGTAATCCGTATTTGATATTTGTATCATAATTCAATTAAATTTAGATTCGTGCATTATAATCTCATTTTTTTTCTATAAATTTAAACCTGAAATCTCTGCTATTCCATCATAACTCACGTTAATGTTACTGGTGGTCCCTTACACCTCAAAATTTAATGTCTTCCTTAAGAATTCAACAAGTTTCAAGCATTAGTTGTGGAGAGGGGGGTAGGTGGTAAAAATTTATTTGAGTCCATTATTTATATCATGTCATACTAATTTTGTTATAACTATAAATTAATTAAAAGTAAAAATATTTACATATTAATTAACTTGTGATTTAGTGTTAAAAGTGCATGTGTATGAGAACTAATATAAATATTAGACTTAATTAAAAATCAAACGATAGAATGAAACCCTCTCCCCCCCAAAAAAAAAAAAGAGTACAAAACCCTAATTGTAACTATATTGAACATACTTTAATGTAATTTTAAAAATTATGTCACATAGCTCAATATGTATTTATATTATACAATACCTATACCTAGAGAAAACATTATACATACTATATCAATCTTGTATAAAAGTATATAATACTATATGAAAGATGTTTACACACAAATATGAACTAACTCGAATAACAAACTCAAAACATGAGCTATACTATATACGTAACGTAAATATTTTCTTTCAGACATAATAAGATCTAAACCGCGTATCGAACAAATATTATGAGAGATAAAAAGCAAAAGAGGTACAATACCTGCACAAGCACTAACTGGTGGAGTTTCCAATTTGCAAATATTAGGAAGTTTTAATGCCTTATTAACATCAATTTGGATACCAATTTTATCAGGATTACCAAGTAATTGACACAAACAAATAGGGTTACTCTCCAATAATCCAGCAAGTGAAGGACAACATTCTTTATCTGGCTTACTCAATTTACTATCTTGTTCAACATATGTCAAACAACTTGACATGTTTAATAACACTGTCATACAATCCATCCCACCCGATGTCGCCGGCCCGTCTGAAGCTGGCGACATCGACATCGATGGCGACTCTGCAGTCGCCATCGGTCGTCGAAAATAGAGAGAGGAGGAGGAGGAGAGATGTGGTGGTTGAGGCCATATTGATTTTTTTGTGTGATACAAATTTTTGTGTGTAGAAATGACATAAATATAAAGATGTATAATAAGTATACTATTATTATTGTTCAGTGGGAAATGTGATATAGCTAACTATTTAGGTAGCCCAAAAAAAAATAATTAAATTTTCCAATACCTACTACCAAACTATGTATTAAATTCTTATCATGTTTTTTTCTTTTTAGGTCCTTTATTTTAAGGTAATTGCACTTTTGATCTTTTAATTATTGATAAATTTTGATTTTAGTCCTAAATTTTAGTATTGATATTGCTTTTAGAAAAAAGAAAAAGTATATTCTCAAGTCAAACATATAACAAGCACAAAAATTTGTCTCTATATGAAAAAATCAAAGTTTCACAAATTATGTGCATTTTTGGTCCACTTAAAGTGATCAATCAATGAAGTGTTCTTATGGTATAAAGGGTGATTTTCTATTCCTTTTAATATTGTAGTTATATAACCGAGAAATATGATGGGATGAATAAAATAAAAAATGTAACGGTTAAGATCTTTTAAAAACTATTCAAGTGATATTAAACTTATATATATTGAACTATATTTTCAGGTAAAAGATGTTTATATGATTACCTTCAAATATATATATCTGATTCAACTATCATATGAGATTCCGTCACTCTAATTATTCAGAGGTCTCGAATTTGATTTTTTTAAAAAAGATAATTTGTATATTACATAACCCCACCGTCTAACTCACCCAACCATAAAAAGAAGGAATATTAATGTGCCATCATATGGGAAATCACGTAAGTGGTATGACATGCATGTTAGAGAAATAAAGTTTCATACACAAGAAAAGCTGGAATTCTTGGTCAATAATTTGTGCCCACCCCTCCACCAAAATTGTGGCAATTTTTGAAAACGCTATAATTACACTTGCCAGTTGCCACGAGCAATATACTATCGTTTTGTTCAATCATGAAGTTTTGGAAAACACTGAAAAAAATGAGTAGTGGTGGATTTTTTAAAACGTCACAGTTATAATTACATCGAGCAATATCGTGTATGTACAAAATACATGTTTCAATTTGTATCATAAGAAAGATTTTCTTTATATAGTCGAGAGAAACCATACCGAATCATAACAGAAGAACTTGTCTTTTCAGTCTGGGCCTCATATTTCTCCTATGTCATGTTCATATGGTGATGCGATGTACTATGTGAATTCATGTTCGAAGGACGCTAGGTTCTAGAGAGGCTATTCTATTGTTTTTTGTCGATTAACTGCTTTCACTTTTATTATCACTTCTGATACTGACAGTGCGACATGAGTGAACATTTGATTTGATATATATTATACGATAATTATACTATCTCGTCCCAATTTTTTTTTTAAAATATCATATCGTTTCATTTAAACTCATCTTACGTAGGTGGGAAACTACAATTGGATGAAAGAAAAACAATTAATTCACCATGATCATTAGTTGTACAATTTGCCTACGCACCACAATATTTATAGTCCCTATAATTAAGTATGTATTAAGAAAGCTCATGATTTAAAAACTCTAGTACTAGTAGTTAATTATATATAGCAAGTCAACATCGATCATTAATAGACAATACAAATTATTAAGGAAAAAAACATTTTAAATTTCCAAATTATTTAAATTTTGATTATTTTTTTCGATGTTCGATATTCATATTGAATTTCAACTAAATTTGAATATATCGAGAGTACATCCAGCACTTTCTAACAATGATGACTTTATATTCGTGACTTAAAAACGAAACATCTGATTAAAGACGAACGAATACGTAATTATTACTTTACCAAGAACATTATTTGTCAATTGTATATAGGTATTAACACTCCTTTAATTTATTGGCACCATGTGAAATAATATGTGGAATGGTCCACAAGGTTTTAATCCCACAAGTTATTGCAAGCTGGAAGTGAGTGTATAATATAAAATATGCTTTTATTTTATAATAAAGAATTATAAGCAATCCAATGATATATTTAATTAAAGAAAAAAAGGATATAAAAAGAAAGACCAAAGAATGTGGAAGCATTTAATTTTGTTGGATGAAAATGTTGGGAAGTTGAGAAAACAATGAGTTATTATTTTTATCACGAACAGATACGATATAGTGAATTTAACTATATTTTTTTAACTAGAGGCTTTAGTTTCAAATTTTGAGTATGAAAAAATTTTGATATGGAAAGTTATCCTTAAATGATCCCTATTTGATGGATTAGTCAAATTTTAATACGAATATCGTACATTGAACGATAAAAATGAATTAGGTTTTTTCTTCTTCTTTTATGTAGAGAAATATGGTCACATGAGTGCTTTTTCTTGTTTATATGAAAAGGAGTTATTTTGAACTAAGAATGTGGAAGCATTTAATTGTGTTGGTTGAAGAAATGGGAAATTAGAAAAAATAGTCAAATATGTCCAAGTTAGTATTTTTTTTTTTTGGAGATATATCTTTTTTAATCCACCAATTATTAGTAAGTTCTGATTTTGATTATTATAATATCTTGATTTAGTATATTGAACCTTTTTAGTTAATGAGTAGGAGTTATGAGTTTGTTTTGGGAAGGATATTTTGGGGATTATAAAAATAGTAGGGATAAAATCGTAAAAATGTTGGTCAAATAAAAGACACTTATTTTATAAGCTAACTAATATATAATCTGACTAAATTCATATTCACAACGGAAAGCAGTAGCAGAGCCAGAAATTTTATGAAGAGGGTCCAAAAATTAAATGAATTAAATCGCTTTTTAAAAAGGGGAAAAATTGTTGATAGTATTCATACCGGAAAGCAGTGACAGAGCCAGAAATTTTATGAAGAGGGTCCAAAAATTAAATGAATTAAATCGCTTTTTAAAAAGGGGAAAAATTGTTGATAGTGAGATTTGAACACGTGAGCACGACTCATTAAAGATGTTTAAACCCACATTCAAGACATTAAACCACTAGGCTATAACAACTTATTATGTCAAGGGTGTCCAAAAATATGTTATTTGATCACTTTGTCTATCATTTTTACTTGTATATACCGTATTTTTTCGGACGAAGGGTCTACGCCACTGCCGGAAAGTCCCATATTGAGATAAAAAGCTCTCTAACAAAGGTGACTTTGTACGCGGAGGGACTTGACCCCAAGACTCTGATTCTGATTAAGGATGAATGAGTACTTATCACTCTACCACAACTCCTTATTGATAAAACGTGACTACTTTTCAAAGATAGGACCGAAGAGTGATCAGTAAACGTTATTTCTAATATAGGGAGAGATCAAAGTTAGATCAAACTGAACATTTTATTATATACATTTTGCCAACCTAAGTTTGTTTCTCATCATTCAACATATTGCTGAGTACAAATGCTACACAATACACACTGTAAACTACTCTCAAGAATGAGAAAAAAACAGTTTTAACTAGGCACTGAACTTGTGATTGTGTAGTTACTATGCAGAGGATTCTAGTGCCTTGAAAGTGATCGGACGACAAATGGAAGGCAACGGATCGCCAGACCATGCTGAGTTAGCTAGCAAGACATTCACAGCTTCAGTAGGATTGTATAAATCCCACCATACATGACTTGAAGCTCGCGGGCACGCCATATCAGGTGAAAGGCAGCCTTTTGTTCCGCCATATTCGCCTGTTCCACAGCAAGCATTCTTTGCATCCTCAAACCCTGCAAAGATTTTCACAGCAGGGTGAGATCTGTGTTATGACAAATCAATGAATTTTCTAAAGATATTGGTCAATATGCAATGAAAATAGTGTAACACTTCAAATAACATATCCATTATAGTCAAATTCGAGGCATTTTCAAATAATCGTGATGACATTCTTTAGATATGTATGATCAAGTAAACGAAGACTATCAATAATGAATTCAATCAACGAGACGTAGCAAACCAGCAAAAGATTATGCAGAAAACAGTGTATCAGAAAGGCTTTTAATCTGGTAAGTGTATGAAGAACTGATCATACCATAGGCTTGAGGATGAAAAATGAATTCCATCATTGCTCGATAGGTATCACAGAATATGACTTGAGCACCTCGCATTTTGATGTTAAGGTCAACAATCCTCTGCTCTAGCCTTGTATTGTATTCCAAAACTAGTAAGTTGACATCGTTTTCACAGCCCAATTTATAGCCAATGCTTGAATTGTACCTTATGCTCATTACACTCGGTGAACATCCCAAAGGCAGTATCCCCATGCATACTATCTTCCTAACATTTGCATCATAAAGATTCTGAATGACATTTATCATCTGGTCAACCAAAATATGGGTGAAACGTAGGCCATTGTGTCCGGGACTTGTTGAAGATTCATCATCAACCAAGTTATTGATCAAATCATCTTTCCCGAATGACAGGTAGAAAAGGGAGGATTCGATTAGACTTTTTGCAGTATCTTGGCCTAGCTGAAGTTGCAGTAACTGTATGGTCTCAAATGCTTGGCGTAGTTGTTGGTTGAGGGACTGGTAGCTTCCACGTTTGGGGTACATGATGGTCGCTTGTGCAGCACCAAAATTCACTCCGTTTAGCAGATCCTCCATCGATCCATTCTGGCTGTAGAATGGTTTGATATATTGCAAGCCCATCTTCTTAGCTGCAGCAAACAAAGTTCATCGTCATCAAACTTCCACGGTTTTAAGCTGGACTAAGTATGATACGAAGATAACTCAATATATCAAAGGCTTTCAAACTGGAGCATTTCTATGTGACCTTATAACAACACATCACCGAAGTTCCAACATATCATAGAGAAGCACAAATGATATTCTTCTCAAACCAGGAGAGACGTAACCGATTTCTACCTAAGCCACATATAGAAAAAGACATATAACTGTTTGTTTGTCAAATTGACCTATGGCCGGACTCGTTGGGAGACAGATTTCGGTTCAAAACTTTGAAGTAATATCTGGAGATTGTTTCAACTAACTGTTTGTTTATCAAATTGACTCATTATTTCAACTTCAAACTTGAAATACAAAATTTGAAGTTTGAAACACATGTTTTTAGGAGTTTTCAAGTTCTCTTTAAAGTTTTACTCACGAAAAGTCAACGTTGTTTTCATGTCCAAACACACAATATCAATTTTCAAGTATCAACCAAATCACGTCCAAATGCCTAAAAACAACAACATACCCCGTGTAATCCCATAGGTGGAGTTCTAGCCGTCTAGGGAGGATATTATGTATGCAGAACTTCCAAAAGAACCTCGACTCTGATTAACGCACATCAAAGCAGTTTAAAAACGAAAATACAGAAGCAACGAGGACATAGCAAATAACAGCATAACATAGCATTCACAAACAAAGGAAAATGCCTCAAAACAGAAAAAAAGATTGTATAGCATTTCTGCTGCTTCCATAGGCATAACAAAAACACCAAATTTACACACACACATTTTAAGAAATAATAGTTAAGCTAACCTCCCCATCCCCACGACAGTAACGGAGCCAGAATTTTCATAAACACACGAAGAAGCCAATGGAATTCAACATAAAAGAAAGTAATTTTAACCTTGAATATACCGTGTAATTTTCCGTCAAAATGAACCCCTTGCTCCCCCTTGGCTCCCCCCACCCCCCACCCCCAAAACACCACCACCAGTCACACAGAGACACACAATGAAGAACCAGAAAAGAAAACACTGGAAGTTCAAACATTTCTTGAAATTCTCATCACCATAGCTACACAAATACAAAAAAGAATCACAGAGAAGTAACAATACATACACTAAATAGATAAAGAAAGGCAACAACAGAGAAACAGAGAGATAGAGATAGAGTAAGTACCAAGAAGCTGAGGAAGAAGGGTTTGATCAGAGCCATTACAAGGGTTTAAAGACAGATTTTGGTGCAAAATAGGGTAAAAAGGAGTATTATCCCCACAATCAACAGAAGAATCACCCAAAATGTACATAGAAGTCACTGATGATTGCCACCCAGAAGTACCATTTGTAGACACAAATAATTCATCATTTCCCATACACAAATCCATCTTTAACAACAAACCCATATAGAAAATTGATCCAAGAACCCAACTTTTACTTCTTAAAACCCACATTCTGAACCCCAAATAAGAAAAATGAATTTCTGGGTTCGTTTCTTCCTCCCTGTTTCTTGGAAAAATCTCACCTTTAACAGTATTTGTAGTAAAAGAAAATTGACACTTGTTTATGGCTACTATAACTTTTTTTATGTGTGTTACTTCACTCGAGAATTTTTTATTTTTCCACGTCTTCGTAAGACAGGAATAAGGTCGGATATTCTCTTCAAATGAAATTATACTGAATATATTCATGTAATATCGATGCAGTTGAATTCTTTTTTCTTTTCTTTTTTTAATTCCAACTTATATATCTTATTGATATTGCGAATGTTTTGTTTGTCACAACCTTCTATTTATTTGTTACGTACAATTTTCAAGTATTGCTTTTTAAAATTGATTAGCATTTATATATGAAACTATATATGAATAACGAAAGGGAGCATTGCAGTAACGATAAAATTATTTTGATATGGGTTATAATTCGAGGAGAGCTAGGAGACTAAAGAGATTCATACTTGAAACTATACAAGGTCAAAGTTTTTTTTATAATGTATTAGATGTTAGAATTTTGTTAGCTTATTCACGTATATTTACGATTGAAGTCATCTGTATCTTTAGATCGCATGTTTATGTCATAAAATAAGTCGTTGATGCTTGTGTCAAGATAAGCTGCATATGTCATACCCCTTCTTGAGGTGCTGCTCTTTTCCATACCTTACTTGAACGTGAGATACTTCGTGCACGATTTAAATGGTTAGAGCAATCTGTTTGCATCTTATTTCAATTTTTTTTGTTTTATTATTCTACAATCACATTTTGGTTTCTTATTGTAATTGTTGTTCTCTTATTATTTTGGAAGGTATTTTAATGTGATTTTGGAAGTACAATTTATGTGAACCACCTGTTTTATCCCCATAACAAAGAACATACATTTTGTATTTCTATTTCCCTTTTCAGGTAGAAAATTCTTGACACATACTAAACGTACGTTACAACTTATGATCTTAAACAAATCACAATACTTGTATAGTTATAAGAGACTGACAAAAACAAACTATTTCAAGACCCCCCTCTCGTTTCTCCTTCCACCAATACATTCTCAGCTTAAACGGAGAAACATGGTAAATGAGGATTCATATATACCAAAAGAACCCTATCTTGTTTGGGATTGACATGTAGGTTATAAATCTGTCAATAATAATACACCAAAAGCCATCTGCCATGGTTCTCCATCACATAAAAACTAGCTTTAAAAGGAATCACTGTATATTAAAGCAAGAAGGCAGGTCATATCAAGTAGAGAAACAAAGCAGATAATATCCCTGCATGTTACAAGCACTGTCTTAGTGCTTGGCTGTTGACATTTATAATATCACTACTTACCAGTTTCATAGAAAAAACAAAGCAGATAATAATCTGACCTTTTGATTGCCAGCATCGACGAAAACAGGAAAAGAGGTTGATCATATCAGAAAATAAACATTTTTGCATTCTGAAAGTATCAAGAATTAACATTGGTAAGCCCTTGTCAGTGACATAAGACACCAGGAAATCAACCAAATAAGGAAAAGGTTGCCAAAGGGAACAGGTTGTTCCTTCAAATTGAATACCAATGTAAATGAGAAACAGGCAAAGGCAAAACTACAGAAGACTAAAACATTAAGATATGCCATTTGCATATGATATAGCAATGAGCAAAGCATATTTAGGAGATATTGACAAACTGCAATAATTTCTAGGCCTTCTGCTTCCCAGTCACCATACGCTTGTTGCGCCAGCTGTTCCTATCACCATTCAACTGATTCTTCTTAGCAGCAACTGAGCACTGATCAGCGCGGCTACCTTTACCAGTCATTTCAGACTGAAGTTTACGCCTCCTCATTCTGTTCTCTAACCTTAGTCCTCTTAATGCTCGAACTCTCTGCTCAATCTCCAAAGCTTCTGAGAAGTTCCAGATCCTAACAATGCCTTCTTCTCCAGCACATACAATACGATCAAGACCAACATCCACAGCAAACAGATTGCTCCCAAATCCATGTAGCATTCTTTGAGGTGGCTCTACATTTTTAGCCCTATTGTCAACCTTCGAAGGCTTCTCCATCACATAACTCCGATTCGTCCTCAACAGCTTTCTCACATCAATAAGTGAGAGTTTTCCATCACTGGAAGCTGAAACAAGCCAAGGGAACTCAAATGCAAGAGAATAAACAGCACCCGAGTGAGGAATCCATGTCGCCACACGCCTGAGATGAAACTTATCATTCCTACTGATCTCGAACATGCGTATAGATCCATCTTCCCCTCCAGTGAATAGGAGCTTCCCTGTGTGACTTCGCGCCAAGGAAAAAGCATTTCCAGCATGAACATTGGTGATGGTAGCAAGTTCTGACCCAATATTAGTGTCCCAGACATAAAGATCTGAGCCTGCAGCGCTCGCTACTGTTGTATCATGGGGAGCAAGGCTCCAAACCCAGTCATTGTGCATTAGAACTTTCAGACATTTCAAAGAAGAACGATCCCAAACACGAATACTCATGTCCCAAGAACCACTGTACATCTTATTCAAATCCAATGCCAGACATGTTATTGGTCCTTCATGTTCCCAAACTCTGAATTCCATGTTCTGGTTCTGAGGTGATCTAAGATCAAAGAGATGTGGATTTCCATCCTCTGCTCTCCAACCATGTATGAATCCATCTGTACCCCCTGCTATTAAGAGCCTCGAATCAGCCGCAACTGCACGAATAGTGCAGCCAAGAGGGCGAGATGATGCAATAGATAAACCTTCTTCCAAGTCCCACATTCGCACTATCTGATCATACCCTGAAGTAAACAAAAGTTTCTTTGAAGATAAAACAGAAACAGTCCTAACAGCCTCGGTATGACCATACAATGTATCAATACTATAGCGTCCCATGAATGTTTTACTACGGAACTCCCTCTCCACGAAAAGCTCCTTCCACGACTTCTCATCTGCATGCTCTGCGCCCAAAGATGCCAACAATATTGGTTGGCCCCACCTTTCACAATAGAACTCCTTCCACACATGGTGCTCCGAAGCAAGACGGTACAATGATGCATTCACACACGAAACAACACCAAGCTCCTTTGGTTCTAAGCAATTCAGTATTTCTGAGATCAATGCCGGAGGGAGGTCAGTAATAGACCGACAAACAGGTAGAACCTCATTAACAGCGAGCAACTCCTCGCATTTCAAACTCAAACTACCATCTTTCCCATCCAATCTCCACAATGATTTTTGCTTGTCTGAGTCAAATATGAAACTCTTTGGGTTCTTTGAAGGTTCAAAAAAACTACTATCAACTTTTTCTCTGCAGGGGTAGTCTACACAATCTATAGAACAATCTTTCAAACCAATCTTAGTACCTCTTTGGCATTCAAATTCCATAAAATTGGTTCCCCTAACCCTAAATATTCAACAGCAGAGCCCTATAAGAAATTTCAAGAATCAGCAGAAGTTGTACAAACCAATGTTTCTTGAAAAAAAATAAAAAGAAGAAAATGGCAAAATAAATACGCTCCAAAAACAAAGACCACAAAGCAACAACAACATACCCAATGTAATCCCACAAGTGTTGTTTGGGGAGGGGAAAGTGTACACAAACCTTACCCCTACCTCGTAGAGGTAGAGAGGCCGTTTCCAAAAGACTCTCGTCTCAAGTGCAACAAATCAAAGTGCTAACATGTAAGGGCATACAAAAGTAAAAGAAAACATGTTAATTAATAAAAGAAGTACAAAGCATCAAAGAAAAGAAACAATCACAGTGAAATAATGCGGTAACGAAAATAAAATACATGTATAAGGCTAATACTATGACAAACACGGAGCTCACAAGCTCCTACAAAGCCTAAATTAATTTGTCGAAAAGTGAGTCAAAGCTCAACTACCTACTAACCTACCAACCTTCTAACCTAACCTGCAACCTCCACACCCTCATATCTATGGTCTTGTCCTTAATAAGCTGAAGTTGCATCCTATTCTGTCTAATCACTTTTCCCAAATAGTTCTTCAACCTACCTCTAACTCTACCTCTCCTCGTACCCACTAAACAAGACGATAAAGGTAACCTAAAACTCAAGAAAAATAAAGTACATGTATAAGGGTAAAACTATGACAAACATGAAGCTTCCAAGCTCCTACAAAGCCTCAATTTGTCGAAAAGTGAGTCGAAGCTCAACTACCTACTAACCTTCTAACTAACCTCCATACCCTCATATCTATGGTCTTGTCCTAGATAAGTCATAATTGTGTCATATTCTGTCTAATCACTTTTCCCGAATAGTTCTTTCAACCTACCTCTACCTCTCCTCGTACCCAAAAAAAAGGTAACCTAAAATTCAAGAATACAATAGAACACCCTAAATAATGCAAAAACAAGAACCCCCAACAGAGAGAATTACCTCCAAACAACGCAAAAAGCAAAAAGTTTTCATTTTTTTCACTTTTGTGGAAAAAGGGTGTATAAACAGATCTAAATAAGACAAAAATACAACAACATTATAAACAAACAACAACAAAATTAAGGATCAAAGCTAATATAAATTGGCGAAACAAAAGAAACCAAGAGATAGATATACCTATAATAAAGAGGAAGAAGAACAATGGCTTCCGAATTTGCTTTGAAAATTTTAGGGATTCGAATTTTGGGGAAAAATAAATTTTGGTGAATTTGAGAGATTAGGTTAGAGTACTAGCTGAGATTTATTTTGTGCCACTATTTAACTTTTGTCCCTATTTAAAATATTTATACAATGACAATAAATATCTCCTACTCGTATTAGTTGTCAATCTTATTAAAAATATTTTTTTCATTTAAAAATATATTTCTTCGCTTTATTTGTTATTTTTAGTATATATATATATATATAAAGTCATGTTTCACCCTTAATTCTCTCGACCTCATTGTGTGAGATTATTGTAGTAATGTTATTATTGTTGTTGTATGTTTATCGTTAACATTGATTGTTTTTAAAAAAATTATTTTTCAAGACCTAAAATTAAAAATTAATTAATATGATTATTATGATAAAATAGGTATATTTTTATTATTTCTAAAGAAGCATGTAAAGTTCAAAGTGAATTAAGGAAGTATTGGTTTAATTTTTTTTTTTTTTTTATAGTAGTGGTGTTCGTGTCAGCTTATGCTCAACTTGATTTATTTCACTAGCAATATGTATGAGTTAACCCTATCTACCAAGGCTGGAACAAAATGATTATAAATCACTAAATTTTGTTTTTCCTTTTCTCTGCTGAAAATTAAACATGATATCTTCTAGTGTTCAATCGACTTCATTAACCACTTGGTGAATGAAATCAACTTCTTCTTTTTTACAAAAACTGCGTCAAAGATACCACTTAGGCCCTAAATTGCTTTTCTTCCAAAGAAAAAACCACGAAGCTTTAAATACCAGTTGAAACCCTAAATTTTGTTTTCTAAAAGAAAAACTTGTGAAACTACTATCCCCTCTTTCCCAAAATTGAGTGAATAAGTATTAACTAAAACCTTATATTTCTTTTTCCCAAAAGAAAAACTCGTGCATCCCTATTTTCCTTTCTAATTTTTTTGTTACGTTCAAGGTGCATGGTATAAATATAAAAAAGAACTAAGTAATACATATCACATCTTTCATTTCAAGCTATTAAGTGAGAAATGTCGTTTTGTCTCTTCGTTATAACAAATTTTAGAATGTAGAGGTCTTCATGTTCCTGATTTACATATCCCTACACAGGCTTGAAAGACTCGATCTCTAAGTCGTCAATCAAATATAATATCAAAGAATGTTCAGGATGAGGGTTAATATGCCTCTAACTCTAAAATTGTCATTATTTTTCATATTTTTACCTTTGTACACTTCGTCAACACGACATTATTTTATAAATAGTTGAAATGAATTTCTCATTCATCGCCGCAAGCTGGCCAATATCCACAACAATTGGTGGTTGGTCATCAAACACCACAACCATTTTATATAAGAGAGTTTTAAAGTTATGAATATCTACCTTTTCAACCCGCTATCAAAAAATCAGGACCAAATATATTCAAGTGGAGCCCTCCCAATATAGTAAAATCAATATATTAATATCTATTATTCAATTAATTTCTATTTTGAGATGTTATTTTTTAATTCTTCGATAATGACGTCAAAAACTTATTTCTCCCAGAAGCACATGCAAGTATAGGTGCTTTTTAAGAAGGGCTTGGAAGAAGAAAATGAAATAGGTACAACTGTGCTGGTCGTAATAGATCGACTTTCATGCTAATTCTTGCTCAGCATGAAAAATCCATTTCAGGGAAGGACGACGTACTATGATACTTTTCATTTTATCGAGCCCTGCTTTGGTCTCTGATTTGATGGTCATACGTGCTAAAACATATGGTACATTCCGTCGTACAAGTAATATAATGAATCTAGAGTCAGTTATTGTATCCACAATGACTTGTGATTAACTAGTTATTAAATTTGACTAGTGCTAATTATTTGTTCAAGTATAAAATCTAAAGATATAATTATAATGTACTAGAATTTAAAGAAAATAAGTGATAGACTTCAATCAAGAAAGAGCGAATTTTTATGTTATCAGTGATATGAAAAAGATTTAGGGTTATGACTACTAATAGTCCAACTAATTCTTTCAACAGGCATACCAATAGATTTTCATGAGTTACTAGTTGCATGTTGATATTACTGATTAAGCATCTTGTTAATAACGCTAGCCCTATGCACTATTTCAAACACATATATTTCTATGATCGCTAAATAATAATATCAATCTTCTAATTCATCATATTTATCAGAAGAATCACACACTATTAACTACGAAACTCTAATATACTTTAACAAGTTATATCTATAAAATACAGAAGGTCAAATTCCTATTCTTTTCAAATGTGCATCAATTTTAAAATAAAGATATATATATATATATATATATATATATATATATATATATATATATAACCAAAAATGAAATAACTAGCTCACATTAACCATTTCTATAATATATAAAAATATAAAATATTATAAATTGTTAATAACCTTATGTGGGATCACAAAATTTAATAACTTAATATAATCACCAACTAATCCTATTATCAACCAAGAAAATTAGTAAATAACAATAAATGCATGCATACAAAGCAAATAATGTATTTTTTTAGAAGAAAAATGAAGAAAAGAGAGTCCAAGAAAGAAAGAAGAAAAATGAAGAAAAGAGAATCGAAAACAAAAAATTTTAACTAACATTTTTCGAAATCAACAAAATCTCTCTTATCCACCGTCTTAAAGCAAAATATACTAAATTGGGGCCCACCTTATCTCAATACTAGCGGAAACCTTATCATCTTTCCCTAAACATATACAACAAACACCCATAGAAATATTTCTAATTCTTCCAAAACCGAGTCGGCAAATACCACTACACCTTAAATCCTTTCTAAAAGAAAAACTTGTGAAACTCTAAACTCGTGAATCTCTAAAAATCAATTAATATTCAGATACTCTTTTTTCCAAAAGAAAAACTCGTGAAATCCTAAACTCTTTCCCTAAGTTTAAGGGAATAATAATTAACTGAAATCCCAAATTTATTTATTTTTCAACTTTCAAAAAATGTAACCTGTAAAAATTGTAAAATAATTAAAAATACATGCAAAGAAATTCATCAAACACAATTATGAATAAAGATGAAAAATAATAAAAAGTAAATGAATCAAAGTTCAAACAAAGAAGAAAATGGTACTTGAAAAGAAGTCAAATATATGACCTCATTTTTATAACAAAATCGATAAAAAAAAAAGCATATGATATTTATAAATAAAATATAAAAAAAATTAATAAAATATTATTATTCCATTCAAATTTTACGCGCCCTTTTTAACTCTAATTAATGTAACAACTTTATATAATCACATGACTATATAATTTATTGCATTTTTCTTTATTATATATTCACGTGATTATATATATACTCTATTACACTTTCCTTTTTAATTTAAACAAATCACCTTATTATATACCTTTTTAAGTAATTATTGCTTAATTAAGTTATATAATCTAATCACATAAATCCTATGATTTATCTAAATATATTTTTCCCCTTTACAACATTCCAGAAAAACAAGATATTTCAACATATTGTTGTTTTTGATTTTTTTTAATAGATTTTGCACTGTTATTTTATTACTTATTGTATTTTATTACTGTCTCCTTCTTTGTATCTGAATTTGTTGAACTTAGTCGAGAATCATTCAAAAACAGTCACACTATTACCACGAGGTAGTGATAAAATCAATGTACATTGTTATTGTTATATCATTGTATTTACTATTATTGGAATATGATAGTGCAAATTATTTTAAATTGAATATATTACTGATGTTTATTTTTAAAAAAGTCATATTTCTTGATTTTTAAAACTTTTATTTACTTTTATTCGAGACGTAAATTATTTAATTTTTATTGAGATATAGTTTTATTCTAATCTCATAAAAGGTTGTTTTTAATTAAAAAAAAATCAAAGTCTCATTATTATGGAGCTCACAATTTACTACAATTAGTTTAATTAATAAAGTGCTCTTACAAATCATTGATTATTAAATATTTCTAATGTATATTTATAAATCATGCAAGATCTCTTAGTAACCCCTTATTAACATATTAGATGTCATTAAATACCGTTAATAAAAAATATCTATCTACAATAATAGTAATCTATCGTCTTGAGTTGATTCTTCATAATATTTTTTTTCTACGTGTTTATAACGATCGTTTACATTAATCTAAGTCAGTTAAAACCTTTATGCCGTTCTCAAGTCGGATTGAACTAAAGACTTAATTTATTGATTACGTTAGGCTAGACTGGTTAGAACCTCTATGCAGTTCTCAATTCTTATTGAACTAATTAATAACTTAACTTATTGATTATGTTAGGCTAGATCGGTTAGAACCTCTATGCAGTTCTCAGTTCTGATTGAACTAATTAATAACTTAACTCATTGATTACGTTAGGCTAGACCGATTAGAACCCTTCGGCATTTCTCAATTATGATTGAACTAAAAATTTTAAGCTACTGATAACCGTTGATTACGTTAAGCTAGACCGATTAGAACCTCTCTCTGTCGTTCTTAATTTTGATTAAATTAGAAACTTATTTATATATCTCGACTTAAAAAAAATAAAAAAAATAATGAATTAAACCAACTATATAAAGATCCTTTTTTTTCTTTCAAAATATTCAATGGATAGTAAAAAAAAAACTCACTTCTCACAAAGTATGAAAAAATGATCAAGATTATACAAAATTAGAAGCTTAATCACCAAAGAAGAGTGAATTCTGCTATTGATTTCGAAATTGTTTGGAAGCAATGAGGTGTCGGAAGCGGTATTGGGATCAATGGGCACCGAATGGAAGAAAAACAAACAAAAAAAAGTTGTAAGCTTTATAGTTGTAACTGTTACTTTTCCATTGTTTGATTACTTGTTCAACTTAGCTATGAGCTCAAGAAATTGATCTTTAGCTCATTTGGTTTTTAGTTCACCATTTTCTTGATTTCACATTGTGTTCTTTTCCATGTTTTCAGAGTTTTTGACACCTCAAAAGGGGGAAGGTTCTAGACAAATTTTGCCTATATAAGCTGAGTTGTGAATTGTTGGTGTTCAAGTTATAGTTGTGGGGTTCTTTTATTTTTTGAAAATTTGGGGTTTTAAGCATTTTTAGTGTTCAATTCCATTGAAGTTTTGATTTTTTCAACTATTTAGTTTGTGGGTGTTTGTGTTTTTCTTGTTTTTTTGAAGGAAGTGATCATCAGTGGTTTGTTATAAGACAGCTTGTTAAGCTGTTGTTGTTCAGGTATAAACCTAAAATGCTCAATTGGGGTTGTATTGAAGTTTTATGGGAGATCAGTTTCTTTATAGTTTAGCTTTCAGCTTGTTGTGTTGTATAAATGAGGTTTTCCATCTTGAGCTTTGAATTATGCTTAGGCATTGTGTTTTTTTTTTTTTTTTTTTGGTGTTAGGTTTTTTATTTCAAACCATTTTGAAGCTGAGTTTTGAGGTTTTGCTTTGTAAATTCATTTAGTGTTATACTGTTACCAGTTTCAAAAATGAATGTGTCATGTTGTGTTTTTTTAGTATTTTCTTTAAGATTTATGTTGCTCCTTTGTTGGTATACCTGAGGTTTTCACTCTTGAGCTTTGAATTAAGCTTAGGCATTGTTTTTTTTGGTGTTAGATTTGAAATCAAACCATTTTGAAGCTGAGTTTTGAGGTTTTGCTTTGTATATTCATGCTGTGTTTTCATGTTACTAGTTTCAAAAAACAATCATGTTGTAATTTAGTGATTTATGATGTTCCTTTGTTGGTATAACTGAGATTTTCTATCTTGAACTTTGAATTAAGCTGAGGCATTGTGTTTTCTTCATATGAGATTTGATACCGAACCATTTTGAAGCTGAGTTTTGAGGTTTTTCTTTGTAAACTCATGTTGCGTTTTAAGCATTTTCTTCTAGGTTTATGTTGTTCCTTGTTGGTAGAACTGAGATTTTCCTTCTTGAGCTTTGAGTTAAGCTGAGGCGTTTTTTTTTTTTTTTTTTTTTTTTTGGGTGTTAGGTTTGATACCAAACCATTTTTAAGCTGAGGTTTGAGGTTTTTCTGTAAATTCATGTTGTGTTTTTAGCATTTTCTGTAAGATTTATGTTGTTCCTTGTTTGCATAACTGAGATTTTCCATCTTGAGCTTTGAGTCAAGCTGATGCATTATGTTTTTTGGGGTGTTTCATTTGATACCAAACCTTGTTTGTATTTTCTTGTTTCTTGAAGGAACTGATCACCAGTAGTTTGGTCCCAGACATTGTCGGCAACTTCTTCAGCTGTTGTCATTCAGGTAAAACCTAAAATACTCAACTGGGATTGGGATTAAAGTTTAATGGAAGCTCAGTTTCTTTAAATTTTAGATTCAGCTTGTTGTGTTTATAGCATTTTCTTTATGATTTATGTTGTTCCTTGTTGGTATAACTGAGATTTTCATCTAAAGCTTTGAGTTGAGCTGAGGCATTGTTTTTTTTTTTTTGTTCTTAGATTTGATACCAGACCATTTTGAAGCTGAGTTTTGAGGTTTTGCTACGTAAATTTATGTAGTGTTTTTAGCATTTTCTTCAAGATCTATGCTGTTCCTTTGTTGATATAACTGAGGGTTTCCATCTTGAGCTTTGACTTAAGCTGAGGCATTGTGTTTTGTTGGTGTTAGATTTGATATCAAACCATTTTGAAGCTGAGTTTTGAGGTTTTGCTTTGTAAATTCAGGTTGTATTTTTAGCATTTTCTTTAAGATTTATGTTGTTCCTTTGTTGGTATAACTGAGGTTTTCTATCTTGAGCTTTGAGTTGAGCTGAGGTATTGTGCTTTTTGGTGTCAGGTTTCATACTAAACCATTTTGAAGCTGAGGTTTGAAGCTTTGCTTTGTAAAATCATGTTAAATTTGCATTTTTTTAGCATTTCTTGAAGTAGGCGTTTGGGCATGAATTCCAAATACTTTTCGCTTTATTTGGAATTTATGATGTTGTATCCCCTTTTCAAACTGTTTGGCAAGCTTTTACTTAGCTGAGGGTCTATTGGAAACACTCTCTATCTCAACGAAGTAGGGGCAAGGTGTGCTTACACCCTCCCCAGGCCTCACTTGTCGGATTACACTGGATTATTTTTGGCCTCATGTAATTTGATCATGCATTGTCTCTTTCCAAATTATTTGGCATGCTTTAGTTAAGCCGAGGGTCTATTGGAAACAACCTCTCTATCTCAACAAGGTAGGGGTAAGGTCTTGTACACTCTACCACCCATACCCCACTAGTGGGATTACACTCGATATGTTGTTGTTGTTGTTGAAATTTATGAAGTTGGAGTTGTGTTTGGTTATACTTTTTTGCAAAGGAAAGAAAGAGCACTTTGTTTGGAATTTATAAAGATGGAGTTGGAAATAAGGTTTGGAGCACTACTCCAAATTCGGAATCCAAACTCCAAGTTGGATTTGGAAATTTTATAACCGAACTCTGATTTTGAAATAAAGTGAAAACTTTTCCAAAGAAAAAAGTGAGTGTTCCTTAAAAGAAAACATCACTTGAGTTCTTTAGATGCTGACTTTGAGATTGATATATTTGCATTTTCTTATTCAACTGCTATGAGGTTTAAAGTATGTTAACTTGCTTTATGGTAGTCGGTAAATATCATTTCCATTGTTGTATACGAATCTTGGCTCTTGACCAATGAGGTTTTCCCTGCAAATTTGAGATAATCATTTTCGTTTACGTTCCTTGTTTTATCCCCAAGCACGTGTTGTCATCTTTCGTAGTTGTGAGATCAGATATGGATCGGTTATAGGTTTTCAAAAGTTTGGTTTATCCGTATCTGTTAAATTCAGAATAAGTTATCCATTTTTGTCGTTATCGTTATCGATCATTTCCTTGTTGTCGTTCTCCGAAAATCTATTCTAAATCTTTCCTCTCAAAGTTGACCATTTCTTTATTGTCGCCCAATTGGATACTCGACTAGCTTTGTCATACTCATGAATGAGGTCACACAATTTGGCACGTTGTTTTTATTACACCTTGACGTCGTAATTATTAATTTTATATCCCATTTCATTGGACGTTACGTACTACAAGTGTTCAACAATTTTAGACATGTGTATGACAACTGAATGTGTTGACAGGATGACTTCAGAGGTTGGCATAAATTTGACATCTGTTGAAGAAGCTAATGCTGGAGGAAATATAAGAAGTGACACCCCACTGAAAAAAGGTCCTTGGATTAAAGCAGAAGATGCGATTTTAATGGATTACGTCGCAAAGCATGGGGAGGGGCATTGGAGTTCTGTCCACAGGCTAACAGGACTCGCTCGCTGTGGGAAAAGTTGCCGTTTGCGGTGGGCAAATCACCTAAAACCAAATTTAAAGAAAGGTGCTTTCACTCAGGAGGAAGAGCAACTCATAGTTGCAATGCACGCTAATATAGGAAACAAATGGGCGCGAATAGCTTCTGAGGTTTGCATCACGTCTCATTTTCTTTTCCAGAAGCTACCTTATTGTTACAGACAAACTATATGAAATGATTAAAAGCTAAGAATGCTATGTGATATAAATCTTAACTATTCCCAGGGATTTTAGTTACAGTTCAATATATAGTTTTGGTAAACAAAAATGTGTCATTTTCTTATATTACCATTTAATTCTTGCTCTAACTCCCTACTTAGTTACTGTTGTGGATTCATGTATATAGACTTTTGTGTCATTTTCTTGGTCAAAAGTCGGGGTCGGCTTCAAAAAAAAATTGGTTTGGTATTTTTGGTAGACTATTGTGATGGTGGGTGCCACTTTAGTTTAATTATATATCTTTCTTCAAAGTTATGTACATTTGCACCGAAACATAGCAGAAGCTGATGAGTGTCAGCGCACCCTTATGTCCCTTTATCTCTGAATATAGGTCTGCCTCTATAGTTTAGCCTCAAAATACTTATACGTAATATTAGGTGTGGTTGGTAAGGTTCATACAGCGTTATCAAAAAGTCATCTAATTATTGTTACACTTGCATTAGGTTTGCGTAGGAGTAACTATGAAATTTAGAGGACCATACTAGTTTTTGTTAACACTTAATTTGCCTAAAAAGACGATTTTTTATCATTGTTGGGATGAGAGGGATCCGAGTAAACCAGATATGGAGGATTCATCTTTTTTATATTATTTTATATAGAGGATTCACATAGCGGGCTGTGAGTAGTTTGGATCGAGACCTATTTGTTGGTTGGTTGGTTGGTTGGTTGTTAGTGATCCCTTGGCCAGGACCAGGACATGTACTGGTTCAAATGAATGGGGTAGATAGCCAGTGTCATTTCCAGGCAAAAAAGTAAGAATGAAATCACGGAGTGCTACCTCTATCTGCTAGTGATGATTCTCTCCTCCTTTCCTATCTTTTATAATATTCAGGCCCGTTTTACTTCATCTTGATGTTGCTTTAATTGAACTCTTGCACTATATGTTATGCAGTAAAAGATGGTGGTCTTATGTGTGGCGAAATCTGTTTGCAAATCATATTTGAACATTACTTTGTGTGGACTAAAATGTGGACTCTCCTCTTTCTTTCAAAAGACTTGGTTGTATAGCTTTCTTTTTCTAATACTGATTTTGTGTAAACTTTCTCAATTTGAGTGGTTGGTAGCCATATGACACATTCTTCAGAGTTGAATAATGGCTATTAATTTATTTTTTCATGGCCCTTCTACCCTCTCAGTTCCCTGGCCGCACAGACAATGATATAAAGAACTTCTGGAACACCAGACTAAAGAGACAACGGCGTGAAGAAGAACATATGCTCATGCTCTCTTCAGATGTTTTATACCGGGAATTTAGTGAGGACAAACAAAATAAGGAGCTGGCCACATCATCCTCTGCAAATTCAGATCCTCATCTCTTGCCTATTAACAATGTTGAAATTCCAACTGCAGAAAACAGAATTTTTGAACCTAGTCAGCAGTTGTATCCTCCGAGGCTTCTTAATAATGGTTTTAGTAGCTTTTTGGGTACTCCTGCGACTAGCTTACGTGATCAGGGTCTTAATTCTTCCTGGAATACTCATTCTGTCCCCTCAACAGTTCATTCATCCAAGCGTATACGAGGATTAGAATCCTGGTTCTCTAATCGAAATGTTGACCTTTCTCAAGCTCACCATCAATATCAAAATGATGGTTCTTTGTTAACTCAATCCTTGGGGTTTTCTTCGTTGTGTACTCATAATCTGACTTCTAATTATCACCCATCATCCGCCAGTGACATTCCTGGCATCCAGGCCTCTTCTTCAGAGCACAGATTGAAGGGTAAGCTGGAGCTCCCTTCTTTCCAAACTCCGATGACGAGTTGGGACTCAGCTTCCTCAGTTCCTTCAATTGACACCTCCAATACTTTTATTCAATCTCCTCCAAATGAGTATACCGATTCTTGCAGTCTGTCACCCCAAAGCAGTGATCTATTGCATGCCATACTTTATGGATCACAAACACCCGAAGCTTCAAGGAGTAATTCACATCAAGAGACTTCTCGTGATGTAGTGCCAGATTCTTGTCCTGTTCTCCGACAGATTCAGTGGGGAACTAACCCTGATGCAATCACACCTTCAGGTCATACTAGTACATCGGTATTTAGTGAATACACCCCTAGCAGTGGAGGTTCATTGGACGACCACCAGCCAATAGCTCCTTTGATGGGTGAGAATAACTTAATTGACTTCTCCTAATTATCTGCACAACAGCAATTGTTTAAATGCTTATGTCATTTGATTTTTCTGTGATTTTGAAGGATGCAATGTTAATCAAGAGATGGCTAACTTCACTCCCACTGCTGGGAATAATGATACATCAAACGACGATCTGTTTCCTGAGACTGATATGTACTTTTCTCCAACTGATTGGCTTCACGACATATTGGAGTAAGAACCATATCAGATATGCTTTTGGGGTCTGCTCCAGTGCTCCTTTTTTATGGTTATAGCCATTATCCGTTGATGGGACGTGATTGTTCTACCTCAACGAGAGCTTGATTTTCGAACATAATCTTGACAAAATTGTAACTTCCTCAGCTTACACTGCAATACAACACAACACAATGTAACCTTTTGTGTCCTCTGTAAACCTTTTCTTTTGTAAGAACATTGGTCTTATTAGTTATAGCTTCTACAACTGTTTGTCATCTTCAGTACTGCTGAAGCTGGTTTTCTGGCTATAAAATTCAGTTTTGTTGTACTGAATTAATCAAATATGTTTCACTGCTACATGAACTCAGCTCAAATGATAGACAGCAAAAGTGTGAATCGAATATTTTCGTCTCTAGCGGCCCACGTAGTGGAGGAATAGATGTGATCCTACTACTCTTAACTAGAGGTCTCAAATTCAAGCTCTAAGAATGAATAGCGTCTAGATGGGAAGCGCTTTCTTGGACTTCACAGGGAGTGAATTCAAATGAAAGCGGACAATATCACTAGAAAGGTGAACCAATACAAAATGGTACCAAAGTCACTCATGTGTTAGCCTTGTCGATGAAGGCCAGAAATCAACTGAGTACAAGAAAATTCTGATAAAGCGAGTGGACCAATACAAATGGTATCAAAATCGCTCATATGTCAGCCTTGTCGATGAAGGCCAGACACCAACTGAGCACAAGCAAATTCAGATAAGGTAAGGCAAACTCAGTGCTAAGTCTAGACAAATCTCATGCAATAGGGACAAACGTCAGCTCAGCGAGGACGCTGAGTCCACACCACAGCTTAAGATGAGAAGTCTCACATCATCGAAACAAGGAGACTCTAGCAGCACAATTAGAAACTTAACTACAGATAATTCATGCAAAAGCCTACTTGTCATAATAACACAGAGTCACACCAGAACTCGCTAATGTCACGAAAGTACATTGGTGTATTTAGCAACTTTCAGGTTATACATATCACACACAAGACGTTCATCAAAGATGTCACAGAAACCTAATGAACATTTACCTTTCTATTACTATTGTTGTAGTTTCCCAACATTTCCAGTACATCCCCCCAAATATACATTCAACAAATTTTAACAATTTCCTACATCTAAAATCAGGTCTTTTGCCTGATCCTCCTCCCGTTGGTATCACCACCGTCTGAAAGTTGTGCCCAAACGCTTTTTGACTTCCCACCTCCACTGCTACTGTCATCCTCGCAACCTGCCACAGTTTTAAGAAGCTCAGACTGAAGAGCGGGGCAATTTTCTTTAAGGTACTCAAAGCCATCTGATTGCATCACAGCTGCCAAAATACAAAGAAATAATAGATGAGTGGGAATCTGTAGTGTGAGAAAATTACAGAACACAACAGATCAATTTATTTATTTTTAAGAACACAACAGGTAACAACAACAATAATAACTGCGCCTTAGTCTCATACAAGTAGGAATCGGCTATATGAATCCTCACTTAACAGATGCAATTTCAAACTATGTTACTTTTGGATGTAGTAAAAGTATTCAGAATCCAACTAAACTCTGACAGTAGTCAGCCGTTAGCATAAGCAAGGTAATGTATGGCATTCATAACAACATTCAAATTAAAAGCTATCTCTCATGGTGTAGCATAGCTTACTCACAAGAGTTTAGGAAACTCAAAAATTATTTTCCGACTCCTGTAGAAACTTTTGAGAAGAGCTTCTGTAAAAACTAATGATTCTCATAATCAGTTTCAATGGTTTATCAGAAAACTTGTTCGAGAACAAAAGTCAAAATCTACTCCCAAAAGAAGCGGCCTTGATAGTTCCACAAAAAGCTCTAGAAACAGCACATTTAAAAGTGTGTTTGGTATGGAGGATAACATTTTTTTAGTTTCCAATTTTCTCATGTATTCTAGGTCAATATATTTTAGAAAACATTTTCTCTAAGGAAAACAAGCTCCTTAGAACTGAGGAAAATGACTCTCTAATGAAGGTAGAGAAAATAAGTTTTATAAGTGACATTCCAAGTTCATTGTCTCCTCCCCCATCCACCCAACATCACCAACAATCGACACCAGCCTTGACCATCCCACCCACCCCCGAACCCCCTCTTCCCAATATTTTCCAATAAAACAGTTCCCATGAAAAATGGTTCCATACCTCTTGCTACAGGTCCACTACAGGTAAACTACAATAAAGAGATAAAGAAAGAGGTAGGGAGGTGGGTGGCAATGACATCTGAGAAGGAAGGTTGACTGAAGAAGTAATGCATCAAATGACAAACATGATAGGACTATAAAACGAGAAGATGAGGAGTCTTGTGCATGGTCAATGTCTCATAGCAAAGATACAACAAAACATAGCATTTAAGTTTTTGTTCCAATCCAACATGTGAAGATGCAAACAATTTAAATCTAAAAGCATGAGTATATTGTGCAAAGAAGGGAACATGATGCAAATGCAAATATCTCTTACCAGAAAGATTTTCAGCAGCAAAACTTAGGCAAACTGATTTGAGCTCAGCGGCATGGTAACGGTCTGCTAAAGCAAGAATTTGTGCAACAGAATTGATAGAGATATCTTTGCAAAGATGAGACTCACACAACCTCCTCAGTCGTGTTAAATCATACCGATCAGCTGCTGATAACAATTTTGCTGTCAGAGTGTCAGATATACAGGGGGTAGTAGAAGTTCTAGTTGCCTCTAGCTCTTCTTCTACAAGAGCATCTTTGTATATGAAGTGCAGCATAGCCTTGTACAAGAAAAATCCAAAGAGTAGTGAGTTAGAATTCCACTTCTAGCTTGAAAGAACTCTAATCTATTTTTGGCAAAAGCAAATATGAAGAAACAATTACAGCCAGACAGATGGAGAAATATGATAATGATATTAAAAACAGATATACATTGAAAAAACAGGAAGAGATGGAGTTTCTAAGAGAAAATAGCCATAATAAGCTAAAAGGAGATGCTCACTTTGAAGACCTCAGGTTCCATATCATTGACCACAATTCCCTGCGCATCGCCTTCATGTCCACACAAGAATTCAGTGTGGAATACAGGAGAACGAGCAGCCAATACCAACTTATGGGCATGAAACATTTCACCAGACACATTGAAAATAACATCTGAAGCTTCCATATTTTCCAAAAGCATGCCAAAATGTGCTCCCATGTCCGGGTCTGGGACCTGAATTGTATGCAAGCTCGAACACTCTATTGTGGAGCGCACGACTCCAACAGTGCAATTAATCTTCAAGCAGTCATCCTTCAAATAATCTGAAGTCTCAAGCAATGCTCGTCTAAAAAACCGTTTGTATCCCCTATTAGCACACAGATAAAGTACTTCAGGAAAAGTCTTGAGTTGCAGCATAAAAGATTATAGCAAAAATAATAGAAAAGTTTGGTCTAGCAGGCTAATCAGGATACTATAAACAAGATTATTCTTCTTTTTTTCAAGTTCCTGTCAAAATGGAAGAGAATCCTTTTTCCCATTACAGGTACAAAAACTTCTCTATTTAGCTATAGGGAATCACCAAAGACTGGTATTTTCTTTGAGTTATTCAAAATTTTGTTTTTTACAACAGAAATACAAAAGGCATAACATTGAACTTAAGATGAGATAAAACCCAGATAACTTATTATTGGTATTTTGAGTAGATATAGTCCACTAATGCTAGTTCTAACATCAAAATCATTGGTTTTTCGTGATTTTTCAATTCTACCAAGACTCTCCCCGAAGGAGAAATCTGTCTCACTGCAGTTTGAGAAGGTGATGAATATTACCCACTAATTATCGTTAACCTAATATAGAACTTCCTAACCAAAGTAAAAGAACTCGTAACAAACATCAAAGATAGTTTGAGCATACCAACAACAATAAAGCCTTAAAACAAAATATCTTGTTTGCATGGATCCTTTGCGACCATTAAAATATGTTCTTAGTCAAGTCTTCATTGATTCCGACAAAGTCTAGGTTTTTTAGACAACATCTTCCAGAACTCTAGTATTTTAGATCTATTCTGTCCTCTTTTAACACCTACAATCTTCATAACATACCTATAAACCGGTCCATTTTTTTAATTCAATCCATCATAATATGTCACCTATGGACAGGTCCATATAAAAATCCACACAGGAATCAGCACATGCCCAAATCATCCGAGACAACCTAATCTTATTCTATCCATTCCATATGCTACTTGCGCCAACAGTTTGACTTACATTTCTAATTTTGTCAATAGAGTATGACAATGGAACCCATCTTTAGATGGTTGAGAAGGATTGTGATGAGCTGGTGTTATTTGGGCAAAGAATGGGGCAAAGACAGCACAGTTTGCTATAGTGCAAATAATCTAACAAACAAATGGCATCTTCTGCTCTCTTTCTTCTTTGAGTCACAAGGGTCACATCAAGGATGGTGAAGGAGACAATCACCACTTGATGAGTAAGAGGAACACAAATGAGAATACGACAATTAGGAGGATTGTGTTATTATGTATTTTTATTTTATGATTTGGATTTGTGAAATACTGTGGTTCTCACCATTAAGAAAAACATCAATAACTGACTTGAAGAAGATATGATTTTTACATGGGGTTTATCTCTACCAAATACCAACTCAGTAAGTAACTAGCTTTTGGGCTGTTAATAAGGTCTAGCAATTCTGATGACTTAATTTGAATATAAAAATAAACAAAGCAATATTCATTTAATGGATTCTATTATGCATATGCAAACACAAACTGATTTACTTTCTCTAAAAGGAACAACTATATTTAGTTTAATTCTTCATTTGCCATGCCTATGGAAGTAAATTGGATACGAGCAAACACTATGTTCAACAAAACTAGCTAAATTACCACATGCAGCCGCTAGACTTCAAGGTATGTGGCCCATTCTCAAGACGCCGGTTGAAATGGCTATGAACCGCATGGTTCCCTTTACCACTCTGATCAACAAGAGTCAACTCAAACAAAGCCCTAACGTTCGGTCCTTCACTAGCCAAAGCAATGAACACAGACACATACATCGAATCTTCAGGAATCTTTGCGTCAGGATAGAAGTGAATCACCCACTTATGACCTCCGATGGTGAACGTATCACTGGAAATGGATTTTCCGACACCCATCCCTTTAATCAGCGAATAACCCTCGATCGTGAAACGGTGTGACCCGATAACCGTACCAGTCACAAAACGGGAGCTTGTCGGCGGAACTAACTCGCCGACGGTGATGTCATCGGGAACGTGAGTGATTGTTGGTACGTCTGACATTGTGAATTCTCCCTACTCTCTAGAGCTTGATAAAAGGGGAATTCGTGGGTTTTTTAAGGTTAAACACAGAAATTAAAGATGAAGAAACAATGGATTTGTAAGATTTTTCTTTGAATTTCAGATCTTTTGGGGGAGAATTTCTATGTCCAAGAATGGAGGAGCTGAGAACTTTTTTTTTTTTAGGTCTAAGAACTTATACATCTCAATTGAGAATTGGTACTTATAAGAATGTTGTTAAAAAATGAGTTACAACTTACAAGGCTGACCCATCCACCCCAAAAGAGAAATTAGAGCCAATTAATATTTTTTTTAACTATAATAGTATAACATAACTTATTGTCATAAAAAAATAGTATAACATAAATTATGTTTTACAAAGAAAAATTTCTACATATTATACGGTTAAAAGACAAAAGTTCAGTTAATAATCACAAATTATGTCTTATAAGACTTACTTCTGTTTACAATTCTCAAACTCCACTTCTATGGGAGCTACGCCCTTTCTCAAACCTATCGAGCTCTTTCCGAACCTTCATCTCTCCTCAACGAAGTTATTGAAGTGATATAATTTAGATCCTGCTGTACTTTTGTTGATGAAGGCATAATTTCAGTTTCAAAATCCATAAAGTTATGCCTTGAGAGACAATTTTGTCAGATAAGACAAAAGGTCTCTAAACTTGTTCAAAATTAGATTTTTTTTTTGTATCAATTTATATGACACCCTTTTCTTTTTTAATCCGTCTCAAAGAGAATGCTACACTTTCTTATTTGGCAACTATTAATTGCATCGTTTCCATTTTATTCTTATTGGATCCCACTCAACATTTTATTGGGAAGAAAAATCAATTAAAAGTAGGGTAAACAACACAAATCCCACTAGTTCAGCTCGGCTACATACATCTGTCGCGTCCAAATACATGTAGCAATAAGGGGGGATCACCAAAGTCTAGTATTTTCTTTCTGTTATTCAAAATTTTGTTTTTACACCAAAAATACAAAAGGAATTGAACTTTAGCTGAGATACAACCCATATAAGTTATTATTGGTACTTTGGGTTGATACAGTCCACTAATGCTAGTACTAGGTTTTTCAATTCTACCAATACTCTCCCAAAGGTGAGAAATTTGTCTCACTACGATGAGGTACTCTACCACTACCACTTGAGCTTCACATATAAAATATATTTGGGTATGTATATGTATTTTATGATGCTTATTTGAGATCATATGGAAGATTAGATGACCCCTAGATTATGGGTTGGAAATGGCGGTAGATTGGTGGTTTGAGAAGATGATGAATAATACTCACTAATTATCCTTACCCTAATATAAAACTCCCTAACAATGATAAAAGAACTCGTAACAAACATCAGAGATAGTTTAAGTATACCAACAACAATTAAGCCTCAAATACAAATTTTCTAGTATTTAAGATCTATTCGGTCTCTTTTAACACCTTCATTCATCATGATATCACACCTGTGAACCGGTCTATTTTTTAATTCAATCCGTCATAACATAGCACCTATGGACCAGTCCATATAAAAATCCACACAAGAATCAAGACACGCCAAATAATCTGAGACAATCTAATCTTATTCTACCCACTCTATACTCTATATGCTACTTGCGCCCAACAGCTTGACTCACATTTCTAATTTAGTCAAATATTGTATGACAACGAAATCTATCATTAGAAGGTTGAGAAGATTCATGATGAGCTCGCGTTATTAATGGAGCAAAGACGGTTATCACTTTTTGCTATGGTGCAAATAATATAACAAACATACGACATCTTCTACTCTCATTCTTTGAGTTACACGAGTCACGTCAAGGATGTGAAGGAGACAATAACCAATTGGTGAGTAAGAGGAACAGAAACGAGAATACGACAGTTAGGAGTATTATATTATTACGTCTTTTTATGATTTGGATTCGTGAAATACTCTGGTTCTGACCATTAATACAAACAACACTAACTGACTTGAAAAAGATATGATTTCTTACATGGGGTTCATCTCTACCTGATACCAACTAACTAGCTTTTGGGCTGTTAATAAGGTATAGCAAATTCTGACGACTTGATTTAGATATAAAAACAAACAAAACAATCTTCACCTAGATTCTATTATGCATATGCAACCCCAAACTAATTTACTTTCTCGATAACAAACAACTAAACAGTTCAATTCATCATTTGTCATGTCTATGGAAGTAAATTGGATACAAGCAGAACACAATGATCAAGAAAATCAGTTAAATTACCACATGCTGCCGCGATACTTCAAGGTATACGGTCCACTCTCAAGAGACCGATCGAAATGGCTATGAACCTTATCTTTCCCTTTACCACTCTGATCAATCAGAGTCAACTCAAACAGAGCCCTAACATCCGTTCCTTCACTAGCCAACGCAATAAACACAGACACATACGCTGAATTATCCTCCGGATTCTTTCCATCGGGATAAAAGTAAATCGCCCACTGATGACCTCCGACGGTGAAAGTATCACTTGCGATGTGTTTTCCGACACCCATCCCTTTAGCCAATGAATAACCAGAGATCACGAAATGGTGCGACCCGTTAACCGTATCAGTTACAGAACGAGAACTCGTCGGCGGTGCTAACTCGCCGACGGCGATCCTATCGGAAACATGAGTGATTGTTGGTAACTCTGACATTGCGAATTCAACAAACTATATAGTTCGATAAAAAGGGAAAATTCATAGATTTTTTAGGGTTAAACACAGAATTTGAAGATGAAGAAACAATGGATTTGTAAGATTTTTTCTATGAATTTCAAATCTTTTTTTGAGAGAATTTTTTCTGTACAATTTTTATTTTATTTTCTTAGTTCTAAAGAACTTATATAGAAATCTCAAATTGAGAATTTATGAATCATTGCAACTTATAAGAATGGAGTTAAAAGAAATGAGTTATAATGGTGACCCACCCCACCCCACCCTCACCCCACCCCCACCCAAAAAGAAAAGTTTACACAAATTTTTTTTATAAATAATATGACGGAAAGTTATGTTTTACGACACAAAATTTATGTGGATTATATGGTTGAAAGAGATATAAGTTTAGTTCATAACTCGTAAGTTATGTTTTACAGAGATATAAAGTAAATTAGTTTGTGTTAAACTTATATTGATGAGGACGGACGTAGGTTTAGTTTTAAAACGTATAAAGTTATGTTTTGAGAGATAATTTTTATCGGATAAGATTAAACAAATGATGTAGAAGTGAAAAATTTACTATGAGAATGATGGAAAACATTCATGGCGCTTTTATCTAAGAAGCGGGTATATGGAATAGTAGATTGAATGGCACGTGTAGATGCACTTGGAAGGACGAAAGTACATTTGGCTAAAGCGGGTATGGGTTTTCAAGATGCGTGAGTATAGCCGTTTTTACTATGAAGAATGCAAAAACTTGATATATATTATCTTTCTCTCAGTTTATGTGCACCCTTTCACTTTTGGTATGTCTCGAAAAGAATATCGCATTTTTTTATCTGGCAACTATTTAATGACATCATTTTCATTTGTTCTTATCGACTTTATGGTGAACCCTACCTCACTCCATCTCATCAAAAAATAATAATTTATACCTAATATATTTTCTGTTATATAATATAACGTAAATCTGTGTTTTACAAAATAAAATTTCTACGAATTGTATAATTAGAGAGGCATTTAATCAGTTCATCACTCATAAGTTGTGTTTGTTGAGATATAGTAATTTAGTTCCAGTTGAACTTATATTGATGATGGTAAAGATTTTGTTGTTTTAAAATGTATAAAGTTATGTCTTAAAAATAACTTTTATCGAATAAGATAAAACTGAAGACGCAGAGGTAATTAATGAGGTAATATGATGAGAATAATGTAAAGTATTTATGGTGTTTTTATATCAAAAGTGATTATATGTAATAGAAGACATAAGGCACATATAGAAGCACTTGGAAGGACGAGAGTACCCCTGGCTAAAGTACGTATAGTGTATTAAGACACGTTTGCTTTTAGCTGCTTATACTAAGAAGAAAGCAAAATTGGATATTCTCTGTGTCTAAATTTATATAGCACCTTTCGATTTTGGTCTGACTCAAAAAAGATTGTTGCATTTCCTAATTTGATTATTGTTTAACAACGCCATTCTTATTTTATAATTATCGAATTTGACGGTGACCTCCATCCCACACCATTCCTCAGAAAAAAATCTACACCCAAGTTTTATATTTTTGTTATATTGTATATAAAGTTATGTTTTACGAAACAAATTTTCTACGGATTATATAATTGGAGAGGCATAAGTTGACTTTATAACTCATAAGGTATGTTTTATTAAGATATAATAATTTAGTTCGCGTTGAACTTGTGTTAAGATTATATCTTTAGAAATAACTTTTATCGGATAAGACATGATGAGAATAATATAAAACATTCATGAAGTTTTTATCTGAGAAGTGGGTATATATAATAACAGACTGGAGGGCACGTGTACTTGCACTTTTCATAAGTATTCCTGACTAGAGCAAACATGTCTTTCAAGACGTGTTTGCTTCTAGACATCTTAATTTATGTGACACTCTTTTATTTTTTTATTTGATAATAAAGTGTACATTTTTTTACCCTTGGTGTATAACAAATGTATATTCACCAACTTATTTGAATATATATTATAAATTTAGTATATATCCAACAACATGCTCCAAATAAACAACTATATATTATAAAATACATATCCAGTGCTATATATTTTGAATGATCATTATATTAAAATTGATTAATTTATCTAAATTATGATTACACTTACACCTCAATTTAGTAGTCGAAACAAACCTCGTTAACTTTGTTTTCCATCGTTAAGAAGCAACAATGAAATATTTAAATTAATCAAAGTCGCAATAGCATAAATTGAAATATCTTAATTGGGGAAATTCAAGAAAAAATTCAAGAAATGGCGATATGAGTCAAAAGCATCTAATCAAGAAATAATTCAATACTAAATACATTATCGAGATAAAATATGTATATCGAGAAACTCTTTAGGAGTCCAGCAGCCCATTCCTTAAATTGGGCCACTAGGCCCATGTATTAGGAGAAAATATGGCAGATATAAGCCCATCAGGCCTTTATCTTTATGGAAAAGCCCAATATTCCACCATATTGTTGCTCAGGAAATTTACATAAATATATTATAATAAAAAATAAAAAAAATTATTTATAGCAGTAATATTTTTTTTCACTTGATCACTTTTAATTCAATTATAATACAAGTTTAATATGTATTACAAAGAATAATTTATTATTCACATATAATACAAATTTTAATGATGCATGATATATTTATCACACATTTTAATATACTTATAATACAATGTGACAATTTTTTACCAAACAAACACGATATATTTTAAAAACAATTATAATTCATATATATTACATACATAATTCACTTTTAATACATATTACAGATTTAACACAACATTGCTTTAAATGGTAATAAACAAAAAATATCGCTAAAATCAGTAATTATTTTTTAAAATGTATTAATCTATGTAATTTTTCCTTGTTGCTCCCACTTAGGTTATAATCCCATATTACTGAGTTTGGTTGGTTGGGTACGTGAACTTCCAACTTTTCGATGGAGATTCGATTCTCTATTTTATCATCGCTTTTCAGTTTTCCTTCCGCTACCTCAAATCCTCTATACCCATCTATCTATATTTATTTATATTTATACTATTTTAAAAGCATGAACTTCCTAATTTAAATGTTAAAAATACTATAATACCCTCAACTATTTGAAACGATTGTAATTTTTTGATGGGTTGAGACTTTTTCAAAAATTTGTGCCTTTTCTAATTTATTGTGATTATTCTGATGAATTGTGACTTTTTTGAAAGATTACGACTTTTTTGATAAGGCATAATAAACACTTGTTTATACTATCCCTTATTGACTATAAATGGAGAGTTACCTCTCACTTATAAACTACGATTTTTCTTTATAAATTTCTACTATTTTTCGTCTTCTTAAAAAACTCAAGTGTGATTTGTAGTTGTTAAGTGAGTTTGAGGTTCAACAGAATTTGATGTACCATATATTTTGCTAAGCATCTTTTACGTAGTTCACTTTTGTTCTCGACTTAAGTAAAAATATGTCTAAAATTTAAATATATATTAAATAAATATCATATATAAAAATCAAATTAAAATTAATGATCTAGAAAATCGTATAATTGTTATTTATTCCTAGAACAATTTTAATTTATTTTTTGTTTATGATATGGAATAATGAGAGAGACTTTTGACTTTATATGTTTTAATAAAATCATATTATTAAAAAAAAAACGATATAGAATAATCATTAAAGTGAGAAAATAATTTTTATTAGTTGTATTTTTATTTCTTTTTAAAAATTATATTACTTTTGTTTTATTGGTGTGGACTGTTGTGTCACATGTAAACAGTATACCCTATGGCCCTATATGGCATAAAATCCCAAACCTATCACGTGAGACCTTATTATACTCTCACGTGCTTCTTACTCTTCTTTCCTCGATGATATTTATTTTGATATCGATTAATTCGAATCGTCTTGAAAATCTTAATTTTGTGACAAAAGTAATTCAAATGTCTAAACGCTTTGGATCAATGTCCCATAAGCAAGAAGTAAGGGGTATCTTCGTGTTTTCGAGAAATTTTAATTCAGCTTCACATGAAATAGCTAAAGTATAGTTGAGTAATTGATTAAATATATTTGATAATTATTTACTCTACAAATTAGATATAATTTAATAACTTTTTACTCGAATTGAGGTATTATTATAAAATTATTTAGTACGTAGAAATTAAAGATTTAGAACTCAACGGTGTCAGAGATATTTAGAGTTCATAGCTCGTTGATCGTCAAATTAAAAAAGTGTTATATGTCTAAATATTATTCTTTCATTTTAATGAACTCATGTTCAAACACATGAATGATATTGATATCTTGTTATATACCATATCAAAATAAATAATTTGAAAATAAACTCAAAATAATATTATATGTGATATGAATCGTGGTAAATTACTTCATATTAAAACAAAGAAAAACCATGTTGTAACACATATTACATAAGCTCGATAAAAAATAAATGATTATATTCTATCGAGCTTATGTTATATGTTCTATTAGGTATTTTTTTTTTAAAAGAATAATAATTTGATGTTATAACTTTAAAAAATATACTATTATTAAATTTATTTAAATTATGAAAATGAATATAAACAAACAAATAAGTCAATAAAATTAGCTAAACGCATTGGAAGAAAACAAATAAGTCAAGACATTATTACTCTTTTCAAAGCATGCAAGATTAACAATACAAAATTAAATACTATAATTTATAATATAATTCGAACTACTTAATTATGTAATTAAATAAATTAACAACTTCCATAAGTCAAAGCTTGAATTATTGACTAGATAAAAATCACATTCACATTGTATTAAAATTCCCAATATATTAATCAACAAATTAGGGTCAAATTTATCTTTATTTTCTTAATTTCGTATAAACTATTCTTCGTTCATTTGTTAAATAAAAGATATCGTTAATAGAAAATTAAGAGCAATTTTATATATAAATATCTAATAAGTTAAAGATTTTAAACATTTAACAAAAAATTAGTGACTTTTTGTAATATTTAGACGAATTTTTGAATGATTTTTAAAATAATTTTAATATAAGTTAATAAATATTAAATTAACATCCTAGTAATAGTATTACTTAATAGTTCAATAAAGTAGATAAGTAAAGTATTTTACAAGAAAAAGAGAGAATCTATAGCACCTTTAATTGCTAATATTGTGGCAAAAGAAAAATCATTTATGAGGATTTTTAATGAATGATTTAGTATTTCATATTTATTGATTAATTAGTATATGTATTTGTGCGATATATTATAAACTATGAATTTATAAAAAGTAAATCACATTTTAACTTATACTAAGTGGAATTAATGAAAAAGGCTTTGTAATTGAGTAATTTATTCTTTATATATACTAAACGATAGATATGATTAAATTTATAAGGATAAAATTATCGTTTTTATTTCAATTTTTAGATGAGAAAATTATATGTTTTCGATAACTTGATCAATTTTAAAATATTATTATGAATTGTATCCTTTCATTTTTAATAAGAAATGTCGAATTTGAATTTTAAGAAAAATTGTTTTACCATCCAATAAGAATTTTCTTGTTTAAATTCATATTAGTCGAGTCTCAAATTTGATATTGCCACTAAATTGAAAACCAAAAAGAATAAATAATATTATGGAAAAGTTGTGCATTTAAGCATTAGTTTGTTGTACCTTAATATCATTTGGTGTGAGAAACAACGATATAATAGTCCAACATAATACGTAGAATTATTTCTATCTCACATTTGATTGGAAGTATTGAATAGACTTTTTATTATTTATTCAATTATTTGTTATTGTAGTAATGAAATATATTATCTTATATATATCATAAAAATTAACTTATTTTAGATAATAACATGTTCCTAATCAAACAATTATTAACGTTTATATTCAAAAAAAAAATACACACAACATCTCATGTTCATACCGGACAAAAGAAAGGAAGAATGTAATGAGATAGTATTTGTTTCCATAATTTTTACGAGATAACTTTATCGTTATTCCAAAAACTCGGGAACTATATTTATACAAACCAATAAACCATATCCAAAAATAACAATTGGATTTTTTCTTTTTTCACCATAGATTCATGTATAGGGACCCCATCCCCTCACCCCTACCCCTACCCCTACCCCCTCATATACCTTTCACTGAGCTCTCATCAAATCTTCAAAAAAACTGAAAGCAATTTCAAGAAAAAAGTTTCGATTTTTTCTCAGTGTTCCATTGATGTCTGATAGCTGCAATTCTCGTCATTTTTCATGGCTGATGAAATCTTGTTTCCCCAATAACCAACACCCACCACCCCACCACCCTACCCCCATCGGAACCACCACCAATTTACCCACCGGAACCACCATTGCTGAACTCCCAGATGACCTTCTTCTTGAATGTCTATCAAGGGTAACTCATTCTTCACTACCTTCTTTGCCTTTAGTCTGTTGTCGTTGGTCTCTGCTTCTTGATTCCCCAACTTTTCATCTTCTCCGGCTCCGGCATAACCTTTTACGGCTTACCCTTTTCGCTGTTTCAGTTTCTGATGGAGCCCTTTGCACTGCTAGTTACAGATTGAACAATGATTGTTCATGGAAGATTTGTTCTTTTACTCCGGCGAATGACCCTGTTTTTGAACATGGGTGTTTTTATTCTCTGTTCTCGCATTCTCGTTTATCGGTTATTGGACGGAAAATCTACGTTATTGGACGGACGGCGATGCTCCGGTGTGATACCTGGACTGGTTTAGTCGTTCCAAGACAAGGACCGGTTTTCCCGAGGAAGAAATTTGCTGCAGCGGTTGTGGGTGGGAAAATCTACGTCGCCGGAGGTTGTGCAAGAGCTGCGGCAGTGGAGGAGTATGACCCAACGAGTAATACATGGAGTGTGGTGGCGAAAGCTCCGAGGAAGAGGTATGGGTGTGTTGGTGCTTCAGTCGACGGCGTTTTTTACGTCATCGGAGGACTGAAGCTCGGAGGTGCGTCGGGAAATGAAATGCTGGTGGCGCGTGGAAGCCGTGCATCTGATGCAGCTCATGTTTATGCTAGCTCAATGGATTTATACGATACTGTTAATGGGGTTTGGTTAAAACCCCGATCTGTTCCCGGCGGCGGTTGTGTTGTGGCAGCATGTGCGACCGCCGGAGAAATCTATATACTTTCCAGTCACGCAGTGGAGCTATCGTTCTGGAAGTTTAATGGGTCACGAAAAAGCACCGGATTCGGCGATTGGTGCAGGATAAAATCGCCGCCGTTGCCGGCGCAAGTCAGATTAGACAGTACGGTGAGATTCAGCTGCGTGGGGATCGGAGAGAAGGTGGTGTTAGTTCAAGTAAATGGTTGCATAGACGATTTGCTGCGGCGGAGTGGGAGGATTGAGAGAGGGATGAAGGAGGGGTTGGTGTTGGTTTACGACTGTATCGCCGGAGAATGGAGCCGTGCCGCCGATTTGCCGGAGGTCATTCGCCGATCAGCCTGCGTCTGTGTTGAGTGCTAAATTCGCTATTTACTATTTGACTAATCGAATTCCCTATCAACATTAAATTATTTCACAATTAAAATTTAAATTGTATCACATAAATTAAGAAAAAAATGAAATTTTATAATTTATTATCAAAATTTAAATTGTATTACGTAAATTAAATTCTTTCATTATCAAAATTAAAAAGAACAAAATATTATATTTCGTTATCAAAATTTAAATAGTAACATGTAAATCGAAACGAAATGTGTTTTATGAAAAAGTAAACAAAAAATCATTTACGTGGCTTAAAAGGTAGGTGATTTTGTTTTAATTGTTTTACTAATTAAGTTTACAAACCTTTTTTTGATAAATATGATTATTTATGTGGAGTAAACTTGCTTATTAAGTATAATTGTGCCTTTTTTGCTTTATTTTGCAATTACTATAAAGAATTTATAACAAACATGTTAAAGCTTGAACTTTATGATTTTTCTTTTGATAATCAAAGTTATTAATTATTTGAAAAATTGCACATTTCACATGTTGTGTTTTTTCCAAAATATTTTGATTTGATAAATTAAAAGATATTTACAAGACAATGCATTATAACAAACATGTTAAAGCTTGAACTTTATGATTTTTCTTTTGATAATCAAAGTTATTAATTATTTGAAAAATTGCACATTTCACATTTTTTTTTTTTGCCAAAATATTTTGATTTGATAAATTAAAAGATATTTACAAGACAATGCATAATAACAATAATAATGCATCATTACTAACTAATTTCACAAGTGTGATTGTGACAAATGGACTTTTTAATGTTTATAATAATAATGCATCATTAGTTCATTACTAACTAATTTCATAGTGTTTACTAATTAACCTTTGTCTATAGATTCCAAATACTTTCGTAGTTTAATTTTGTTTAGAATTTATGAAGTTGGAGTTAAAAATAAAATTGTGATTGATTATACTTTTTGTATACGAGATAAACGAGCATTTTATTTGGAAATATACAAATATAATTCAAAAACATATTATTTCCAGCAATGAAATTTAACTTCAGGTTATATTCGAAAATTTCATAATCAAACATTAATTTTAAAATACTATAACAACAACATAGTATTAACATTATTTCTATTGTAATACTCCTACAAAGTGGAGACTAGAAAGAATAAAGTATACACGTTCCTTATCTAAATAGAATTCAAAAACATATTATACCAGTAATTTGATTTTCAAATTTGAAAATTAACTTCATGTTATATTTAAAAATTTCATAATCAAACATTAATTTTAAATTACTATAACAACAACATTATTCCTATTATAGTACTTCTACAAAGTAAAGAGTAGTGACACACGTAGAAAAAATTATTTTTAATAAGCCCTCGATTTAAGAAAATACAGTTTTAAAAAAACAAGTAGTAAGAGTATAATCAATACTCAGGGGCGGAGTTAGGGTATAGGTTGGGGCTTTTGTATACGAACAACCACTAGTTTTTTAAAATAAAAGAAAAAAAATATTTTGGAAAAAAAAAGCAAATGTATATTTTTTAATGCCAAACAAGTCCTTAATTGACCCAAAACTCCTAAAACCCCAAGAACTGAGAAAAAGCAATTCTCCATTTCTCCTTGTATCCACTCTGCTATTCCTCCATCTTCCCCAAATCGAAAAACCCACAAAAATCCATTTTTGTGGAGGACCCAAATCGCCATTATCCCAGCTAAAGAAGGTTACTTCATATCCATGGATTTTCAAGTGGTAGTTTTAGCAGGTGGCTTCTGTAAAAGCCTTGTTCCTCTTGTTTCAAAGGTACCCTTTTTCTTCCTTTTTTTTTTTTTTCTTCGCTTTAAGCTGTAACCCATTTTTTTATTGTACTCTTATAAGTGATATTCCAAAGAAAAAAATATGATGTGTATGGAAAAGAAATCTGCAGGATGTGCCTAAAGCTTTGCTTCCAGTGGCAAATCGGCCAGTGTTGTCTTATGTGTTGGAGCATTTTGAGGAAAATAATTTGAAGGATTTTATTGTTGTGAGTTTTAGTTTCCTGAAAAAGGAGCACCCTTTTTTGTTTTTGTGTTAATTATGGAAATTAGGGTTAGTTTATTGAATTATGTGTTTGATTGTGGTGTTGGTTCAGGTTGTTGAAGGGGAAAATGCAGCTCTTCTTGTTGGGGGTTGGATATCAAATGCTTATGTTGATCGATTACACGTTGAGGTAATTCTTGGATCACAGTTCTGAGGAAATGTTTATCGGTGACTGAGAAGGCGAGGTGAAACTGTGAGGGAAAACTATGAGGAGGGAAATAAAAGCTGTAGTGTAATTGTTTCAGCTGTTTGACATATTGAACTAAGTGAGATTTGCAAATTGAAATTGCAGACGTGATAGGTAATTCCATTAGTTATTTGCTCTACGGAAATGTGCTTAGTAGAGAAATAGTAATTAAGATGGTTACTAGCCTGGACACTGTTTGTTTCATGCTTCATTTTTTGTTTGGCATATAGCTGCAAGCTTATTAGTGGGTTCATCAGTATCCTCTCATTAGAAACATCAGTTTCTCCAGCTTTTTAGGGCTTGGCAACTGATGAAATCGACCTGATAATTATGAAATGTTCTTGCCTGTAGGTTCAGGATACTTTTTCATATGATTCCTGACTTATCAATTATTGCTTGATAATTGAGTCATTCATAAGGATAACATTCATTGTTATTGAAGAGAAGGTGGTTTACTCTAATTGCAAAATGGCCTTCTCTATATTAGTAATTCGGTAGTTACTAGAAGTTATATCAAAACAGCTACAGAAATTCCTGTTTCCTTGTAGGCTCTCTTAGCTGTGAATTATTTCTACAAACCGGAAAGCGTTAATATTATGTGAAAAAAGATGATACTGAAGTCTTATTGAATTTAGTTGACTAACAACATTCGAGATAACTTCTTGTGTAGGAGTTGTGAATTACACGAAGTTAGAAAAGTTTCATTATCATTTGGGTTTTAATTTTTTTTCTTGACATAATCATTGACAATACTTTACACAATATTCCTACGATTCTCTTGACTTTCATCTATGATATAATCCATCAGAATTATTCTACACAATATTGTTAGCAAATCTCCCAGCTTTTGATAATGATATAATGTTAAAAGTATTTTACACAATATTATAATTTTTTATGTTTAAACATGCCTTCTCGAACTCAAGGTGGTGAAGTAATTTTAGTTTGCTTATTTGAGAAACAAGAAATACTAAACTATCAATGGAATAGCAGGCAATCGCCTGAATAATATTGCCGGAGTAGTGAACAATCACCTAAAGAATTTAATGGTTGACTCTTTATCCGAAAAATCACTTGGTAAGTGCATACAGAAAACAAAAATCTTCTTTCGATTACCAGAAAAGGTGTGGTGACACAAATTTCTATGACATCATCAATGTAACATGAATTAGTTGTTGAAGACTAATTGAAGAAGTTTCTGACAAGTGACTAGCTAAGTTACTGGAGAATCAGTGTGAAGAACGTCCAGAATGTTGGCTGAATGCGTAGAGCTGGAGAGATGATACCGTAGGGGAGAGCATCAGAAGAGGCACAATGCCGGTTGAAACGAACACTGGGAAAGGCATGGTATAGCAAATGTAGTTAGTTATAAAAAGAGTTGGTGGAAGAGTGGCAATAATAGATACCAGAATAGTTCCATGGTGCTAGAACAATCACAGGAGGTGTATGGCTGTTGGAACAATCACTGCAAAGAGAAATGTTGCCGTCGGGAGGATTATCTTGCGAAGGAAGAAAACGTAGTTTAAACAGGCAGGAATTAGACTGGTTGTTGATAGTCAAAGCCATTTTCTGGAATTTAAATATTTAATACTACTACTACAACGACAACTATGCCTTAGTCCAAAACAAGTCGGTGTCGGCTATATGAATTCTCAAGGATCATGTTACTCCATATAATTTCATTTCAGGCCAATGATATTTAATATAAAATTAATAGTAGCAAAACAAAATAAAAAGTATTAGAAGTCATTTTATTCTACTGACATCTATTATCTCGAGAAGGCTAATTAACTTCCAGAAAATTATAGAATGTAAAGTAAAAGTGCTAATGACTAATTGTATTCTCAGTTAATAGGTATTACCTATATAGATTTTTTTCCCCATAGTGCTCAATTTTCGCCAAGTGTGCATGAATCCCAAGAGATTATAGGTCCTTCAGGAAAACTTCCCTGAGGTGATTTAGGTCTACCTAGTCACATCTACGGGCAGTGCATCTTGTGATAGGTGAAGACATGAGCAAACCATCTTAAGTGACCTATTATTTTATCATTGACATGTGCTATCTGAACCTTATCACATGAACAATACCTTCTCTTACTGTATTGGATGTTAACAACATACTGAAGAGCTCCTTTTGTAGGAGTTTTGAATTGTATGAAATAAGGTGGATTTCTAGTTCCACATTGTAAAAAAAAGGTGGATTTCTAGTTCTTAATATTCCAAGTTATTATGACCTAATCAATTAATCCGACTATTCTACATAATATTTTTAATGATTGTCTAGATTATTGACAATAACGTAGTAATTAATATACAATATTCATGATGATTCCAGTTGAAAATTTTGTGCCATTTTTGATGAGATACATATAATGACGAGGTTGTCGGTTGTCCATCTCCTTTATGTGTGCTTATTGATTTATTGTGCATAGTGAGATTTTAAGAATTCTTTATTGAAAACAATTGTATTGAAATGAAATGGTCTTGAGTAGAGCTCAATGGATGTAGAAGATTCGTCATAAAGTCAGACTAATTTGTAATTACGACATAGTTGATGCATCAATTCATATGTAGTTGTACTCTGTATTTGCTCAATTGTTGTAGATGATTCATATAGTAGACTCAGACTGATGTGTAATTATGACATAGTTGATGGATTAATTGATATATAGTTGTACTATGCAAGTATGCATTGTGTAGCAAAGCACACAGTAAAAACTGTAAACATGTAACATAGAGAGCAACAAGAAAGGATTTTATAGAAAATAGATATATTATAATTTATGGATGGGAAGAAGAGACAAATACAACGAACTTAAAGTAAAGATGGATACAGGGGCAGACTGATCATCTACCGAGTGTCAGACCATGTGCCAGTGACCCTTGTGGATTTCTCTCTTATAAGAAGGGAAAAACAAGACTAATACAAGAGGACAAGAAGTCTTTTGGTCATCTAAACACTTAACAACAAAGAGAAGTGCTTTGGTAAATAAAAAAATTCATGCTTCTAGTGATGTGCAGTTGCTTTGCTAGTCTGCCAACTATGCTCTCCAGATGCAGCATCACTGTTTTTGATAGGTTATGCAGCATCTAAATGCTACGATTGTTGCTATAAAGGACTTGTTTTGTTGTTACCTTGTCTTCAGGTTGCAGCAGTACCTGAGGATGTCGGGACAGCTGGAGCTCTTAGGGCTATTGATCGCCACCTGACTGCAAAAGATATTTTGGTTGATATTCTAATTATTAAAGATTTTCGACAAGGGAGCATGCTTCAGTGAGCTAATTAGTTTTGATTCTTATGCAGGTCGTGAGTGGTGATCTTATTTCTGATATTCCTCCTGGGGCAGTGGCAGCTGCTCATAGACGGCATGATGCTGCAGTGACTGCAATGCTTTGTTCTACTCCTATCAGTGGCCCATCAGAGTCAGGTTCCTCTGGTGGAAAGGACAAAGCCAAGAAACCGGCACGCCATAACATTATAGGACTGGACCCCACTAAACAATTTCTGTTACATGTAGCTGCTGGTGAGACCCCTGCATATGCTTTTACATCCTTCATGCTTCAGTTGGTGTTATTCCCTTATTTGGCATCTTTGATATCCTCTAGGAGCTGAAGTTGAGAAAGATATTCGTGTCCAGAAGAGCATTCTCCGAGCAGTAGGCCAGGTAAATGATGCCAATCAGTATGACACATATTGCTAGTGGTATCTCTAAGATATGAGTTTTTTATCTGATATGTTACTCTTCTACTCGTGTACTTTTCCTATTGTCTGATTCCTGTTCACTAGAGAACTGAATGGGAAAAGAGGGAAATAAGTGAAGGATTGATAGATTTGCTTGGTGATGTTTCATCTCATCCTTGCAATCTGTAATTCAGCTTGGCCTTGGTAGTTATATTTTGGAATTGTAATATGATCTATTCTCTTTCATTTCTTCTATATCCAATCCCTGAGTTATAAAGTTCTTTTTATACGATCACATGTATATCTACTATTGATTTTTACTTGTTAACCAACGTGAGATACTGGACTTGCTGCTCTCTGTGAGAAACTTCTCTTCTTTTTTTTTTCACGTGAAAAAGTGATATTAGACCATTAAAAAAGCAGTGCGCATGTGCAGATACATCCAAATATTCAAGCTTCTATGTTATTTTTGATGGAGTTCTCCTTCTCCATCTTATCCTTTTTCTTTAATCTGCAGATGGAGATTCGTGCTGATCTAATGGATGCTCATATGTATGCCTTCAAGAGGTTCGAGGTGTTCCTTTTTTATTTCAAGTGGTTTTTAGTTGATAATGTTTATCCTTTATGCTTGAATATTCATTAAAATGAGTTTGTTTGAAATTGGTTGTCATTTCCACGTTTTGCTCTGTAGAACCGTTTTGCGAGAGGTTCTGAATAAGAAAGAAACTTTTCTGAGCTTGAGGCGTGATGTGTTGCCTTATCTTGTGAGGACCCAGTTAGTAAGTCTCTTACGATGCATGATTTTTCCTGCCACATGTTAAACTTTGTTTACTTACCATCTAAGATTCTCCACGAGTTGATGATTATAATTGTATTAGAGATCTGAATTATCACAAAATGGAGTGGTAGCAGAAGAGAATGGGAATTCTAAGGGTGTTTCTGATAGTACAATTATGCTATCACAACTGCTGACCAATGCTTCTACACAAAGTTTTCATGAGCTACACGCTTTGGGTCCTGATGGTTCTGCTCTGTCTCCAAGAAAAACTCACAAATGCTGTGTACATATTGCCAGCAAGAGCAATTACTGTGTTCGCTTAAACTCTATTCAAGCCTTCAGTGACATAAATCGAGATGTGAGATTTACTGCTTAACCTTGTATTTTTGCTTATATCTAGCAGATATGTGTGCATGTCTGCTTATGAGCTAGTTTACTTTCTCTATGATTTAGGTCATAGGTGATGCAAGTCACTTGTCAGGCTATTCTTTCTCTCCTCAGAACAACATCATTCATCCTACAGCCGAGCTAGGTTCAAAAACTACAGTGAGTTGCAATCTTTCTTTGGTGACATGCAGAATATTATGTTGCGCATGTTGTGTCATCTTTGTTTATTTATTTTCTTACCCAGTGTAAAATATAGAAGTTCATATTGCATCATATTCTTTCCTTTTGGTTTTAATTTGTTTTGTTGAATCTTGTTTTTTTATGGGTAATGTAAGAAATTTTGTTGTGGTTAACTCATATACTAAGTCAATGTTACGAAAAACATAGTTACAAATTGTGCAAGTTGTTGGATTTTGGTTTTCATGACTGAGGTATTAATCTGATTTAGGTTGGACCACATTGTATGCTAGGAGAAGGTTCACAAATGGGTGACAAATGCAGCGTGAAAAAATCCGTCATTGGCCGACATTGTCGGATCGGCTCGAATGTGAAGGTACGATTCATTCTTTACCTCTGATGAAAAGGGAAATAGTTAGTACTTACATTCCATTCGCTGAACAATGGCACCACCTCAGAAAATCCACTTACATTGCCTAGCTAGTTATTAAGTCACTTGCTTCCTTCCGGCTTGTCGTTGCAGGTTGTCAACTCGGTCATAATGGACCATGTTACTATCGGAGATGGTTGTTCAATCCAAGGTTCTGTTGTTTGCAGTAATGTACAGCTCCAAGAACGTGTCGTACTGAGAGATTGCCAGGTATCCAGCTTTTCCTTTCACCTGGTTCTTTTTTTTTGTATAATAAAAATACCAACAATATTATTATTGTTTGGTATTAGTATTTTTGTTATTAATGAAGGGGAGCCTTGGAGCAATGGTAAAGTTCTCCTTCTGACCTATAGGTTACGGGTTCGACCCTTAGAATCAGCCACCAATGCTTGCGACAGGGCAGATGCCTAAATTATACTTTGTGAACTTGGGATGCTTGGTCTATTAGTTATTCAATTTTGTGGGTGGGTCATGGGTATGAACATAGTGGGTGGAGAAAGGTTACTGTCTCTTTTCTTTTCTTTCATGTTTTCAGTCTACATCATTTTTTGCTCGTTCGACACAGGTTGGAGCAGGTTATGTGGTTTCATCAGGCAGTGAACATAAAGGAGAATCCTTAGCAAAGAAAGAGAAACAGTAATTACTATTATCGGTAGCTTACAGTGTGATCAACGCGACACTGATCTCCATACGACTTTTGTTGCTTTGGCCTGCCAATGATATGCCGGTCCAACGTACTCCATGGCAACAAAACAGAGCTAAGTCAATTTTGTTTGGCATTCTTGTTTTGGTTTTAAGTTTCTTTTACGTTTTTGAGTTTTTGTTGTTAGGATGAATTTGTTGTAGAATTTGCATAGTATTTGATAATCAAAATTCGACTTACTCCATTTGATATGAAAAAGTGACTACTATTTCCTTTAGATGCTTCAATGATTATATCAAAATCTTGCTTTGTCATTTTTTTCTTTTTGGCATTTTGAAAATGTTATAATCGTTTCGTCGCCCCCATCCCCACCACCACCTCGACACTGAGACAAGAATCCGGTGGTGGGGAAAGGATAGTATTGGCATTTGGCAATAATAGTTCGTAGAACTACCAAAGATTGTGGTGAAGTGGATATGATTTCTCCATCCTTCATCATCAGAAGTTTCATGTTCGAGTTCAAGAAATGAAAATAATTATGATATGGAGCGCTTAGTTTGAAGTCCCAAAATGGATATCGAAAAGGAAAAAGAAGAGGAATAGTTTGAATAGTGTACAACTATGATAACAAAGTAAAAACTAAGCCATGTACTATGTGCATCGGAGGAAGTGAAGCTGTCTACGAAGCTTTGTTTCTCCCCCCGAGTTGTAATACTCGGCTTGTTACTACTTTGATACGAAAGGTTCCATATTCCAATACATAGATGAAAATGAGTGTCGAACCAGCAAAACTTGTCATAGTTTTGCATATTCAATTGTTTGCTTACCCTCATGGCCTTTACTGAAGAAATAATTGAAATAATCTGAATACACAACATGCTTATACAATGGTTTCTCTCCATTTTCTAGCACTTGTTTCAAAGGACCAAAAACTGCATCAGGTGCTGGATTCACAAATATTGGCACAGATACTCTGTTTCTACTGGCATTCACAATCACACGATGCTCGACACTCTTGTACCTATCGTTGCTCATGATCTGAAGTACATCTCCGATATTGATCACGAGTGCCCCTTTAACTGGGGGCACATGAATCCAGCCATCACCTTTGGGCTCTCGCACGTAAAGGCCACCAACATCGTCTTGTAGTAGCATAGTGATCGAAGAAACATCAGCATGACGGCCAGCACCAGCAGTGAGCTCGGGGTTTGGGCACACTGGGTAGTGAATGAGGTTAACGATCAACGTGCCCATTACAACAGACTTCATCGGCTCATCAATCTGCTTAACATTTAGTTTCTCGAGCAACACCTTGAGAAGCTTTACTATAATAGGTTTAGCCCACTTCATGTACTCCAAAACCTGATCTCTGTAGAAGTAGAAATGAAATTAGTCCAAAAAATGGTCTGTTGATATTCAGGGGTGGATCTACATTATTGAGGGGCGGATCTACAGTATCGAGTATGGATTCCTAGGAAAATGGTCTAGAAAAGGATAGCTCGATGCACAAAGCATCCCGCGTAAGTAGGGCTTAAGGAAGGGCCACACCCTTAGGGATGTGATGTAGACAACTTAACCTTATGCAAGCATTAGTGGTTGCTTCTATGACTATAGGTCACACAAAGACAATTTTACCTTTCCTGGCTCCCCTTCGAAAATGGTCCTAATAGATACTAATATTCGAAGGAGAATCGACAATATCAGCGTCAAAGAAAGGTACAAAACTAGATATAGCCACTTAGCTAACCATTGCATATTTGTTTATGTTTATTTTTTTTATAACCGTGGTGTCCTGATCAGCTTTCGCGCACATGTTTGCTTATGCTCTCCGCAATTGTGTAATAGTTCTCTCAACATTCTAAACATACAATACTAAGATAAGAATTTCTGAAGGCGAAGAAGGATCAAAGATTTGAAATTTATGATTCGGTTCCCGCTAAAGCTACTAGATTCTATCGAACCCGTACAATAAAGTGAATAAACTATATATCCAACCTTGTCTGAAAGATTAAGTCACACTATAACTTGCAGTTCGAGCCTTGGTGGACAGAATTATCCTATACTTATACTTAAAAAGGTGGAACTAGAATTTCGACTTTACGAGTTTTTTACTCTAGAAAAAGGCTGTTAGGTTGTGCTTGCGCCAACTCGATAAGCAGAACTATAGCTCCACCCCTGAAATTAGTCGAGCTGCGTGTAAGCTCACGACTACCCAAAAAAGAAACTTACTTGGAAACAGCAGGCCACAGCTTAGAGCTCTCATCATCATCATCATCAGAATCATAGATATGAAAAAGATAATCTTTCCACTCCAAAACCTTTTCAGCAAAAGGGCTAAAACTTGTCTTCAATTGCACAGTATGAGTAGGTGAATTCTCTTTCAAATACTTCCTTCTTTCATCAACAGACAATTCAAAAAACTTATGCCCAGCTTCAGTTACATTTTCAAGAACTTCAATTGGGATTCCATGATTCACTATTTGAAAAAAACCCCATTTCTCAGCTGCATCACAGATCGATTCTGCAACTTTTGGGTCATCGAAATTTGAGAAATCGATAATGGGTATTGATTCTGAGGACGTAATTTGGGTAAAATCTAGTCTTTCTTCATGGGGTTGAATGAATTTTTGAGGAACAATTTGAAGACCCATTTGAGATAGACCCTTTACGCCATTTCCTTTGTTTACGAGAAAATCAATGAGATCTGATGCTTCAGAAACTTCTGCAATTGACATTTTTGTTGCAGAAAGATATCAAATGTGATATGCAATTGAGACTTTTCTGGGAAGAGGGGAGAAAATATCTATCTGGTTTATGGTCTGGTATTGTGTTAGCATATACAAAAGATGCATAGTATAATATGTGTTTGTATAAAGCGAGAAAAAGAGAAATATAAAATAAAATTGAGCAGGGAAAGATCGTATTTGTATAATTATAAGTATATAGGACGAGAATATATGTATTTATATTTGTATATACAATTTTCTCTTGCTTTATATAAATACAAATGCATTATAAATTTGCATTTTGTATAAAGTGAGAGAGAGGTGCGTGAGCGAGCGAGATCTGGGAGAGTGGTGAGAGAGATCTGGGTGAAGGGGAGAGAGAGGAACGAAAATATATGTATATATACAATCTCTCGCTTTATACAAACACAAACACATTTTATACATTTGCGTTTTTGTATAAAGTGAGAGAGGCAAGTGAGCGAGCGAGATTTGGGAGAGGGGAGAGATGAAAACGAAAATATATATATATATACAATTTTCTCTCGCTTTATACAAAACAAACACATTTTATACAATTGCGTTTGTATAAAAAGCGAGAGAGATTCACCAGGAGAGGTGAAATAACAACAGTTTGCTATGTTGTACAATTTAATCAAACTATATTTATAACATTTAATTTGAATTAATAGTTTGCTATTATATACAATTTTTCCTAAAATTAATTTTAAATTCGAGATCTCTAGTTGAGAGACTATTCATCACAATCTTTGGTGATTATAGTGTTGGGCTTTTTCATTACCCATCATTAGGTTTAATTCCTTGATAAAAGAGCTCTGTTTTCAAACAGATTTGTCCATCCGTAATGGGGATCATATTGACAAAATTATAGGCCGATACGTGTTCGATTTGTGTTTCAAGATAAGGCGATCAAGCTATCTGCGCATGTCTGATATGATCTTTAGCCGCTCTTTCTAAGTGACGAGAATGTAAATAGAAAATATTCCAGTGAAAGCAAATTCATTTCCAAACTTGAGAATTCTGATGATGGATCTTTGACGATGATAATGTTATTTAAGTAGGTATTTTCTCTCATTATATATACAATATTCACTTTGGAGTGGAAAACGAATTAATTTTCAAACTTGAGACTTATAGTTAATGTAGATACTTACTATCCGTCATGATCTTTAGTTGTGATAGCGTCATTTAAGTAAGTATTGTTCTCATTCTTTATTCGATACACATTTTGAAGCTGAAGGTGAATTCATTTCGAATTACGAGATATCTAGTTAATAATTGATATACTAAGTGGTGTCAATGTTATTTGACCTTTTTTTCTCAATCTTATACCCATTACCTGTTTTGGAACCAATGACAAACTTATTTCAAATTCAAAACTTTTGGTTAATAATTAATGCATAAGATTAGGTTATTATAAACAAAAAATAAGATAAAAGGATTAAACTAGGATTATTAAATCACAAGGAAGGCCAAGATAAAGGGAAAAAACTAACATACACAATCACACCAAATTACTAGTTACATAAAATAACAGTTTTCGTCGTTACTATAATGGATTAATATTAAAATAACGGAAGTTGAAAATTAAAGTATCAAATTTTAGCAAAATCTAGTGATGCTTTACCAGAAGGCCTTTTACTGAAGAAATAATCCCAATAATCAGAAAATAAGACATGTTTGTATACTGTTTTTTCTCCATCTTTTAGCATTTGTGAGAATGGACCAATGACACTGTCAAGGCTAGGATTCACAAATAACGGTACAGATATTCGAGCCCTGCTTGAATCAACTGCTACACAATGCTCGATACTCTTGTATCGATCATTGCTCATGATCTGCAACGAGTCACCTATGTTAACCGCTAATGCGTCTTTGATTGGATTTACATGGATCCAGTTATCGCCTTTAGTCCCTCGGACATATAGACCTCCCGTGTCGTCCTGGAGGAGTAGAGTGATGCAGGACACATCGCAGTGTCGACGACAACCAATGGTGATACTTGGATTTGGGCATGGTGGATAGTAGTTTATGTTGATAGCCATAGTTCCCATCAAGAGTGGTTCTAAAGATTCATCAATTTCATTGACATTGAGTCCCTTCAATAGCACCTCTAACAACTTTTTAGCAAGTGGTGTAGCCCACTTTTGATACTCCAAGACTTGATTCCTATAAATCAATAACAAAGTCAGGAATTTCATTAAAAACGTTCAAAATTTAATGGCAATGTCAAGAATATTGCTAAAAACATTCAAGATTTAATGTCAAAGCAAGAAATTTCACGAAGAGTGTGCGATAATTTATTGTAAACAACTTTTTTACCTTGTAAAGACAAAAATAAGATATGCATACATCCTACCCTTTTGATAAGAGAAAAATATCATTATATATTAAGTTGTTATTTAATTTTAATACTAATATTTTTAATCTTTCTTTACAGAAAATATTGCATTACAATAAGAAAATATCAACTAAGTAGATATGTGGCAAAAGAAAATAAGTGTCGATTTACAAGGAATTATCCAACACAAATGGAGATATTAAAGAATTATGAAAGAGAGCAACGAAAGATTGAGCAAATATGGAAAATAAAGTTAAAAAATATAGTAGCATGATAGCCACCAAAATGGAAAACAAGCATAAGACAAGTTAAATGAAAAAAACTTTGTCAAATGTTGGTATACATTTGACCTATCATTTTGATTTTGTTAAAATTATCAACTACAAAGTGGAAAAAATGGAAGAAAATGATGATTTTCTTCTTCAAAGAATTGCTATAAATTGCACGAGAAATGAGTTGATATAGTAGGGTAGAGAAGGCCAAAAACAAAACAATCGATATATTTCTTTGAGTTTTTCTTGTACTACTTTTTTAAATATTTGATGTTGAAAATTATTTTAGTTCCTGCTTTTAATACATCTGAAATATAATGTTTTTATAAATTTTCTATCTGAACTATAATCAACTAATTATCAAAATTCTCCTCTAAATTAATGAGTCAGTTTTTATGTCAACGATATAGGCAAATTAAGTTGTCCATACACTTTTTAGCGATTGTATTAAAACACTTGGTCTTGTCAATTTCGAAGTGCGTTTTCACAAACATCTTACCGTTAAATTAAGAAATTGAACTCACGAAAAATGTAATATTTTAGGTATGTTTTTTTACTTACTTAAGAACGCGTGACTTATAGATTACATTGAACAGAAAATTTAATAAAGTTACCTTGTTTGAGGAGGCCAAAGACTGCTATCATTTTGTGGATTACAACCATGTTTTATACTATCCCTCCACTCTAAGACTTTCTCATCTTTATCACCAATAGCACTCCAATACAACAACACAGATTCATCAGCACCAGCATTTTCTTTGTAATACTTAGCTTTTTCTTCAGCCGGCAATTCAAAGAATTTGTGTCCTGCTTCTTTCAAATCTTCAAGAACTTTAATTGGGATCCCATGATTGATGATTTGAAAGAAACCCCATTTGCTTGCTGCTTCTTGAATTGATTTTTCAACATTTAAATCATTAAAATTTGACAGATCGATTGTGGGAATCGATTCTTGATTGTCGATTTGAGATTTGTCTAGTCTTTGTTCTTTTGGTTGAATGCATTGGTTCGGTATAATTTCAAGGTTTGTGTCTACTATACCTTTTAGTCCATTCGCTTTATTGATTACAAAATCAAATATGTCATCATTTGGTTCAAATTTTGAAGAAGGCATTTGTGTTGAATATTGATAAGTGTATACTATTAAAAGAAGGAAATTTGGGGGTTTTTTATGGTGGATTTGAGAGGGTGTGTTTGTATGGGGGTGGGGGTCATTCTTTCATCTAGCAACGATAGATTACGGTGGAGTGATAAATATATTTCAACATTAATCAGATATCTTGTATTCGAATTTTTCTGAATACATAACCATCTTTGTTTATTAGGAGAGCGTTTTACCTCTAAAAATGAGACTTTTCATTGCGAATTCAAATTTAGTTTGACTTAATATGAATATTGAAGAAAAAATCATCCATTCTAATAATTCTTGAATTGATTTTTAATTTAGTAGTTCAATTATTTTTATTTTATGTTTAATCGAACATCATCATCATAAAATAGTTATTTTGGAAATTGGTGAGGTGGCTTCTTGATGTCCATATATGCATGAATGATGAAATTTGTATATTATATCCATAAAAATTATCAGTTTAATAAAATAGTATAATCTATTTTTATTTTTTTTAGTATTTACATAGTATTCGATAAATCAAATTATGAAAAAATGACTACCGTTTATTTTCCTATAATTAGAGGCTTCAACGATTTTGAAAAAAAATCTTGTTTTGTCTCTGCATCCCTCCCACCTCGAATCTAAAAGTTTGAGGTGGGAATCCCGAGGTGGGGACTGACTAGTGACTAGTATTGAACACGTGCTTTATATGTGTGTCGATATAAATTTTTATAGATTTGTTAGAATAATTAAAATTATTATCGCTTTTAACGACCCAAACAATATTCTAGAATTGATTTTTTATTTAACATTTTAATTTCTTCTTCTTCTTTTTATGTGTAGTCAAACATCATCATCGTCATAAAAAGTAGCTTCGTGAGATGGCTTCTTGGTGTCCCTATGGATGAATTGTGATTTGTTTAAATAACATCCATATCTTTGTTCTCAGTTGTCAATTGTATGATAATTTTTTTAAAAAAAATTATAACAATTAATAACATAAAGTATTTTAATATCACAAAAATATTTAAATAATTATGTTAATTTCATTCATATCATATAAATTAAAACAAATAAAATAATATATCACCGACTCTCATATATATCTATAAAAATTAGTAACACCCGTGATTTCAACTTTATTTGTTGTCTTACATTGCAGGCTAAGAGCCAAAGTGGAGAGTCCTCTTGTGTGTTGTTGTCTTCTATATAAAAAAAATTATAATAATAAAAATATCAGCTAACTATTTTAATATAAGTTAATATAAAAAAAATTAAATAGTTAGTCTAAAAATATACTTAAAAAACATCAAATGGCAAGTTACATAAAATAACAGTTTTCGTCATTACAATAACATATTTATAATACAAAAACATTAAAATACAAGAAATTTAAAAATTAAAGCATCTTAGCAAAATCTAGTGATGCTTTATCAGAAGGTCTCTTAATGAAGCAATGATCCCAATAATCAGAAAACAAAATATGTTTGTACACTGGTTTTTCTCTATCTTTTAGCATTTGTGGGAATGGACCGATAACACTATCAAAATTAGGATTCACGAATAGCGGTACGGATATCGAGCCCTGCTCGAATCAACCGCTACACAATGTTCGATACTCTTGTATCGATCATTGCTCATGATCTGCAATGAGTCACCAATATTAACCGCTAAGGCACCTTTGATAGGATTTACATGGATTCAGTTATCGTCTTTAGTCCCTCGGACATATAGTCCTCCCGTGTCATCCTGGAGAAGCAGAGTTATGCAGTCCATGTCGCAGTGTCTACGAAAACCAATGGCGATACTTGGATTTGGGCATGGTGGATAGTAGTTTATGTTTATAGACATAGTTCCCATCAAGAGAGGTTCTAAAGATTCGTCAATTTCATTGACATTGAGACCCTTCAATAGCACATCAGCAATTTTTTAGCAAGTGGTTTAGCCCACTTTTGATACTCCAAAACTTTGGTTCCTATAAATCAATAATAAAGTCAGGAATTTTGCTAAGAGCATTCAGAGTTTAATGGGAAGGTCAACTTTTTTGCTAATAACGTTCAAGATTCAATATTAAAGAATTTCATTAAGAATGTTTCGAGAGTCTATTAAAAAATAACCTCCTTATGCTCCTAAGACAAACGTAAAATCTATGTATATCCTACCCTCTCCATACTGTACTTATGAAATTATAATGGATATGTAATCGTATAAAAGATAACTTTTCTCCTACATATACAATATACTTCTCATTTTAGTTATAGACACCATTATAAAATCTTGAGATAATGATCAAAGACACATTTGAAGTATCACGTTTTCATGCGTTACCTATATGTACTACTATCAACTAAGTATCGAAACACACCTCAAAATTACTTTTCCATTTAGACAAAATTTTAAGGTCAAATTAAGTTGTGACACACCTTTTGCCGGTTGTATTCAAACACTTGATCTAGTTAGTTTTGAAATGTGTTTTGATAAATTGTTACAGATAGTTCAGAAACGCAAGCACCTTATAGTAAAGATATGAAACTCGCAAAAAGTAATACTTGAAAACCTATGACCTATAGATTACACAAAGTAGAAAATCCCAAAAAATTACCTTGTAAAGTATCACGTTTTGACGAGTTTCTTATATGGACTATCATCAACTAATTATCGAAATACACCTCAAAATTACTTTGCCATTTGGATGAAATTTTATGGGAAAATTAAGTTGTGACGCGCTTTTTGACTATTGTATTCAAGCACTTGATCTAGTCAGTTTTGAAATATGTTTTGATAAAAACTTGATGATTATTCAGAAACACAAACACCTTATAGTAAACAAAATGATACCCGCAAAAAGTAATACTTGAAAATCCATGACCTATAGATTACACAGAGTACAAAACCACAAAAAGTTACCTTGTTTGAAGTATCACGTTTTGACGAGCTTCTTAAATAAATTATCATCAACTAATTATCGAAACACACCTCAAAATTACTTTGCCATTTGTAATAAATTTTGTGGGAAAATTAAGTTGTGACACACTACTGACGGTCGTATACAAACACTTGATCTAGTCAGTTTTTCAATATGTTTTGATAAATAATTAGTGATGGTTTAGAAATGCGAACACCATGCAAAAAGTAATACTACTTGAAAACCAGTGACTTATATATTACACATAGTAGAAAACTCAAAAAGTTACCTCGATTGAGGAGGCCAAAGATTGCTATCATTTTATGGATTACAACCATGTCTTAAACTATCCCTCCACTCCAAAACTTTCTCATCGTTCTCACCAATAGCACTCCAAAACAACAACGCAGAGTCTGTGGCGGATTCAGAATTTTCGTTCAGGAGGTTCGAAAAATAAAAATGTTGTTGATGGGATTTGAACTTGGGCATGAAACTTAATATTCAGGGGTCTTACCATTGAACCATCTAATTTTAATTGTTATTGAAGGGGTTCAAAATATATACATCTACAAAAATACAGAAAATTTACCTTATATATATCATGTATTTTTTTGCCGAGGGTGTTCGGGTGAACACCCTGGACCCAATGTTTTACCCTTGTGTTATACTACTTGGTCCTAGTTTTTGAATACGTGCAACGCTCGTGTGTCTATATATTTTTTTTGTAAATTCATTAGAATAATTAAAATTATTTCTTCATTCTATTATTTCAAAAGGGAGTGGGGGTGGAGGGTATATGAATGATATATTAACAATCTAAACAAAATTCTTGAATTGATTTTTTTTATTTAGTGTTTTAATTTTTCATCTTCTTTTATGTATAATCAAGAGGGTAGATTTGGAATTTAAATAGGAGGTTAAATTTGTCATTCAACAATTTAGCACCTTATGTTGTCAGCTAGTGGCACATGTATTTATTCCTTACAGCTCTACAATGACAATTTGGATTCTATTTGGTTGATTTTTGTCGATGTTATTTAGGGATGACAGTAAGGCGGGATGAATTTAAAGCTTTGCGGTATGTGGTGGATTTGAGGTTATGCGGAGTTGGTGGGATACGGAGTGGGTTGATGTGAATTTTATTTGCTAAAATTGATTTATTTTTTGGAGATGTGAACAAACGTCAAATAAAAGGTAAAATAAGATTTTTAAATGATTAGAACAAAACAAGATAACAACATAATTATACCAACTCAATGGTTATGTAAATACACACTTTTTGTCATTACATAATAACAAATTTGAAAATACAATAAGATTTAAATAACAAGAAATTTTTAGATTAAAACATCACATTTTAGCAAAATCTAGTGATGCTTTACCAGAAGGCCTCTTGCTGAAGTAATGATCCCAATAATCAGAGTACAAAACATGTTTGTACACTAGTTTTTCTCCATCTTTCAGCATTTGTGGGAATGGACCGATGACACTGTCAGGATTGGGATTCAAAAATAGCGGTACAGATATTCGACCCCTGCCAGAATCAGTGCCGGCTCTTCCATATAATTATTTAGGCCACTGCCTTAGGCCTCCAAAAATTTCTAAAAAATAAAAAAAATTTCATGAAATAGAATTAATTATTCATAATATATATATTTTCTTTGTTAACACTCACATTTTTTTAAAATTTTTTTAACTCCTTATGCACTCTATTTCTTCAAATCTTTGATAATTAGAGTAATAATCTGTCAAAAATATGAATCAATAGTTGAAAAGTGTTGAACAAAGTAAATTACAAATATTCTTTTATTTCTTTGTAATTTTTATATTAAAGTAGGATATATCAAGTTATCAACTTTTTGAATTAGATTCTATAATTCTAACTCTTATCTTTATTTAAAATTTATCAACTTATTACTTATAGAACCATATTTTGATTCATATAATAATTTTCTCAATAAAATGATATTTTCAATGTTGAATTGATCAAATCATGCTTAAAAAATAATATTTTAAAAAAGTATTTTAAAAAAGTATTTGAAAAAATCATTTATAAAAATATAGATTAAGTAATAATTTACATCTAAAATTTTTAAAAAATAAATAAATACAAATAATTTTTTAAAAAAATTTAGGCCTCTAATTAAAATTTCGCTTTAGGCCTCGAGTTATGTCGATCCGCCCCTGGCCAGAATCAACTGCTACACAATGTTCGATACTTTTGTATCGATCGTTGCTCATGATTTGCAACGAGTTACCTATGTTAACTGCTAAGGCACCTTTGATAGGATTTACGTGGATCCAGTTATCGCCTTTAGTCCCTCGGACATATAGGCCTCCTGTGTCATCCTGGAGGAGCAGAGTGATGCAGTCCAGGTCGCAGTGTCGACGAATACCAATGACGATACTTGGATTTGGACATGGTGGATAGTAGTTTATGTTGATAGCCTTAGTTCCCATCAAGAGAGGTTCTAAAGATTCATCAATTTCATTGACATTGAGACCCTTTAATAACATCTCAAGCAATTTTTTAGCAAGTGGTGTAGCCCACTTTTGATACTCCAAGACTTCGTTCCTATAAATCAGTGATTAAGTCATGAATTTCACTAAGAGCGTTCATAATTTCATGGCAAGGTCAAGAATTTTGTGAATAATGTCCAATATTTAATGTTAAAGTCATAAATTTCACTAAGAGTATATCCTAACCTCTTCATACTCTATTATACTAGATATGTAATCGTAAAAAAGATAAGTTTTCTCCTACATATGCGATGTAATGTTGATCTAAGTTATATACACCTTTATAAAATCTCGAGATAATGATTAAAAAATATATCGAAAGTATCACATTTTCATGTGTTTCCTTTCCTAAATGGACTATGATCAACTAATTGTCGAAACACACCTCAAAATTACGTTTCCATTTGGATGAAATTTTATGAGGCAAATCAAGTTGTGACACACCTTTTGACTATATTATTCAAACACTTAGATCTAGTTAGTCTTGAAATGTATTTTTGATAAACAATTGGTGATAGTTCAGAAACGCAAACACCTTATACTCAAAGGTATTCAACTCCCAAAAAATAATACTTAAAAACCCGCGATGACCTATAGATTACACAGTGTATAGAAAACTCCAAAAATTTACCTTGTTTGAGGAGGCCAAAGATTGTTATCATTTTGTGGATTACAACCATGTCTTATAGTATCCCTCCACTCCAAAACTTTCTCATCTTTCTCACCAATAGCACTCCAAAACATCAACACAGATTCACCAGCACTATAACTGTCTCTACTATACTTGACTTTTTCTTTAGCTGGCAATTCAAAGAACTTGTGTCCTGCTTTCTTTAAATCATCAAGAACTTCAATTGGGATGCCATGATTGATGATTTGAAAGAAACCCCACTTACTTGCTGCTTCTTGAATGGATTTTTCAACACTTAAATCATCGAAATTTGATAAATCAATTGTGGGAATTGATTCTTCGTTATCAATTTGAGATTTGTGTAGTCTTTGTTCTTTTGGTTGGACGCATTGATTTGGTATAACTTCAAGATTTGTGTCTACTAGGCCTTTTAGTCCATTTGCTTTCTTGATTACAAAATCAAATATGTCATCATTTGATTCAAATTTTGATGAAGACATTTGTGTTGAATCTTGATAAGTGTGTACTAGTGGAAAAAAAGAAATTTGGAGTTGTTTTAATGGTGGGTTTGAGAGGGGTGTATATAGGGGCGAGGGAAGAAGAGGGGGTGGGGTTGGCTATGAAATGATGGAAGATTGAATCATTCCTTCATCTGACAACGAGGGATCGTGGTGAAGTGGTAAACATTCTTAATTTTTAATTAAATTTTTTGAATTTGAATTTTCTTAAATGCAATATTATTTTTATTAGAGATTGTTTTACTTTTCAATGTGAACTCAATATGAATAAGATATATCAAATAATTAAAAAAAAATAATCATTCCTTCTATTATTTGAAGAGTGTGGGGGTGGGGGTGGGGTATGTGAATGATATATTAATGACCTAAACAAAATTCTTGAAATTTTTATTTAATGTTTCAAATTTTATCATAAAATATATCTTTTAATTAGAAATAGCTATTTGGAAATTGGGAATTTTTTACCAAACTAAGCCATTATATAAAGCAATTTATCAAAATAATATATTTTTCTAAATTTTTACAAAACTAGTATATACGTATTTCACAGTAACGTTTAGGGTATATTTTGTTTTTTAAAAACTAACTTCTTAACGACGTTAGTTGATATATGTTACTGTAAGTAACTTTTTACTCCTATAATGTTATTTTGAGTAACGTTTTACTCCTAAAAAGTTACTGTGTGTAACGCTTCAGGAGTAAAACGTTACTATGAGTAAAGTATATCAATCTAACGCCGTCAGCTTTTTAAAATTAAAATATACCGTAAAACGTTACTATGAGTAAAGTGTATCAATCTAACGCCGTCAGCTTTTTAAAATTAAAATATACCGTAAAACGTTACTGTGAAATACGTTTATACTAGTTTTGTAAAAATTTAAAAAATTGTATTATTTTAAAGAATTGCTTTATATAATTACTTAGTTTGGTCAAAACCTCGGAAATTGGTGAGGTGGCTTCTTGATGTCCATATGGATGAATTGTGGTTTGTAGAATAACATTCACGTCTTTTTTGTCGGTTGTTATGAATGATGAAATTTATATATTATATATACATAAAAACTATCAAAAAAAATTTAATTTTCTATTTACTTTTAATAGTATAACTTTATCAAATGTGGATTATATTTTTTACTAAGTAGGAAAAAGCTTTAAAAAGTCTTTTAAAAGCACTACCATATTCAAAGAAATGTGTTATTATTATATACTAATTTATATTGGCTAAAATGTAAACAACAAAATACAAAGGGAAACTATATTCTGCAACATATCAGCACAGTTTTTTAACGCGTTGAAATGAGTTGAGCTAGTAAATAAACGAACCAATGACTAGATCCAAACATGGACGGATTTGACGAATCATATTTTCATGAATGAATTTTGACACATTTAGTAAAAAGGAAACACTACATTCTGCAACATACAAGTTAGAACACAAAAATGCAGACTTTACACAAGTATCGATCACCGGGGACTATGAATTTGTAACATCATACGACTATCCAAGCTCTGTTGTCCGGAGAATTCTCCGTTAGACATTAAGTTCGTGTTCATATTGATCGCGTAAAGGTCCAATGTTTGTTCTGTTATTAGTCCAATACTCTCCTCATCTTGACACTGTTGAGTTTTAGACCATGGATGTTTTGTAAACTTCCTTAGTCCTTCTAGCTCCATCGCTACTTCTTTCATCGTAGGCCTTTCATCACTCGTTAACCTTAGACATCTCTTCGCGAGCTCAGCAACACCTTGACATTGCTCAAAACTTCCTTCTCGTAGCACACGTGTCTCAAGTACTTGAAACAATCGATTTTCCTTGATAGACCTAACGAAAAATGCAGCTAGATTTCTCTCTTTTTCGGATGCTGTAGTATCTAGTGGTATTCGCCCTGTTAAGAGCTCTGCAAGAACCACACCAAAACTATAAACATCGCTCTTTTCTGTCAATTGACTTGTGTGGAAGTATTCGGGATCTAAGTAACCTAAAGTTCCTTGAACCAATGTAGTAACTTGAGTTTGATCCAATGACACTAATCTAGAAGCCCCGAAATCTGATATTTTCGCGGTGTAATTCTCATCGAGTAGAATGTTTGTAGACTTTACATCTCGATGAATTACAGGTGTAGAAGCTGCAGAATGAAGATACGCGAGTGCACCAGCAGCTTCAGATGCTATTCTTAATCGATTTTCCCATGAAAACCAACGCGTTTGATCTCCACCATCATGAATATGGTAATAGAGTGTACCTTTTGAAATGTATTCATAGACTAGTAGAGGTACTTCAGACTCCAAACAACACCCCAAGAGTTTCACCACGTTTCGATGATTGACTTCAGAGAGAATGATCACTTCGTTGATGAACAATTCTATTTGGCTAACGTCCATTGTTCTCGACTTTTTAATAGCAACTACACGTTTGTCCGGAAGGACACCTTTGTAAACTGTACCATAACCACCTCGGCCTAGGATACGATCCTCAGCATAGTTGTTGGTGGATTTCTCGAGTTCTGCTGCTGTAAAGATCTTAGCTGCATACTGTATACCACCCTCATTTGATCGGAGTTTCTGCGTTAGCATCAATCCACCATTTTTCTGAAAAAACGTTTCTCTGAGTCTTATGAGTCGTCTTCGTTTGATGCCTAAGTATATCCAAGTTGCACTGATGACCAAAGCCAGAAAGCCAAAGCACAAACCTGCAATGAAAGTTCAACTTTAGTATACTCTTAACCGTTTTCATTTTACGTGAAGGTGTTTGACTAGACACAGAGTAGACGTACCGAGTGAGAGTTGAAGGATGGGTGACTTCGAGTTCTTAGGGGTGCAACCGTGGCCGTCCTTTTTGCCATCACCAATCTGACCATGTGGACAAGTGCAGCTGTAGCCTCCAGGGAAGTTATTGCATATCCCATCACAAGGATTATCGTTCTCGCATTCATTTATATCTGTCAATCAATCAAACATCAGAACGTAAAGAGGTTGTTTCTGATAGACCCTCGAACACATTAACCAACACATATAACATCATTCGAACACAGTAACTTTGGCTGAAACCTTACTAAAGCAACAATTTCAAACTCGAACACAAAAAGTTCAAATCACGGATTCAGTCTTACCTATGCAACCTGGACTGATATAAGGGTTCCCCTGGTATCCCGATTTGCAGCTGCAACGATAACCTCCGAGGCCTGTCTTAGAATCTACACAAAAACTATTATCTTCACAAGCATAATCTGCTGATTTCTTAGCCACAGTGCAACTATCATTGCCAATAACCCAATCAATCACCACAGGTACTTCCTCTATAACCTTGTTCCTGAAAGTCGAATTTGACAAATCCGAGCTCTTGAAAATGAACTTATCAGGCTCACCAAGAAACGCGTAGCCACAAGGATTAAAAGAAGACACATTTGTGTGGTTGTTCAAACTCCTTGTTAGACTAACAAAACTCTTCAAACCTGTTGGGATTGAAGTCTGGCAACATCCGATCCCCGAGCAATATCCATCAATTATATCCTCTTTTTTCGCGCATAGTGAAATGCATCCACTAGTAAAGTTCCTCCCTTCATAGCCGAGAATGAGAGCTAAGTCATCGCAGCCAACTACCATCAAACTATTGAGATCAGAGAACGAGAAAGATGTCGATCCCAAGCTAAAGTTTATCGAGTCATCATTGATCAACGCCCCTGCTTGATCATAACAACTACTCCCAACATTGTTGTTAACAAGTATATGCTCATCTAGTAAATCAACCACTTCAATATCTTTGCCAGAAAGAAAAGCCTTTGGAGGATTGAACGAAACGTTGCAAGTGATATCAAACGAAGGATCAATCGAGCAGCCTGTTCCGTTCCCAATACCAAAAGGAAATGGAACAGTTAAGCTCCCACATTTGCTATCACAGCCAGGTTTGGTTATAGTAGTAGCATTAGCAATTGATTTTGCTGTGAATTGTAACGACGAAACTGACAACAAGCTACATATTAGTATCATCAAGTGGAGTAAAGCCATGTTAAGAAGCATGCTCTGATTGAAACAGAACGATACACGTTACACAACGATTTTGAATCAGAAGAGAGATTTCAAGAAACGACAGACAAGTTTCAATCAAAACAAAGAACTTAGATATTGGTTAATGCATAATGTTTCAGTATTTATAGAGAGGGAATTGACTAGTTAAGAAAATGGAATAAGTCATCAATATTTGTTTTTTTTGTCAAATTTGAAAGTGTTTTAGAAATGCTCAAACTTTTACCTAGTATACATAGTTGAACCATTCAACTATATATTTGATACTTTCATACCAATAGTCCTCATACTTCCCTTGTTGGAAGTTTCTAAAAAAATTGGACGATCGTAGTGTTCATGTCAGCTTTCACGCACCTCGACTAATTTTACGAGATATCTGTCACCTTACACCAGCAACAAGTACCAGATAACTCTATCCACTAAAGCTATAACATAGCGACAATAATATAATTGTTGTATCCAAGTGAAGTCAAACTTTGTACTAATATGTTTATATACTATCTAAAAAAAAATGATGATCGTGATGTTCGGGTCAGCTTTCGCGCACCTCAATTAATTCCACGAGATATAGTCACCTTACACCAGCAACAAGTACCAGATAACTCTATCTACTAAAGCTATAACAGAGCGACAATAATATAATTGTTGTATCCAAAGTAAAGTCAAACTTTGTACTAATATGTTTATATACTATCTAAAAAAAAAATGATGATCGTGATGTTCGGGTCAGCTTTCGCGCACCTTAATTAATTCCACGAGATATCTGTCACCTTCCACCAGTAATAAGTACCAGGTAACTCTATCCATTAAGGCTAGAACAGAGCGACAATAATATAATTGTTGTATATATCCAAGTTAAGTCAAACTTTGTACTAATATGTTTAGATACTATCTTTTGTATGAAAAAAATATTTTGGTTGTTATATTTATCACTATCATGGTCATTGCAAATAAATAAAGTTATTATAAAATATGACACTTCTAATATTTTTTCAAGAAGTACTATACTACTTCATTTTATTTTAATCTTATAAATCAAGAGAGTTTTATAATTTCCATAACACCCTTAATATTGTCATTATATAAAATAGTAGTATAGTCAAATTTAGAGTTCCAATAAATTATTAATAAGATTAGTTTAGTAAAATAGCCCTCTAATTTAACCATATTTATTCAGGGGTTTGTAGGTCAATAAAGGTCAAGTAATATGAAACAGATGGAGTCAAAAATAGCAACCACACAAAGAAGCCAGAAAAAGTTCACCATTTGTTAAACATACATAAATCTAATTTTGACTATATATACAAATATAATATTATGACGAATGAGGTTCAGATAAACCCCTTTCAAGATATAAAAAATAACACTAATTTGCTAAAGTATTAAGATTATCGAATTTAATTAAACTCAAATCCTTAGATTATGCTTCATTTAGCAGAACATAAGAATATAAAAATCATATAATATATACTCTTATATCAAAATTGACATAATTAATATATGTATAACTCTAATTTGTACTCAACGAGTTAGGATAATTACTCAAATTCAAATTTATAAAATTCAAATTCTGAATTCGCCTTCGCTCATAAATTATATATCTCAATCTAAAAACAGAAACTATTTAAATAGACTCATCTAAAACCAACCAGAATGAAAATTAGTGTTTTGTGATTAAGACTAATTGTGATAATTAGTATACAAAGAATGGTTCAATTTTTCCTTAATTTTAAGTCCAAGTGTCAACAATTGAAGAAGGTTGATTTTGATGGAATCATTTTTTTTTTTAATTTTGTCTTTTTTGGACTTTGTTCCTCACGATCCGTCTATATTAGAATTACTCGTTAACGATAGTTTAAATTTGATAAATTCACCCTTCTTATTATATATATATTTATATTATATTATATTATATATACATGTCATAGCACAAGTAAAATTCACCCATACAATCATTGGAATGGATCAAATGATTAAGGTTTCAAAGATGGGCACCTTAGAGTTCGAAAATTCGTTTCATTTGATGTTCAGTATCAGTTATTTAAAAAATTATTATTTTATTACCAAAAAATATTTAGTGGCTATATGTACCAATATTTTGATTGAATTGAGTGAGAAAGGGAAAAATAGTGATGTATTCATACAGAAAATTTAGGAAAATTTTCACTATTTTAATAAAAAATATGTTTATCCCGCCATACATTTTTCTAATAAGATGATATATTTGAAATGAGTGGAAAAATCATGTTTTATAACACAAATTTCTTACTGAATCGCGGTGGGAAAAAACTTTGTTTCTAGGAGTGTACCCGCTATATGGCCGGACTAATTCAGAGTCTAGTATGCAAATTCTACTTTGGGAGTAAAACACTCTCTACGAAAAGCAACTTTAATTTATCCTCATAGTTCAAGCCCGAGACACTGGTTAAGAAAAAGAGAGAAATGTTAAATCTTTGAAATTATTCAAAACCACACTAAAGTCAAATGGTGTGTGTCGAATCCTTCAGAAGTAGTCATCGATTTTGAATTCGAATAATCCTTCCTCTGCCTTCTACTCTCATATCCTGGTCCATTCAAAAGTTATGGACCACTAAAAAAGGGCACCCCGGTGCACTATGCTCCAGCTATGCGCGGGTTCAGGGAAGGAACGAACCACAAGTGTCTATTATATGCAGTCTTATCTTACGTTTATGCAAGAGGTTATTTCCACAACTCGAACATGTGACCAAGAGATCATACCCTTTTAAACAAGATTCTTCACGTGATTGACCCATAAAAAAATGACCACGCCTACATGTAAGAAAACATCTTGAGGAAGTAATTAAGCAAATAAAAGTATGTTTTTGCTACTAATAACTTAAGTTTTTAGATGAGATGGTCACATCGCTTATCAACCTACGCCCAAAAAGATTACGATTTGCCTCAAGAGTCTAAATTTTGACACAGAAGATACAGAGATCAGATCAGCAAACCAAAAGCACTTGAACATCAAGCTGTTTCATCTTTAGGACAAGATCAGTAACACTAACTTACTCATCAATATCAAGCTTCAACAATACAAGAAACATATGTTAAAACTTCAAAACTAGAACGAATTAATCGTAAGAGAGTGGTGTTATAGTACCTGGATAAGACGATCCACGAGTAAGTTCTGTTTCAGTTCTTTTCATACCTTAACTTGTTCCTCATAGCCTGTTAAAGAATCACATACTGCAGCTAACCATACAGCTAGCAGGCTGTGGTCTCGTTCGGATAAATACTGCAGAAATGACTTCAAAGCATTCATCGAAACGTTCCTGCTTTTCCTTGTTAAACTACTTCTGGTGTCATAACGATTTTAGAAGTCAGATAAATTGCAAGAGATGAATACATAATAAGTGTATCAGTATATGTTAGAATCTTGTCCTTGATCAATTACTTTCTTTCGGATTAAGATAAATGTGCAACAATGGGAAAAGGCATACATAAGGTTCGTTAACCAAATCTTTTAAGTTATCTCGAGATACTCATGAGAGCTGAGAGTTAACCATTGATTCCTTTGCCTCGCGAATCCAGTTGTCAATGTCAGAGCTTTCTACTAAACTGCTGTACTGTGAATGGCAACCTACAAAAGTTAATTGCTCGCGAAAATACAAGCCATTTACAGATCGATAGATAACCGAAAGACCACAATAACTGTTATGACTTGCTAAATGTATGACAGAGTATAGTTCAAAATCGAAAACTTGATAGATATGAAACAATACGCGACTTTCTTTCACCTGGCGCGTTGATGCCTTCGATTTGCTTTACAGCATTGTTAATGTTTTCCTTTGTTTGATTGTAAGGCAAGAAAACGAAAGGAAAACAACGAGAAATAATTCCATTTTTCGAGTAAACTAATGGAAATATGGTTCATGAAGGATGAAACAGGATCATTTCTTTTGTCTGTCTGCTTAGCAGCTTAGCCAATCTTTAACAACGAATATATATACATTGTTTCCGAAAGATCCTTAGCTCAAAGTAACGTATAACAAAGAAAGAAGACATAACATATAGTAGATGAAGCATTATAGAACATCTGTTACGAAAAAAAGGTGATAATCAAAGCACAAGAAACAATCGATAGTAACAAAAGTCTAAAGACAACTGACAGAAACATGATGGAGGGATCAGCTTGCGCGTACCAGGTAACTGCTACTTCCCATCAACAACAGTAGCATAGTAACAATCATTATCGCCAATCGTTATTACAATCATCAATCACTATTGATAATCGTCATAACTAGTCATTACTATATATAAGTAATCGTCGTTATCATTCACTATTATCATTAACTATCCTTATGGTCCAACACAATTATTGATTATAATCACCAATTACTATGATCAACAACTATAATTGTTGAAAAATATTTTATTGATTTAGTATAAAATTAATCTAAATTTATTAATTTTAAATAAAAACAGGTTTGTCCATTCAGGTGTTGAAAAAATAAAAAATATATTTAGTATTCAAATCTTAATATAAAACTTTAATATTCAGGTAACGAAACAAATGATATTTCTAATAAGTTAACCACTTGAAATATAGGAAGCATCTTATTTATTTATATGCATTAGCCAGAATAAGTCTGTTGATACGTATAATTAAAAGAGAGAACATAATTTATGTGATTAACATTTTACAAAACAGACGCTTGAGAACACGCACAAAGCTTAGTTAATAAAGAGTTGTAATACATAATGTCACACCTCAACAAATTGAATAATAAATCAACAAGAAAAGCAAAGTACACAACGTAGAGATACTATAAAAGGTATGATAAATGACATTAAAATTATTAAATAATAAGTAAAAAGACAAAATGAGAAGAAAATATAAAGGTAACGGCACGATAACACCAAAATAAATCAACTTTTCGTCTATCTAATGATGTATTTTGAACGATGCGATATAATAAAATGTAATTATCAGTCAAACATAGTATTTAAACTAACAATAGTAATTACGATTCAAACAAGGTGCTAATGTAACCTCCAACCAAGAATATATATTTCTGAATTAGAAGTTAGAAATTGTACATGTTTTTCCTAAGATGTTTGTTGATGAACAATACACAAGACTATAAATACAGGTACCTAAGTCACAACTAAAATAAAAACCTGAGCTTCGTTCACAATGATGCTCTTTTTCCTTTTACATTTGAACTAAAATTCCTAAAAAAGACTAGAAGAACAAGCCTGTCTACTTGTATGTGAGTTGTAACTGCTCTAAACACATTAGAATGACGATACCTATCCTTCTTCGTCGTAATCTTCCTCTTCCTCGTCTAACCCTTGGTTTAAGTTGGCCAATTGAATTGGATCGATGGCCATCTTTTCCATCTCGGACAGGGACCATCCAGGGATTTCCTCATGCTTCACTTCAGGAGGCGGTTGTGCTGGTGCTGGTGCTGGTGCTGGTGCTGGTGTTGGTGCTGCTGTTGGTGTTGCTGATAAAGGGACTTCAGATGGCATTGGTGTGGACTCCACACTCTCGTTTAAGTCTATGTTGAGATCGAAGTTTCTAGCAGGGGCGACGACTTCTGGGGAGCATTTAGCAGCTGAAATGTTCTTTGAATCTACTGCTGATTCTGCTTCATAGTCTACCATTCTTTCATCATTTTGTTTTTGGTTCTCATCATCCTTTTGATGTGAAACATCAGCAGCAGGGTCTTCAAGTTTCTCACTGTGAGCATGGTAGTCACCTTTCTCTACTGCTCGTGCACCTCTTCCACGGCCTCTACCCCTACCTCTACCTCGTCCCCTTCCAGTACCACTGTTGTTTGCAGTCTCATTCTGTGTTTTCAACAAAAAAGGCACTATTATACAGGAGCACAAATACATAGAAGAAATCAGATTACATACAACGTTTGATGTAAACAGTTTGTAACAAACTAATACACTATTATCAAATACGGCGAGAGTTCAAAAAAAAAAAATCAAACATGCCCTGGTATCAGTGATGCAACAGTTATGAATTTTGATCTGCATCAGTGATACAATAGTTTCTGAAATTTTCTTTGTATCGGATACAACAATTCGTTCCATATCTTATGTTATATCACTGATACAGAGTGAATTTCATAAACACTCTATGCATTTGGTAATTATCCAAAGTACCGCTACGTTTAGTAATTATGCCTCAACCTATCCCTATTTCTGAAATTTTAATCAAGTTTAAACCAAACATTATCAAAAAGGAATAATCTCCATACCGCATGATTCCTTTTGGTATCATCATCACTGTCATGATCATCTTCTTCAGCAACTTTCCTGAATCAGCAAACAGTCGGTCGTTAATGATACAAATTCACTGCCCCGAAACCATCACAGGCAAGAAAAAAAAAATCATAGCAAGTACAATTTTCTAACCTCCTTTTGGTGGCCGATTCAGCACCAGCATCTGACCCGCCTAGATCAGGAACCCGGCTCACTACATCCTTCAGGAAATCAAACACATTAAAGCTCTGGATACAATGTTTCCTGCGAAGTAGAGGGACCAAGTTAGCTGATAACCAGAGAACTAATGCTATGTGTAATATCATAACAGTAAATTAAACTTACAAATGGAAAGAATTCATTGTTTTTGCTCCTTTCTTGAGGGTGATCTCATATGTACGGTCACAAAGATCTTGCAGAAAGAGTTCAAGAGCTTTTGCTGAATATAACGTTGACAAACACGAGTTAGGATAAACAAAGGGAACCACACAAAAATAGATACCAAGAAGCAAAGGAATGAATGCAGGTAAACAGATCTTAAATCAGTTGAACCAAATGCAAAAAGAAATTCATTGAAATAAAGGACTTACAGACTAAAAGAGGAACAGCCATCGCAATCTTCCCCACATCCTCATCAGCTTGCATAATCTTTTTAATCCGAGCCTGCAAACAAATGACAATGAGGTATTAGAACAGTTAAAATCTTCGATTCAGCAACTTAATCAACGGAGACGATAACTTCATGTAACAACAGTCAATGAGACTAAGCAATTTCATTTCCGTCCAGATGTTAACATACATTACTTCTAAAAGCAATAGCAGGATCTAAATTTCAAATTCCAATCACCATAATTCTTATCTTGAAACAAACATCAGTACGACATACTGTTAAACCATGAAATATACAGACTAGCAGACCGCACTAAATTACAGGCAATCCACAAAAAAACATCAAATACGCATTTTTTGCATGCATGCCCATTTCCCACTATTAGTTTGTATTATAGTATTGGGGAGAGGTCAAGCATTGTCTAGCTTCCCATATCACTATTATTAACATCACTCTCCTACAATCTTGTTTTTCGATTTTATTATTACTTGTTGTTTCCATTGCTTCGGTTATCGTATTATTTGTTTTTGGCTTATTGCTATTGGCTTTGTCTCATTATTTTGGCATCGTTCTTCACTACTATATGTCCTTTTCATTCTGATTTTGATATGCTTTACAAGGTAGAAGTAAGGTTACATACACGCCACCCACACGGACTCCACTTGTGGAATTACACTAAGTATGTTGTTGGCGCAACTACCAGTTCTAAATTCACGCATACCAACCTAACAAATACGCTCTCCAACCAGGTAAGTTCAACTCTTTACAAGCACCCTGAATTAGAAACTTGCTTTAAAAATTAAATCGAAACATCAGACTTTCCCTGTGGAACAAAGCTATTTAAATGCACTGCCTATGTTTATGCTAGTCATAGAACTACTTTTACAATATGTACTTGCTCTGTCTAGGGTAGAACTAATTTTACAATTTGTACTTACTTTTCCCCAAATTGCCTCTCTACCTTCTCAAAGGTAGGGGGATAGGTCTGCATACATTATACCTTCCCTAAACTCCACTTGTGGGATTGCACTGGGTTTGTTATTGTTATTGTTGTTACTTACCTCTCCCCAAAAAAAAATACTACTTTTTGCAACTTCAAAGAACTGTTTTTGCTCTCAACAAATAAGTAGAAGGTTGAAAAAATGCGGGCAAAGATATGGTCCAGCAACTATCACAAACAACTTACTATATGTTCAAAACATACCACGGAGGACTGACAGCTTAGGCAAGATCAGATTTCTTCGTCTACTATTAAGACCTAACCGCTGGATTTTCAAGAGAAAAAATCCATACTTAATGTACCTCAACTCCAAGAAACAAGAAAACATGAGTTCTCTTTTCTTCTTTCTGCTTTCATTTGTCAGGCACCTCGTCTAGTACTCAACCTTAACCTTTTTAATATCCAAACCAAACTAAGCAAACGAGTTCCACCTTTTCAACCAACAATAAAATGGTAGATATCCAAACACATTTTTTTCTTTCTTTAGTGAGGCACCTCATCTAGTACTCAACCTATTTTAACATCCAACCAAACTAAGCAAATACACATTAACATGAAAACAAGGCAACTCCCAGAATCCAAACAAGAAGTCATACTCAAGCTCCACCTTTTCAACCAATAATAAAATAAGTACACATCCAAACCCAGCCATACCTTGAACCTTACAAAATTTGACCATTCTATTCATTCAATAGCCTTATAACTACCACCCAAACATCAAAGCTCACAGCTTCATTCCCACAAAAATAAATAACTAAAATGAGAACAAGGCAACTCCCAGGAGCCAAACAAGAAATCATATTCAAGCTACACCGTTTCACCCTACAATGAACACTGAATAGTTGACACACAAACTCCGCTATATTAGAACCTTACAAATTAGACGGTTGCATTCATTCAATTGCCTTATAACTATCACCAAGACTTCAAAGCTCAAAGCTTTATCCCCCTCCCCCAAAAAAAAAAGACTCTTACAATCTAAAAAGATCCAAAGTTTCAAATTTACAAGCAACAAATAAATAGTAGACGTCCAAACCCAGCCATACCTTGAAACTTAAGAATTCGATGATTCTATTCATTCAATAGCCTTATAACTATCACCAAAACATCAAAGCTCAAATCTTTATTCCCACAAAAACAGAACTAAAAGCTCCAAACTTTAAAACTTACAACACCTAAAAACCTATTTTTTTAACCAAAACCAGGAACACCCCAGGGAAAAGAAAACCCCATTCATACATTTATCCTTACAAATTTAACAGTTCTACTCATTCAATAGCCTTAAAACTACCACCAAAACACCAAAGCTCAAAGCTTTATCCCACAAATACCTCACAACTGTTAAATAAACCAAAACCAATAAAACCCCAATTACTTTTTTCCAATTCAACAACCAAAAAAGGGATAAAAAAAAACTCATATACAACATAGAAAATCAAGAACACCCAATAGACGAATACATACACCAAAACACCAAAAACCCAAATTCAAAAAGTGAATAGAAAGGGGAAAGTGAAACTTACAGCAGGAAATCTGGTATCCAGCCTCTTCCTCATAGCTTCCAACAAATCAAAAACCCCAAATCACTCAAACCCTAGATTTATCAAACTTCTTTTTTGCCCCTTTTTCACATATAACCCGTGTATCTTCCTATATATATATCTATATATAGATAGATAGATAGATATACCAAAAAAAAAAAACTTACGAATTTCCCAAGAACCCAAAAAATTCAAAACAAAAAAATATTTAAAAAATACCCAGACTCAGAAAAATTCTCAAAATCCTTACGTCTTCTTCGGAAAAAAATATAATATTAAAATAAAAATTAAAAAAAAATAAAATTCTTAGTGGGATTCGTTATTCTCGGAGCATCTAAGCTATTAACCAATAATATGCTTCCACGTGTGATAGACTGACACTTGATTTGCAATCATTGGTTAAAGGAAAGAGGTGTAAGTAAACATGCGATGTATGGAATAATTATCACCTTTCTTTTTGTCGTTTTGTGGTTTTTTTAAATTTATTTTATTTTTTAATATATAAAATGGTGTTTGACTGGTCTCCAGGGTATTTTTATGGCCTGTTTTTACTAGATCCATTGTTTACTTTGATGTGTAGAAAGATCCATCGGTCGTGGATTCAATTAATTTAAATTCATGATATTTAATATTTAATTAAAAATTTATCAAAGAATTGATTAGATATTATGTATTTATATTTTTATTTTATTATTTTATTTCATATTCAATTTTAATATTGAAATCCAACTAAAATTAACGTAAAATGCTCTCAAACATATAGTTTAATATTATAGTATATATGTTTAGCTCATTATAGATAGAGAATCTATTATAGTATAGTATAAACATGTAGTTTAATATTATTGTATATGTTTAGCTCATTATAGATAGAGAATCCATTATAGTATAGTATATATGTTTAGTTAGAGCAGTCAAAATGGATTTAATCTGTTAAGTCAATTCAATTTAATCTTTGAATTAAGTGGGATTGGTTTAATTTTTTGGCTCATTTAGAAATGAGATTTTTTAGTCCAGTTTTATTTGACCCGATAGTCTCGTAGGCCTAGCCTGCTGGCCTCGTAGGCCCAATTCGCGAGCCTTTATGATCAGCTCGTGGGCTATAAATGTTAAAATATTTATGATAAATATTTAGTAGTGTTACATTTTAAATATTTTGTCAATAAATATTTAAAAATATAAAATCAAGTCAAACGATTTTAGGACCATTAGCCCACTAAAATCAAGTCTACTTTTGTTTTTATACCTAAATTTTTGTTTCCTCTTTGTTGTCTTGTTTATAAAAAAAAATGATCATGTAATATTATTTGCTCGGATGAATCTTACGAAATGATATCTTAGCTATTAAGTAATTTTGTAAATATTCACTAAAGTGTGTGATTCATAAATGAATATTTCTATGTATTGATGATTTGTTTATCAGACATTAATGTTCGATTCTTTTAGATACTCTTTCTAAGACATCAATGTTGTTTATTATTTGGTTAAAGGACTGATCTGTCCCAACCTGCGGCCCGCTTAGGGCTGGGTTAGGTTGTTATTTTATAGGTCTTTTAATTAAAAGAGATAACTTGTCTTAACCCATTTAACGTTCTAGACCGTTCAAGTTGGGTTGAGTCAGCTTATTTTGATAGCACTATGTTTAGTTCATTAAAAGTTTGGAGCATATGGAATTTCTCATAACGTTTTTCAGTACGGAGGTCCTCATAAAAAATTTTCAAATAAATCTTTCGGCATAAGATGTCAATATTCATAAACTAACACATACGAAAAATCAAGAAAGTCGCTTAATTTCTAAATTTTGGCCTCTAAATGAAAAAAACATATCTTAAAAAAATGGTGAGATTATATTAATACTTCCAAACTCATTAAGATGGTCATCATTAAGTTTTTTCAGAAAAACCTTCTAGGCGCCATAAGACATTAATATCCATGGCTAACAGACACAAGAAAAAAAAAGTCACATAATTCCTAAAAGTTAACCCCGTAATGCAAATATATGCTTTAAAAAATTGTACGCCTATATGTAATGCTGCCGAAATTCATCAACGGAGGTCCTCTTAATATTTTTCAGAAAATCTTACGGGCGTCATAAGGCGTCAAAATTCATGGGTTAACACACGAAAAAATAAGAAAGTCACGTTGTTCTTAAAAGTTGGTTGCTAAATGCAAAAGCATGTCTTAAAAAATGGTGAGACTATACATAAAGCTCTCCTAACTCATCATGGAGATTCTCATCAAGTTTTTTCAAAAAAAACTTTCAGCGCCATAAGTTGTCAATAGACGTGAGCTAATACGCACGAGAAATCAAGAAGGTTGCATAACTTATTAAAGTTAGCTCATAAATGTGAAAATATGTCTTAAAAATAGTGAAACTATATGTAATGCTCCCCTAACTCATTACAGAGATCCTCATAAACTTTTTCCAGATAAAATATTCTAGGCACCATAAGTCGTCAATATCCATAGACTAACACACACAAAGAAACCATAAAAGTCACATAATGTATAGAAGTTGGCCCTAAAATACGAAAATATGTCTTAAAATGGAGAGACTATATATAATGCTCCTAACTCATTACGGAGGTCCTCATAAAGTTTTTTCACAAAAATCATTTAGCTTCATAAGACACTAACATACGTGGCTAATACACACGAAAAATAAAACAACGTCGTGTAATTCCTAGAAGTTGGGCCCTAAATGCAAAAACATGCCTTAAACAATGGTGAGATTATATGTAGCAGTTCCCTCAATTCATTTATGAAGGTCTACATAAAGTTTTTTCAGAAAATCCTTTTGGGCGCCATAAGGCGCCAATATCAACGGGCTAACACACGGAAAACTAAGAAAGACACGTAATTCCTAAAAGGTTGCCCCTAAATGCAAAAATATGCCTTATAAATTAGTGAGATTGTGCATAATAATCTGATAACTCATTACAAAGGTCCTCATAAAGTTTTTTTCAGGAAAAAAACTCGGGGCCCCATAAGGCGCCATTATTCATAGGCTAACACACGTGAAAACCCAAGAAAGTCGTGTAATTCCTAGAAGTCGGCCCCTAAATGCAAATATATGTCTTAAAATAGTGAGACTATTTGTAATGCTCCCCAAACTTATTACAGAGGTCCTTATTAGTTTTTTCATAAAAAACTTTCGAGCGTCATAAGGCACCAATATCCATTAGTTAACACACACAAAAAATCACGAAAGTCGCATAATTCCTAAAAGTTAGTCCCTAAATGAAAAGCATGCCTTAAAATGGTGGGATTATACGTAATGCTCCCCCCAACTCATTACAGAGGTCCTCATAAAGGTTTTTCAGAAAAACCTTCTGAGCACCATAAGGCGCCAATATCCATGAGTTATTACGCGCAAAAAATTAAAAAAATTCGCGTAATTCCTAAAAGTTGTCTTCGGAATGCAAAAATATCCCTAAAATGGTGAGACTGTTCCTCGACTCATTATAGAGATCCTATAAAGATTTTTCAAAAAGTCCTTCTGTCCGCAATAAGGTGCCAATATCAATGGGCAAACACACTAAAAAATGTGTAATTCTAAAAATTGGCTCCTAAATGCAAAAATATGCTTTAAAAAATTATCAGACTATACGTGATGCCCTCTACTCATTACTGAGGTCCTCATAAAATTTTTTCAGAAAAACCTTTTAGTCTTCCTAAGACGCCAAAATCCATGGGCTAACACATACGAAAAAATTAAAAATCGCATAATTTTTAAAGTCACTCCCCTAATTGCAAAAATGTGCCGAAAAATCGTTAGAATATATGTAGTGCTCCTCCAACTCATTACGAAGGTCCTCATATAGTTTTTTTCTGTAAAACCTTCCATGCGCCATAATGTGTCAATATCAATGGGATAATACACATGAAAAATCAATAAAAACACATAATTCCTAAAAGGTTGCCCCTAAATGCAAAAATATGCCTTAAAAAGTGAGATTCTACATAATGCTCGCTCAACTCATTACGAAATTCTTCATACACTTAAAAATCAGTTATGTCACGCCTCAAAACCCATTAAGACGGACAGGCACCCGATGCCCTAAAGGCCCGAGAGAACCAACCTGCAACCTGTTCTTACTGAGCAATACTATAACAATTGAGACAAGTTAACTTAGGGTGCAGCGATACAAAACAACGAAGTAGGTCCAAAATTTATGTACAATACTTGGCCGTCGTGGCCACAACTCCTTAAGACACAACTGAACCATGTACATACGTCTACAAAGCCTCTAAAAGATAGAAGACTAGAGTAGGTCGGGATAGACCCCGCCTTACCCTTAACTATGATACAATACCAAATGAATTTACCAAGGACTCAATAAAGCTCCGAATCAACTTGGAGCTCACCAAAAGTAGCAGAATTTCGAGTGCTCCTACTGAGGAGGTCTACTAGCTGGAGTACCTGAGCCTGCAGCATGAAATGCAGCGTCCCCAATACGGGACGTCAGTACGAAAAATGTACTGAATATGTAAGGCAAATAATATATGTAATACAAGGCTCAAATGAAATCAAGTAGCAACATATGAGTGCATAGATTAGGAAAGAAGACCACCTTTGCTTACTCTTGTAGAATCAAGTAAGCTACATTCTTTTCTTTACCTTTTTGTATGTTATAATCTTTGTTGGACATGTGATACAAGTGACCAGCTGATCAGTGGTAGAAGAGGATGACCCATGCTAGGCGTATTAACCCCTGGGATGCGGTCCTCATAATTACACAACTTGGGATCGGCCCATGCTAGGCTTTTGTCCCTGAGCTGCCACCCTTCTATACCAATAGGGATCGGCCCATGCTAGGGTTTCGCCCCTGAGCTGCCACCCTTAATTATATAGATTCCTTCACTTAGATTCTTTAATCTTTGAGATTATTGTTAATCAGTTCATAACTCTTTTGAGATATTATTTTGGATAATCATAACACTTTTGAGATGTTGATTTGGTGGTCATAATCATCTTGGAGATATGGAAATACGGAACAGTAGTGGAATACATGAAAATAATACATTGAGGCAGTAAAAATGACATAAGGAGCTATGAAACATCAACACCTTACTTTAAGACCTTAATGGCACAATTGACTTCAATTGGCTTAGGAGAGGGATTCATCAAACTTTGTTTTGCAAATACCATTTCTATAACAGCACAAGGGGAATAATTACACAAGTATAGAGTAGTGAACATATAATGAAGTAGTTCTATGTACTTAGAATGGGGAAAGAAATATTGTTAGCTATTTGGAGATAGTACGCTGCCACTATGCTTCCTTTTCTAGAAATAGAACTTATGGGAAACACTTCATTGATATTAATTGCAGGTGCCAGATTTCATGCCAAAATGATATAGAATCGAATAGCCTTACATACCTTATTTTTCTGATCAATACTACTATCACGATTCAGCCTTCCTTTTTGGGTGCTAATCTACAACATAAATCATGATTAAGCTAACATCAACAGCTAATCACAATAAGGTCCTCGAAAACAGTAGCTAAAATTTTGATGGAAATCAGGCCCATACAACCCTTACATAAATGGTGAACCACCACACCCTTCCTCTACACATTAATACAACTTTATACATCATCTTCCAAGATACCCACACTGCCCTCAACAACAATATTCATAAGGCAGCCACTATCAATCTCAAATCTTTCAGCATAATAGGAGAATATTGACTCAAAGATCTATCACAATCCATAAATTCTTGATAAATATATACAAAATTCTCCACTCCAAACATGATCAAAGAGAGGAAAACAAATGGGTTGAAGTCTTACCTTAATTCTGGAAATTTATCCTCTAAACTTGTACTTCAACAATTCAAACTCTCCTTCAAACTCTTACTTGAAAAAATGAGACAGCACTCAAGAACCCTAAGGTGTTTTAGGGCTGCTTATTGAAGCCAAGAGAGACCAAGAAAGAAACTTAAGGAAATCTGAAATTTTGCAAGTTCAAAATGGAGAAAATAGACTTGATCCTTATCCTTTGAAAAAGGAGGTGTTATGGCCGACATTCTTGACCAATTTTGGGCCATATAATGTCAAGTAGGTGTCCCACCTGCTTGTCCTTTTAACTTGGGCCTTTTTGGACTCAAGATTATTGGACCTTGGCTGTCCATTTTCCCTTTGTCCTTATATTCAACTTGGGACAGATTAATGCAAGTAGGTGGTACACACTTGGCCCAATAACATGGTAAAACAAATCTTAGGAGGTGATGCACTTACCTAGTTTCACTTGGGCTTTATCCATAATGGGCCAATTGGCAGATTTGGCTGCTGGGCTTTCTTTCATTCACAATTTTCTTTAATAGGTTTGGGCTTCAAATGAGCCCCTAAATATAAGACTAAATCTGGTCAATCAACCTTGGCCCCTTTAACTATAATATAGTTCAAGTAGGTGATGCAGCAGCTAGCTCAATTACACCTTACTATAATTACTTAAATACTTTCCATCGGAGTTAACTTGCAATACATATGCTGAAACGTGCAAGGCATTACATCACCTTCCGAGCTAGTTTAAACCAACACTAATCATATAAGAAACATGATCCCTCACCTACACTATAAGTCTATGTCAAGTATAACATGAATAGAACTACCACATACAAAATACAGGCCGTTACAAGTTATTATAAGTTTACCCATTTTATCTTGAGAGTAAGTAATCCATAATATCGAATACAGTGAGAAGATTAAATTTCGTATAAACCCAATAAATTTCGTGCTCTCATAAATTTGTGTTTTCCTTTTAAGAATTTCTTATTTTGTCTTTTAGTTTACTTTAATTATTTTTTATTAACTATTTTAACACTAATTAACAACATTTTCTTAGAAAATATTTCCAACCTAGTTTGAGTTTGGTGTAACATTGGATAGGGAGATCATTTGAGTATTTCAAAGGTACATCTCAATATCCAAAACAACAACAACAAAAAAAATTATCAGCACAACTTCATTTTCATTTACTAAAATGCATTTATATAATTAATTATAATAATATAAAAATAAATTATAGCGACAATAAATATAAACATTTATTACTCTATCACCATTCATACTACCACAAAAAAAAAAGTCACAAATAAATATCTCAATATCAAAAGAATTGTTTAAAAAATGAAGCATTTTATTTTCATGCTACTTTTTTTAAAATTTTTTTATTGAAGTTAGATTTTGCATCTATATTCAAAAGTATACTTACAAATCATAGTAGGTTTTTGACGACCTAATTTCTCATAAAACAAACCTTTACATAAAGCTACGAATACATGAAGAATTAACGGTATAAAGATACATTATTTCCTTGTTGGTTTGTTTAATTCTTACGCAGTAAAAAAAATTTTTATCACGTTCTTATCATGATATTAATTTTACAAGAAGTATCATGCATGATTGTCACCATCTTTTCTTTCTATCAGTTATTTAGCAAGTTCTTTTCACTTTCTGAACCCTAGAAAATTATAAGACCTAAGTTAAACAAGAAAATAGTAATAAAATTATAAAAAAAAATATTCGCGTTTAAAGAAGATATAAAGATGTAATATCGAAATATGGCTAAGATTTATTTTTTGATTTTATTATCATAGTTAAATCATTTTTCTTTCTAATTTTTAGTGCGTCAATTTTTATTGTAGTATTAATTTTCATTGCTATTTTTTTCTATTATTCTCACCTAATAAGTCCCTCTCCTTTTCATAGTTCAATAGCCAAAAAAGGAAAATACTAAATTGAAAAAAATAATAATAGATCCTATAAAAGTCTATATGTTTAAATAATCTACCATCAACATCACAATACTTCCATTAATTTCTTTTTCATTACAATTTACTATTAATTTTAGAAATTATGTTTGAGTTTATGTTTTGCATTAATGTCCTATTTTTATATTTCAAGTTTTTTTTTGCATACATTAGGTTTAGAAGATTTAGAAAATGAAACATTGCGAGCTAGATTTGAAATTCTAGATTGATAATGAAAAAATAAAGAAAAGAATATGAAGATGAAAATCGAAAAGGTGATAAATATATATATTTATTTTTTTGTTATTTTTATTTTAATTTCATTTTTGTGCGCTATTTGTAGAAATAATAATTATGATTATAACTTCTTATCGTAATATAAATTTTACGAGAAGTACCATATATGTATATTCTGCTTGAATACATATATGTATTATGTATATATACTTATGTTTAAATAACTTTTTTTTAATCAATTTTAAAATAATTTATATTTTTATATAAATATATTTCCTTTTTCATCATCATTGACCATCGATTCAAAAATCACTTTTTAGTTTCTAATATTTACTACTCATTTTCTATTTTCTATATTTCAAAACAATTTTTTATAGAAGTATTAAAAAGGACATAAAATCTAAAATTTAGATACAATAAATAAAACAAGAAAAAAAAGACAAAATATATTTAATGAAAACCTCTTTTTTTTTTAAAAAAGGAAAAAGAAAAACTTTATTTGGTTTTATATCATTATTACTCCTCTCTTGTTTTTAAATACAATTTTCCACATTAATTTTTGTCCTGATATTAGTTTCACGTGAAGCATCACGCGTAGTTATCTTTAACAAAGCTACTTCATTAGTACAAACAAAATAAGAGATAAATTCCTAGTTAACAAGTAAATGAAGTCACGCATAAACACCCTTACCTAAAACCGTTTTCGAATAAAACCAAAAATTCACTCCCTAAAAAATGTATTTTTCTTCCCCCACCCCCCACCCCCCAAAAAAAAAATAATAAATTGGTCTATTTTATATTATATTTAAAATATAAAATATTTTATACAAAGTTTTTTTCAAAAAAATCCTATAATTGTTTTTTCCAAAAAAATCCGTCTGTGCGCTAAACACACTAAAAATAAAAAAAGTCGCGTAATTCTAAAAATTGGCTCCTAAATGAAAAAATATACTTTAAAAAATTGTCAAACTACACATAATGTCCCCTACTCATTACTCAGAACCTCATAATTGTTTTTTCTTCAGACCTTCTAGTCTCCCTAAGGTGTCAGAATTCACGGGCTAACACATACGAAAAACAAAAAAAAAACTCGGAATTTTTAAAGTTGCCTCCCTAAATGCAAAACTATGCCTTAGAATAATGAGACTATATGTAGTGCTCCCCAACTCATTACAGAGATTCTCTTCCGAAAAACTTCCATGCTCCATAATGTGTCAATAGCAATAAGCTAACACACACAAAAAATCAAGAAAAATGCATAATTCCTAAAAGGTTTCACCTAATTGCAAAAATATGCCTTAAAAAGTGAAATTCTACATAATGCTTGCCCAACTCATTACGAAATACTTTGTACACATAAAAATCTATTCTTATAGATTTATCCATTTTATCTTGAGAGTTATAAGTAACTCATAATATCGAATACAATGAAAAGATTAAATTTCTAAAAACCCACAATAACTTCCGTGCTCTCGTAAATTTGTGTTTTCCTTTTAAGAATTTCTTATATTTATCTTTTTAGTTTACTTTAATCCTTTTTATTAACTATTTTAAACACTGATTAACAATATTTTCTACGAAAATATTTCCTACCTAGTTGGAGTTTGACGTAACATTGGATAGGGAGATCATTGATTTTTGAGTATTACAAAGGTACATCTCAATATCCAAAACAAAACAAAAAAAGAAGAAGTTTATCGATCGGCACGACTTTATTTTCATTTACTAAGATATATTTATAGAATTAATTATACTAATATAAAAATAACTTATAACAACAATAAATATACATATATATTACTCTATCGCCATTCATACTACCACACAAAAAAAAAGTTCACAATGCAATCACAAATAAATATCTCAATATCAAAAGAATTGTTTTAAAATGTAGCATTTCATTTTCATGCTACTTTTTTTTTTAATAATTTTTTTATTAAAGTTAAATTTTGCATCAATATTCAAAAGTATACTAACAAATCATAATAGGGTTTTGATTACCTACTTTCTCATAAAACAAACCCCTACATAAAGCTATCAATACATCAAGAATTAACGGTATAAAGATACATTATTTCCTTTTTTGCTTTGTCTAATTGTTACGCAATAAAAAGTTTTTTTTATCACAGTCTTATCATGATATTAATTTTATGAAAAGTATCATGTATGATCACCACCGTCTTATCTTTCTATCAGTTATTTAGCAAATTTCTTCCACTTCCTGAACCCTAGAAAAATTGTAAGACCTAAGTTAAACAAGAAAATAGTAATAAAATAAAGATCATTATTTCCTTTTTGTTTTGTCTAATTCTTACGCAATAAAAAGTTTATTTTATCACGTTCTTATCATGATATTAATTTTTACGAGAAGTATCATGCATGATCGCCACCGGTTTTTTTTTCTATCAGTTATTTAGCAAGTTTCTTCCATTTGCTGGACCTAGAAAAATTGTAAGACCTAAATTAAACTAATAAAAATATAAAGATACATTATTTCCTTTTTGTTTTGTCTAATTCTTATGCAATAAAAAGTTTTTTTATCACGTTCTTATCATGATATTAATTTTACGAGAAGTATCATACATGATCGCTACCGTCTTTTCTTTCTATCAGTTATTTAATACGTTTCTTCTACTTTCTGAACCTTAGAAAAATTGTAAGACCTAAGTTAAAACAAAAAAAAAATAGTAATAAAAATATAAAAATATTCATGTTTAAAGAAGATATAAAGATGAAGATCGAAATGTGGCAAAGATATATTTTTTGATATTATTTTCATCCTATAAAAGTCTATATGTTTAAATAATGGGCAACTTTCACATATAGCAAATAAAAAATTCATATTTGTATGCTATAGCAAAGTTTGCATAATTGCGCTCCATAGCAAACATAGAAACTGTATAATTCGCTATACATATACAGTTAAAGCGAATTGTATAAAACGAAGTGTATAAAACGAGAAAGAGAAAAACACTTGGGCAGAGACTTGTATAAAAACGAAGTGTATAAAATGAATTGTATGATTATAAGTGTATAGAACGATTATATACAATTTGAATTTGTATAAAATGAGAAAGAGAGAAAGACAAAAGAGACTTGGCTGGGAATATACAATTGAATCGAATTGTATAAAACGAGAAAGAGAGAAATTAGATACAATTTGAAATTTGTATAAAACGAAAAAGAGAGAAAGACAAAAGAAATTGGGCAGGGGAGTATTTTTATTGTATAATTATAAGTGTATAGGATGAAAATATATGTACTTGCATGTATATATATAATTTTCTCACGCTTTATACAAACAGAAACGCAATTTATACATTTCGCTTTTGTTTGTATAAGTGAGAAAGGCGAGGGTGACAAGCGAGATTTGGGAGAGTGGCGAGCGAGATCTGAAAGAGGGGAGAGAGGGGAACAAAAATATATGTATTTATACAATTTCCTCTGCTTTATACAATTAGAAACAATTCTTATACACTTGTGTTTGTATAAAAAGTGAGAAAGCGAGCGAGAGATTGGAGGAGAGTGGCGAGCGAGATATTTGGGAGAGAGGCGCCTGGCAATTTTTTGCAAACGTTTGCTATGGAGCACAATTAAATCAAACCCTAGCTACTCCATTTATTTTAGGTTATTAGTTTGCTATTATATACAATTATCCCTTAAATAATCTACCATTAACATCACAAAACTTCCATTAATTTCTTTTTTATTACAATTTACTATTAATTTTAGAAATTATGTTTGAGTTTATGTTTTGCATTAATCTCCTATATATATATTTCAAGTTTTTTTTTTTTTTTTTTCATACATTAGGTTTAGAAGATTTAGAAAATGAAACATTGGGAGCTAGATTTGAAATTCTAGATTGGTAATGAGAAAAAAAATATGAAGATGAAAATATAAAAGGTGATATATATATATATATATATATATATATATATATATATATATATATTATATATATTTTGTCTTTTTTATTTTAATTTCATTTTTGTGCTCTGTTTGTAGAAAAAAATAATTATGATTATAACTTCTTATTGTGATATTAATTTTACGAGAAGTACCATATATGTATATTCTGCTTGAATATATATATATTATGTATATATATTCATGTTTAAATAACTTTTTTTAATCAATTTAAAAATAATTTATATTTATATATAAATATATTTCCTTTTTCATCCTCATTGACCATCGATTTCAAAAATCACTTTTTAGTGTCTAATTTTTACTACTCATTTTCTATTTTATATATTTCAAAACAATTTTTTATAGAAGTATTAAAAAGAAGGACATAAAATCTAAATTTTAGATACAATGAATAAAACAAGAAAAAAAAGTGAAAATATATTTAATGAAAACCTCTTCTTTTTAAAAGAGGAAAAAAAGGAAAATTTTATTTGGTTTTATATCATTATTACTCCTCTCTTGTTTTAAAATACAATTTTCCACATTAATTTTTGTCCTGATATTAGTTTCATGTGAAACATCATACATAGTTATCCTTAACAAAGCTACTTCATTACTACAAACAAAATAAGAGATAAATCCCTAGTTAACAAGTAAACGAAGTCACGCATAAATACCCTTACCTAAAATCATTTTCGAATAAAACCAAAAATTCACTCCCCCAAAAATGTATTTTTCTCCTCCCCCAACCCCAACCCCCAACCCCCAACCCCCAAAATAAAAAATATTTTTTTTATAGAAGTATTAAAAAGAAGGACATAAAATCTAAAATGTAGATACAATAAATAAAACAAGAAAAAAAAAGTGAAAATATATTTAATGAAAACCTCTTCTTTTTAAAAATGGAAAAAAAGGAAAATTTTATTTGGTTTTATATCATTATTACTCCTCTCTTGTTTTAAAATACAATTTTTCATATTAATTTTTGTCCTGCTATTAGTTTCACGTGAAATATCATACGTAGTTATCCTTAACAAAGCTACTTCATTACTACAAACAAAATAAGAGATAAATCCCTAGTTAACAAGTAAACGAAGTCACGCATAAATACCCTTACCTAAAACCGTTTTCGAATAAAACCAAAAATTCACTCCCCCAAAAATGTATTTTTCTCCTCCCCCCACCCCCAACCCCCAACCCCCAAAATAAAAAATAAAAAAATAAATTGGTATATTTTACATATATCTTGTAATTATATTATATTTATCTTTTTTATTTTTATTTTTTATTTTTATTTTCTCCCTATATATATACAATTCTTACAAGCTCATTTCTTTCTTACACCGCATTTTTCGCACAATTTTTCTTCATCTTCTTCAACACCCTTTTTCATCGATCGATCCGTCCTGTTCAGGTATGTTTGCTAATCATTTCTGTTTTTTGAAGTTCTTGTTATGATCAATCGTTAATGGAGTTCTTTTATTCTGATGTTATGCTGAATTTTTTGGGTGTTTTTTGAGGTTTTTTGGATACCATTTGGTTAAATTTATGAAATTTTTTATCTTTCAGTTTTTTTTTGTAGGTTTTGAATTTTTGTGTTTAGGGTTTGGGGTTTGTTGTGGCAATGGAGGAATGGTTTGATTTGTTGAATGAAGAGTGGAAGTTGTGTATAGAGGTGTATGAATTGTTTTCTTATCAGCTGATGGGAGGGAAGGATGGGGGAGGGTTTGTGTGTGAAATGGGAATTTGAGAAGTGAAAAGGATTGAGCTTTGTGGTAGCTATAGTCATTTGAAAAAAAATTGATTTTCATCTCTCTTTTATGAGTCTCTTTTTTTATGATAGTGAAATGATAAAAGGGAATGTTGGTTTCCATGGTTAGATTGATCATTTCAAGTAAGAATTTATCTATGGCAAGTCAAGGAATGTGTAGTGTTTGTGAACCCTAGAGTTTTTTTTTTTTTTGGCGCACCTCAACTTGTTTCATGGGATACTTGTCACCGCCCACCAGCTAAAGTTACTAGGTTACTCTGTCCATCTAGGATTAAGATGAATGAGAAGAAATCACCTCTCTTCCCATGGGATATCTGCCGCTACCTCCCACCAGAACTCACTTGTGGGACTATATTGTGTATTAGAGGTGGGTGGTAATCAGGAATTGGAAGTAGATGTCTAATACCAAACTTTAAAAGTTCAGTTTGGTTAATCAAACTTCGGTATGGTAATTCAGTAATTATGTAGTGAATGAAAAGATGTTTTGACGTGATATGCTCATAATTTGTCCAAAATTTGACATGTTAGTTTTTAGAGAAAATCATGTATTGGAGTCAGATCTCCACTCTCAAGCCCTAATATTATGAATTTGTCGGCATAGGTCAATTAGGACATCTAAATCACTCATTAATGTTACCCATAGATATGGTAAACAATTCATTACGGGTGGGCGTTCAGTATTCGGTACAATATTCAAATTCTGGTAATTTGGTAATTGATCAGTAAAAGTAGATACCATTACTGTGGGGGTGAATAGATAATTTTGGAAATGACATTAAAATACTTACAACTGCTGAAGGGCACAAAACCAATGGGTAGTAGAAACAAAACCACGGTTTTTTTTATTGATGAAGTAGAAATAAACCTTCTTTGTAAGTTTGATTACCTGAATGGATGTTCCTCTGCTAATTACCTATATTGAGCCTTGGTTTTCCTGTTGGCGTCGCTCTTTCACATATTAGTCTAGATTTGCTTTACTTTGGCACTTTGATGTGGTGGTACTAGGATATTTTTTCTTGTTTTTTGACTGCACTGTTACAGTATGCTTTCATCAATTATGACCATACTGTCACTAGCACCACATTTAGCAGGATTCTTTTTGGCATCTGATCATCTTCTCATCATGTATATATAATAGATGAAAGCATACTGTAATCACATATGTTCACAGTTTTTCATGTGCAAGTTCAGTTCGGTTAATCAAACTTCGGTATGATAATTCAGTAATTACATAGTGAATGTAAAGATGTGACTTTGGACAATGTTATAGCGTATTCCCCTTGAATTATCAACTATTTGAATCTTAGAACTTGTTTTTCTGATTACTATGAATTTTATATGGTCTGTTGAGATACTGATGTAGACATTTGCTAGTACATGGTTGGCTAGCTAAAACTTAACTTTTGTTCTAGGCAAAGATCATAAAATTGTTTAGTGATTATGTGTTGTCCTTTCTCATTTGTAGTCATATCTTGTCTACAGTTGATAGGAGATGTCTTATCACCTAGAAAATGAAAGAATAAAATATTATTTGTCTTTCATGTTACTGTCTATTTGGGATGGGTGTAGGCCTCTACTTATTGCTATTTCCTTTGATCCTGCATGTCTGAGAAATACTTTTCTCATCAAACTAGTTAAAAAAATTGGGCAACTGATATGTTTATTTTGTGCTGATGTCGGCTGGTTCAAATAGTTAAATAGATTGGTTTTTGCTCCTAGTGATGCTTTAGAATTGACTTATGAAAAAATATTTGCTTTAGAATTATTGTCTGCTTGAAGTTGCATTGGTTGCTTGCTTACCTAATCAGCTCCTAACTTTTGTAGGTCTCGGAATTAGAAGCTGCAGTGATGTCTCGAGCAGCCAGGTCCAAGTCAAAGGATAAACAGATGAGTAAAGAACCACCCAAAATTGCTTCAAAGCCTTCTAGTGCTAGTGGATACAATCCTCTTTTGGGGACATTCCAAACATTTGACCCAGCTCCCGTTACTGCAAATGCTGCTCTCCACGTCAGTGGTCGTTTCAAAAGCATTGATGAGAGAGATGACCTTAATGGGCACTCTCATGGAGCTGGTGGAGAGTATGAAACTGTTTCCAATAATGGTAGCTGGTCTGGTGAGGAGGACCACAAAGAGAAAACTTCTAATCTTCCTCCCCGACAAGAGACCTCAGTTGGCACTGATAATGACAAGCGGGAAAAAATCCGTCAGAAAAATGAGAGGAAGCATCAACGTCAGAAGGAAAGACGAGCACAAGAGCTGCATGAGAAATGTAGTGGCTATCTCATGTCAAGAAAGCTTGAGGCACTTGCTGGGCAGTTTGTGGCTATGGGGTTCCCTTCGGAACAGGCAACTTTGGCTCTTATTCTGAATGAAGGCAAAGTAGAAGAATCAGTAGCATGGTTATTAGAAGGAGGCGAAGAAGCAAACAAATACGAGACACAAAGTGCTGATACTGTGGGTAATTTGAAAATTGACATATCAGAAGAGTTTGCTCGCATTGCGGACATGGAAATTAGATTTAATTGCTCCAAGCAGGAAGTCGAAAGAGCAATAGTAATCTGTGAGGGCGATCTTGAGAGGGCTCAAGATATGTTGAGGTCACAAAAGCAGGAGCCCCCCTCTGTGCCGCCCAAGCCAGAAGAAACTAGCCATCCTCCTACTATGGGCAACAACAAGATACCAATTGGCGCCACCAAGAACTTAGCAAGAGTACCTGTTAAACCTTCATCATCTAGTACAATACCAGCAAAGGCAGATGATAAAGAGCTCAATTATACTAAAGTTGTTGCCCCAGTAAGGCCTTCTATGGATCCTGGGAGCAACAACATACCCTTGCTGGAAGGGACTGAGCCAAAATTGGACCGGGGCAAGGCACCTCAGGTGTCAGTACCTGTTGACAAAAGGTTTCCAGATCCCGGATCAAATCCTTCTGTTTCTTGTTCTTTGTCATCTTCTTTGCAGGTGTCACTTCCACCCGCCAAGACAGAAGCTGATTATGTGGCTGTTAAAAATGAATTGAAGAATCTACCAGTAGGAACTGTGACAGAACCAGTTGTAGTCATGCAACAACCCTTGTCTGTCAATGCCAGGCACACTCCCACCTCAAATGTAATCTCAACTCTTCCAGAAACAGCAGCGCCGTTTTTTCCTTGTAATATTGTTGGAACTGTGAGACCCAGTGGTATGAATCCACATATAGCTGGCACAAAAAGCTTGATCACTAATGATGTCAGCACTAACCACCAATTGTACAACCAACCTCATTATCAACAGCACCAACAACCAGAACAATTTGTTTCCAACTACGGGACACTCGTTTCTCCAGGAACTAGCTGGGGAAATAATTTGTGGAGTTGGACAGGTGGTTCATCACAGACACAATTGGTTCCTGCAACTTCATCACTCGGACTCTTCTCTGGGTTGGGCACCCATGGTCCTTATGGGGTGCCGTCTCCTGTTGACTGGAACAGCGGTGGTGGTACAGTTCTGCACCTAGATTACAAAAACATAGACTGGAGTTTAGATCACTGTTCGTCATCATCAGGAACAGGTGGTATTTGGCGAACAACAAACTCTTTATTGGAACACTATGATCCTAAATATGATTCATTTTACCGTGGAATCGCTGCTAAGTCTACTTCAAAAGCTGTTCTGACCAATGAGATTGGAGTTCCGAACCCTGGGTTGCAGGTTGGAGGATTGAGTGCAGCAGAGACATTGGTGGCAGGTGGTTCTCGTGAGTGGGCTTCTGCAGCAGGTGGTTTTCATCAGCAGACATCTCCAGTGGGTGGTTTTCATCAGCAGACATCTGCAGTGGGTGGTTTTCATCAGCAGACATCTGCAGCTGGTGGTTCTCGTCAGCAGACGTCTGCAGCTGGTGGTTCTCGTCAGCAGACGCCTGCAGCAGGTGGTTCTCGTCAGCAGACGTCTGCAGTGGGTGGTTCCCATGAGTGGACGTCAGCGACGGGTGGTTATCATCACTGGACTTCTCCCTTTGAAGAGAGAGACCTTTTTAGCTTACCAAGGCAGTTTGTTTCTTCTCCCTCTCTGTAGAAAATAGGGGTAGAGGATTTGGGTGAATAATAAACAAAGTAATGTGAAAAAGAGAATAGCAGAATGTTGTTTATGTATGTTGGCTCTTATGATGCATTTACCCTCTTTATATTATGGAAAAAAAGCATGCAATTGCTTGGTTTAAAGCCTCTTTTCTCTTTCTCCTCTTTACATCAAGTAAGTTACTGCTAAATCAGTATTGTGGAGAAGTATTTTCTTATAGAGAAAAAATGTTTTATAATTTTCTTGAGTTGGTCAAAGTTTTTTGAAAATATTTTCTTTAAATTTTTATAAATGAGGAAAATGATTTTTCGAAATAGTAAAAACGAGTGTCATTTTTCATGTTTTGTGTTTTTCTCATCCTTCAACACATTTCATCTTTACCTACTTCTCGTAGCTCCCACCCCCACTATCCACCTCGTTTTGCATATTATTTATTTAGATTATGTATAATCGTTTTTTAGAATGTGCTTTTTGCTTGCGTGCCAAACACAAAAAAATAAATAAAAATTTACTTATTTTCTTAAAAATGTTTCTAATAATATACAGAATGCATCATATTTAACTTGTAACACTATTTATAGTCGAACATAATTTAATTTTCGAATACTATTTTCACTTTGAAAATAAAAACCATACTCTTCAAGTTTCATAATTTTCATGGCCGACCACAAACTAAATTAAAATAAAATAAAAATGACAGAAAAACAATTTTATAGTAAGAAAACTACTAAAATTGAACAATGTACAAGGCGAAACCAAATAATAATTCAAATTAGCATAGTATCAATTTACTTTTTCCTCTATTACATACAATAAAATTGCTCATGTTTTGATGCATATATTAAATCAATGTAATTTATCATCATGTTAATCTATTCAGCATATCTAAAAGTTCTAACCTAAATTTATAATACAAATTGACATATATGCATGCAATAAATCGTTGTTATATAGCGTCATGTCAATTTAAGTGAACATATAAACATGATGCTTAATGTGATTTAATCGGACTAACTTAGGTTGTACATAATTAAAGACTTAAATTTGAACAAATGGACACTTCATCCTACATGACAATTTTGTGTCCTACATGACATCTTAGATGTATTATGTCACGTAGGATATGTGTGTGTGCCTACTTGTTTAATTTTATACAGATTTAAATGTCTATTTGTGCACAACCTAAGTAGAAAAACATAATTGTCAGCTGCAGCTAAATTAAGTGTCATGTTTATGTATTATGTCTAATCTAAATCATGTCAATCAAGTGAACATATCTAGCTCCGAACTCATTCCGATTTTGGACTCTTACTAGCTCCGCCCCAGACCTGTTATGTTGTTATTTTTTATATTTTTATTTCCCACCCAATGTTCGAAGTTCACATTAGAGCTTCGACTAAACCCGAATAGCATACGACATGATCAATTCGAATGTGAAGCTCCCAACATGATTTTCTATGTACCTAGGACTTTAACCCGAGACATCTGGAGTTGTTATTGGGAAGGTCTATTAAAAGAGACAAAGTAGTTTGTCAATTAGGTAAAAGTCCTTCAAGTTTTAAAAATTAGGTAAAAGTGACAAAAAAAAGATTAGTCCAACAGCTGTTGTAGTTGTCGGGACAACTTCTTTAATCGTCCGACAACTGTCATAGTTGTCGGAACAACTTCTTTAGTCGTTTGACAACTTCAACAGTTGTCCAAGCAACTTTAGAAGTTGTCCAAATAACTTCAGTGGTTGTCCAGACAACTACGAAAATGTTACTTAGTTTAGTTCTTTTATTAATATTAAAAATAAAAAAGTAAAGAAAAATAAAAAGGCCCCACTTATCCTATTTTTTTTTATTAAAAACTTGAACTATAAGCTCATTTTTTCGTTGGTATTGGTCCTTTTTTCTCACCCAATCAACCCAAAGCCAAAAGAAACTGGCTCTTGGAGAGAGAAGACAGTAGTAGTGCAGAAAAACCAAAGAAAAAGAAGAAAGAAAAATCAAGAAAAGGGCAAACCCTCCACCCCTTAACCCTAAAAATGGCTTTTTCTTCATTATCTTCTTCTCTATTACTTCATTTCAAGCTTTCCATTCCTCGTACTAAAGACCCATTTCATAGATTTTCTTCTAATTCTTGTTTGGTACCAACAAAGATTTTCCCAAAATGTTGTTCTATAAGCTCAAAGTCTTCAACTTTTTTCAAGTGTTATTCTCAAAGACAGTCGACTGAACAAAAAACTGAAGAAATTGAAGGGAAAAATGGGTATCAGGAACAAGTTTATGATTTCGAAAGGCTTTTTTCTAACCTCAATCAAGCTACTTTGAAGAGAGAACCAGGTATTTCACTCTTTCAAGATTTGAACTTTGTGGTTTTGAATTGTAATTACAATGACCTTAAGTTGGTAATTGAGTTTTAGATTGTTCCTTTTTAGTTAGTTCCGAAAAGAATGATATCTTAGTATATTTAGTACTCACCTCCGTTTCAATTTGTTTGTCTACTTAACCTGAAGTTTAAGAAAGTAAAGAATGTGTTTATAAACTAAATATTCGTAAAAATGTACTAAAATGATCTATAATCTTGTTTTTATGTGAAAAGTTAGAATTAAGGAGCTCCGAAAAAATAAAAGAGACATTTTTTGAAATGGACTAAAAAGGAAAGTAATTATTTTTTATGCATAAAGGATTTGCTCAAACTATACTGTGTTCTATTGAACCTGTAACCTAAGCCTCCATCTGCCCCTGCAGTGATCAATGACATTTTCTTAAGTTAAATATCGAAACTTTTAGCTAAGGTAAAAATAATACTCTAGGTGGGGTGTTTAGTTTCCATGTTAGTTATTCTATAATGTATGGATTGTTTAATGCGGTGAATAATATTGTAGGAATTTTAATGGGATGAATAACAATACAAGAATTTTTTTTAGGACTACCTCATTTAAGGAAAATTTTGCCTTCAAATATTTCAGCACTTTAGTTGGATTGGTATTGGCACTGATGTTAAAGCCAAAAGTTGTGCTCTTTATGCTCGAAATGTAAAAGAAAAGTTCTTTTAGATTTTTTGTTTTATGGAGATCTTGACGTTTTATGTATTTTCTTAACTGTGGTCCTTAATTCTCCAGGAAGTCTCAGCAGTGCCATTTTTCTTGTTGCTGGTACCACTGTATGTTTTCTCTCCCTTCCTCAATTTGTGAACTGTGCATGTGTAATGCATTTTATTTATATATATCCAGATAGCATCATCGGAAAATTTATGTACATGTCAAAGCTGGTACTTCTGCACAGTCAACTTTCTGTTGCTTTTGAAACTACTGATCTTCTATCTGTCCCGAAATTGCTTTCCCTCTCTCAGGACATCTTCATTTTCATGATATTCAATAAATCTCCAAATTTACGTTACTGAAATATTGTGTCCTATCCAGTGTTATTCTCCCAGAAACTTCAATTTATTAAATTTTGGTATAACTTTAAAGCCATGTATTTAGAAGTATGAGGAAGTAATGAAACAACCTGTATGGCCGGCCACTGATTTCTTAATATATTTTCCTGATTAAGGTGAAAGATTTTGATTGTCCTAAATTGAGAATGAGAAAGTAATGTGAATTGCACGAAGACGAAGAAGTGGTTGCCAAATTTCAGAATATGAGTACATGAGTTTTTCCTAGCTATGTACATTATTTATATTTTGATTGTCTAGAATTTTTCTTCTACGAATATCAACAATTTATGAGCATATCCTGATTGCCGATTCTTTCTCGGTTGGTATCGTATCACCTATGTTTCTACTCTTAATTAACATGAATGAAAGGACTAGCAGGAAAGTAACATCTTTGTGTCTTGAATAGGTAGGTGCAGGTATTCTTGCTATTCCTGCAGTCACACAAGAATCTGGATTTCTAGCCTCTGCAGTAGTTTGCATTATATGCTGGATTTATATGGTAATTGATTCAGCATTGTTTCTATTTTTGTCAATTTTTTTCATTTTCTTATCTGGTTTCTCAAGAATATGTGGAAAACCAGTACACGTGTAAAAGTCGATTACTTAATTCTAGTTTCCCTTACGGTTTCTTGTATTTAATAACCTCCACATAAATAGAATGTTATTGTTTATATTTCTGACAGCTACATCTGATTCCTCTTATCTTTCCTCCATTTCACTCATAAACAAACTAGTCCTCAATTTTCTGCACTTATAAGATTCTTGGAAATCCAAATGGTGCAGGTGGCGTCTGGACTACTTATTGCAGAAGTAAATGTGAAGACAATGTGTGAGCTTGGCTCAGGTGGTGTTTCATTGGTAAGATACTCATTGATCTTCGCATAAATTTTTTCCTTCTTCCGTATTCAAAAAGATGGTTTTATTAAATTACTCAAACCAGATGACATCTGTCATTATCCAATATTAAGTTGGAAATAAAGGATTGTCTTTACATCTAAAATGTTTTAAATAATTGGTCTTATTTCACATTAGTTTCTTATGAACTTTTAAGGTAGTATCATCTATACTTCTCGTCATGCTTAGACTTTAGTTGAAGCTGTTCTCTCACTTCCTCCGGATGTGGTAGCCTTGCAAATACGAGAAATTTACTTTGCTTTTCAAGTAATTCCTTTCATTTCTTATATTAATGGGACATGGCTATTTCAGGTGTCAATGGTCAGGAGAACCCTAGGAAATACAGGAGTGCAAGTAGCTTGGTAGGTTGATCTTACATTGTTCATGCTGCAAAAACTGTTATCCTTATTGCTTAGATCCCACAAATTTTCCACTAAACACAAATCTTGTTACAATAATGATTTTATCGGCTGCTTTAAGACAAAAAAGAAATAAAAGTGTAGTAGTTGACATTTGATGGTATTGGTTTTCATTGATGTATGTTAACCTATCGTTAATTGATCTGCCCTCCCTCCCAACGCAAAAACAAATGTTTTCTTAGTTATTAGGATCAAATCTTATTAGTTTTACATACACATAACCGGTTAGCAATAACATTTCCCATTTTAGGTTAATATCCGATCACTCCCTGGAACTTTCGATTTGAATAATTTTCCATCTGATAAAACTTTTTTCTAATGGCAGCTGGTCCTACATTTTCATCCATTACGCCCTTCTTGTTGCTTATGTGGCTCGTTCTTCAGATATATTGACAACCTTCACCGGGATTCCATTGTATGTTCAAATTTCCTTTAACAATTTTGATAGTATCATCACTTGCATTAGTTAATGATGGTCTTAAAATATCTTTTATCATGTAATCATATAAATTAATTGTTTAATCAGAAAAGTAAATACTATGTTGTGGTGAGTCCTGGGCTTTTGCAATTCTCAAGAGTTCGACTTTCCGATGTATACTTGCCGAGAAATGGTTGATGCCTGATGTCAGTGTGGACTATGTCCTTGTGCTACCTCTGGTCTTGGAGGTTCTACCTGCATTGCTGCCTGCCAGTACTGAATATACTTGAGAGCAGACATTTTAGGAATTGCAAGTAGTAGCAATAACAACAACATACCTAGTAATATCCCATAAGTGGGGTCTGGGAGGGTAGAGAGTATGCATACCTTACTCCTACCTTGGGGGTAGAGAGGCTGTTTCGATTGCAAGTATCAGTAAATAAAAGGTTTACTTGGAAATGGATTCAATTATTTCTCATATCCTTTTGCTATGTCTAAATCTAAGATCTAAATTTTGCCAACAGATTTATGTTTTTTTTTTTTGGTTTAAATGCTTTAAATTGAATTTGTCTTTGGTGTTTATTTGACGTTAGTCGTTACACAATCATGATCTTCACTATGAAGGAAAATGATGAGATGGCCACATTTTATGCAACAGTTTTACATTCATTTCATCGACTGCAGTGTGATTTTCTTTTTAAAATGGTGAAATTTACTTCCAGATAGGATCATTTGCACTAGACAACTGATAATCATGTAGAGTTACTATTTCTTCCTAATTATCAAAGCAAAAGGATGCCTTAGGGATGTTTTGTTATTCCTGTATGTGTTATTTAAAAGCACCTTAAGTTTGGCATTAATTTATCATAGCTTCTTGGAGAATATTGTAAATCATTTCATATGATTTTTAGGTGTTGATGGCAGCATTATGATTGCAGATGGGAAACCGCGACCTTGTTTTCACTGCTTCTTGGAGGGATTTGCTTCTCTGGAAGGTTCACATTGCTTTCTCATTTTTTGTTGATCAAGTTCCTCTTTTCTTATTATCATGATCAGTAACCCCTTGTAAAAATCAATGACTACAAGTATGATTTGCCGATAGTTTTGATCCATGAAGGTATAGTGACTCTTGTAAGAAGGTCCAAAAGAAATTGTCTACAAAATGGATTCTCTGACATGCTTTGATAATCATATTGAAGAATTTCTGTGATAAATGCTTTAATTTCAACTTGTACTCTTTGGTATGTGGCCTTTCTGGGCTTTATGGCTTCTTAATTCTTTATTACATCTGATGAACTGATCTTGTCAAAAGATAAAATGATGTATAAACAAATGAAGAAAAACTTGTTATTACCCCTAATCTTTTTCTTCCTTTGTTCAAAGATAGGATGTCTTTCTGCTTAAACCAAGTACTCACATTGTGTGTGAAAGTCATCTCATGGAAAACTATACTCTTTTTTGAACTGTTGATAAAGGAAAACATTGCTAAATAATGACAAAGCAATATCTTGTGCCCCGGCGTTGTATTCTTCACAGTTAATCTTATCATTGTTCTCTTCGTCATGGAGGAATAATTCCTTCCCTTTTTGAAAAATGATACATGATTTTCATCTTTTGAAGTTGTGTAAGTAACACATTTTCTAATTTTGTGTAGCCAGCGGACTATCGGGGCGGTAAACGGTGTCCTTGTGTTTGGTATCATTGCCTCTTTCACAGCTCTTGTGGTAATTTCCATTCTTGATCAATTAGAAAAAAGCTGTTATTATTATCTTTAAGATTATCTAGCTTTTTTGCATTTCCCTTTTAGGCTGCAGTATTGATATTCCTTTTTATAGACCCCAACATATTTTCATACTTCACTGAAGTTGGTGCCATCGTATCCGACTCATGCCAATATATGCCTTATATGATGATAGCAACAGAGGTTAGCTGCCGCCTATGTTGCTCAGACTCAGCGCTTGTTGGATTATCCAGAAGTAGTGTATTTTGCTGACTCCGACACGGCTGCGGCATTGAAAGTGAAGAGTCCGTACTACTTAGGCTGCTGCCTGAATTATTCAGATAGCCTAGACCCTAAAGACTTTTTGTGTTTAGATGTTGCATGAGATGGTAAATGCTTCTTGCTAACAGTTTTGCTCAGTGGCTGGTCCAAAAGCTATAATGGTAGTCAGTAGATATGAAAAAAGTGAATTACTTCATATAGCAATATGCTAGAGTATATGTTTATGAGATTTAGATGATTATTGGTTCATTTGAGCTTCTTAATGCTTGAACGTGTTCAGCTTTGTTTCTTGTCAGCTTTGTTTCTTGTTTATATATGCTGTAGACATGATATTTTGTACTTCCTTTTTGATAAATTTCTTTGAAACGACACTAATAGAATTTTTATTTGAGAAATTATATGAAATAGTAAATGGTTCTTTGCCAACAGGCCTGTTTAATGGAAATTCCTGAAGCTACACATGATGTTACATGTAAAAGATGTGATAACTTCATATGGCCACATTAATACGAACAATACAGTAATAGATGGTTGTTGGCTAAGATGAGCTTCTTAACAAACATGGTCTGCTTTATTTGTTGTTTATACTTGCTATACACACGACAAAGGAGTCCATAGATTCTCATGCATCACGTGCAGACCAGCAAAACAAGTTATGGGAAATGTACATTAATGTTGATTATTCAGATGCTTGCATGAGATGGTAAATGTTCGTGTCGACAGATTTTCTCAATGGCAGGTCGTAAAGCTATATTGTAGCGTGTAAAGGAATTAATAATTTTACATGGCATCATATTGACATGTGTATTACGTTGCGAGATGATTGTTGGCCATTTGAGCTTCTTAATGCTTAGACATGATCCCAATTATGTGTTGTTTATTTATACTATATACAGATGATAAAGGATTTAATATAATCTCATAAATCATGTGATATCCTTTTTTGTATGCTTTGTATAGCTTTCCGTATTAATTTCCATGTTTTCTTCATTGCCGTTTTTCCTTGTTCACGACTATTTTGATTTGACGCACTTGAGCCAAGAGTCTTTTGGAAACAACCTCTCTACCTTCATGACATAGTGGTATGGTCTGTGTACACTCTACTCTACCCTCCCCAGACCTTACATGTGGGATTACACTGGATATGTTCTGTTGTTGTCACAAATCATGTGATACTTGAAAAACAAAAGATTATCTAAATTTGACAACTTTAAAAAGTCAATGATAAACTTGTGCCATATATATCCATATCTCAGAAACACCTGCAACAAGCTTAACGTAGAGCACTGGAAATGGCTGAGAGAGAAATATTAATATCCCGTCTTTTATGCTTAAGGTTGTCGCCAGTGGAGACTTGCACTGGGAGGCTCTTCTGAAAACTAACTTTGAAGCTGCTCCTCAAAGTATACCCATAATTGCACTCTCTTTTGTTTATCAGGTAACACATTTTTTCAATCAACTCATATATTCACCCTGGGATTGTGTGTCTAATTAAGTTAATAAATTGCCTTTTGTTCTCAGAATGTTGTACCTGTTCTCTGTACAAATCTTGAAGGGGACCTGTCAAAAGTAAGGTGATTATCAGTATTTTGCTTTCATGCAGCATCTAGTATACACTTGACATACCTTATGAACACATAATTCTGAATCTATATTTCTTGTCCATTTAATAACATAATGTCACTCTTTATTTAATGTGATGCATTTGATTGGACGCCTAAATTTTGGAAATAATTTGACTTGTATTTAAATCTTTATTGCTATAAGAAATCATTCACAACATTTTTCCGCAAATTTGGTCAGTGTCCTTTGTATAGGCTGTTTCAGTCAATCCATCTTTGCATTATGTCGGAGTTAATGTTGAAAAACACACCTAAACTATCCACCTAAAATAATTTGCTATAAGAAATCATCCACAACATTTTTCTGAAAATTTGGTCAGTGTCCTTTGTATAAGGCGGCTGTTTCACTCAATCCATCTTTTTGCTTTATGTAAAGAGTTAATGACAAAAAAGACACACCTAAACTATCACCTTTTAGCAAGTTTCATACCTCAACTATCACTTCCTTTATATTAAAACACACATTCGATGCTAAGTTGGCCTACACATGCCTGTCATCGATTGGGAACAAATATTTGGCCAACTCAACATTGAGGTGTGTTTTAATACTAAGTGAGTGATAGTTGAGTTAGATAAAGAGAACAATGGGTGGATGAGGTACGGAACTCGTGAAAAAGTGATAGTGTAGGTGTGTTTTTGATCATTAACTCTTTATTTAACGTCCTATCAGTATTTCAGGTAGTATTATACAGTTGGCTATTGCTACATTCTATATAAATTGATGGTTATGGCACTGCAGGAGCGCTATCGTTTTTGGGACAGCAATTCCCCTTGCTCTATTTCTTGTTTGGGATGGAGTCATTTTGGGAACAATTACAACTCTTGGAACTGAAGCAGACAAGATTGCGGATCCACTACAACTATTGCGGTCTACTAATGGAATCGTTGGGGTTGGTACTTATTTCAATGAGATACTATATTTCTTTATTGAAATTAAGTAAAATAGTTATGCACTGAGTTTTTCTCCTCTTATCTTAACATTGTGTTTGCAGCCAATAGTTGATATCTTTTCACTTCTGGCAATTGCTACTTCTTACATCGGATTTGTCTTGGGCCTTTCGGACTTCCTTGCTGACTGTGAGTTTCTTAACTCTATAATTGTTTAATCTATGAACATGTACTATTTTTAAGACTTCTCTTGTTCGTTTAGCTGTGAACAAGCATAAAATCTTCTTTTTTGGATCACTATTTGTGGGACAGTTCTATATTATACCGAGTTTGTTCCCCATTTAGTTTCTCAAAAACTATATATTCTTTGTTACCGTTTCATAAGCGTTTTTGAGCTAATTCCACCAGCAACATTATTACCTTGTAGATTTCACTGCATTATATAATTTGGTCTGAGACTCTGATCACTGTAGTAACTCTCAATTTTAGCTCTCTTTATGAGGTCTAACTTATGGTTTACTTTTGTTATTGAACTGCTGGCAGTGCTTAAACTCCCGTCGGGTCCTAACAGGCCTCTGCCATACTTACTTACTTTGGTTCCTCCGCTGATACTTCCACTCCTAGATCCAGAGATATTCTTCAAAGCGTTGGATTTTGCTGGAACCTATGGAGGTATGGAGATTTTTACCTACAGTATTGCGGCTATTATTCGGACTGTATGAACACGGAATACCCGTGCTCCAGCTTCCCATTTTATTGCTCACCCTTAAACTTCAACTTCATTTTGGGACATACTTAGATGTGGTATCAATGTCCATCTAGACGTTTATTCAATACCGATCTGAACAATTTATTTGATTCGTGTATTTGCGTCTTTGTAGTTTTGGTGCTTTTTGGACTTCTTCCAGCTGCAATGTCCTGGTCAGACAGATATTCGGAATCAACTCAAACTCCAAACTTACCTCCGTTGGTTCCCGGAGGAAAGATCACCCTTTCACTTGTTTTTGGAGGTGCAGCATTGGTCATTCTTTCAGAAATAGTAGAAAACTTTGCACATACATAGTTGTTGACAATGGAGGTGATTATATTTATGCCTGTATCTGCTCGTCTCGTCTCGTCTCGTCTCGAGTTACCACATCTCCCAGAATATTTCTATATAGCTAATTTGCAGTGTATGAACTATGAAGTACTGTTGTCTGTTGGTATATAATGGTGAAATTGTTGTGAATATGATCAAGTAGATATATAGAAACAACTCTGGAATAAAGTTCTTTCACAGATTGGATTATTCATGTTGTGTTCACTCAAATTATGAAAGGAAGTCATTGTCAACTATTTTGTTTTTTTTTCAATACTAAATAAATAAATAAATAAACACAACATAATACAAATCAATTCACATGTATCTCACACGACATGTCTATTTGTTTAGTTTCATACTAATTTGTGTATCTACACATGCATAGACACGAAAAATAAAGAAAGTCAGATAGTTTTTAAAATTTGGCTCGTAAATGCAAAAATATGACTGAAAAGAATGGTGTAACTATACACAATGCTTCTCTAATTCATGGGCTAATATACACGAAAACTAAGAAAGTCCGTGAATATTAAAACTTGGATTTTTAATGCGATAATATGCCTTAAAAAATGGTGGGATCATACACGGCACTTCCCCAAATAATTACGGAAGTCCCCAATAAGTTTTTTCAGATTTTTTTTTTTGGATGCTCCAAAGGACCACCAGATCCATAGACTAATACACACGAAAAAACAAGAAGGTTGGCTAATTCCTAAAAGTTGACTCTTAATCCAAAAATATGCCTTAAAAAAGTGAAACTATATGTACAGTTTTCCCAACTAATTACGGAGGTCCTCATAAGTTTTTTCCGAAAATTTTTGGGTGCTCCAAGGCACCAGATCCATTGGCTACGCACAAAAAATTAAGAAATTCAACTAATTCCCAAAAGTTGACTCGTAAATGCTAAATAAGTCTTAAAAATGATGGAATTATACGCAATGTTTTACAAACTCATTACGGAGATCCTAATAAAACTTTTAAAGAAAATTATTTGGGTGCTCCAAGGCACCAGATCGCCAGATTCATGGACTAATATACACGAAAAAACAAAAAAGTAAATCAGTTCCTAAAAATTGCCACGTAAATACGAAAATATGGCTTAAAATTAATGTACTATACGTAATGTTTCCCCGTTCATTACGCATGTCCTCATAAAAAAAATTTTAAAAAAATTGAGTGCTCCAAAGCGCCGGATTCATGGACTAACATACACATGAAAAAAACAAAAAAGTAGACCAGTTCCTAAAATTTGGCTCGTAAATACAAAAATATGACTTAAAATTAATGAGATCATGCATAATGTTTCCCCGACTCATTACGCATCTCCTCATAAAAACAAATTAAAAAAAAATTGAGTGCTACAAAGCGCCAGATTCATGGACTAACACACAAAAAAATAAAAAAGTAGACCAGTTCCTAAAAGTTGGCTCGTAAATACGAAAGTATGGCTTAAAATTAATGAGACTATACATAATGTTTCCCTGACTCATTACACATGTCCTCATAAAAGATATTCAAAAAAAAATTGAGTGCTCCAAAGTGCCAAATTCATGGATAAATACACACGAAAAAACAAAAAGTAGTCCAGTTCCTAAAAGTTGGCTCGTAAATATGAAAGTATAACTTAAAATAAATGAGATTATACATAATGTTTCCCCTACTCATTACGCATGTCGTCACAAAAAAAATATTTTTTCAAAAATTGATTGCTCCAAAGTGCCAGATTTGTGGACTAATAAACACGAAAATATCAAAAAGTAGACCAGTTCTCAAAAGTTGCTCGTAAATACGAATGTATGACTTAAAATTAATGAGACTGTACATAATGTTTCCCCGACTCATTACGCATGTCCTCATATGAAAAAATTCAAAAAAAAAAAGAGTGCTCCAAAGGGACAGATTCATGGACTAATACATACGAAAAAATAAAAAAGTAGACCAGTTCCTAAAAGTTGACTCGTAAATACGAAAGTATGACTTAAAATGAATGAGATTATACATAATGTTTCCCCGACTCATTACGTATGTCCTCATAAAAATAAATCAGAAAAAATTGAGTGCTCCAAAGCGCCAGATTCATGGACCAATACACACGAAAAACAAAAAAGTAGACCAGTTTCTAAAAGTTGGCCCGTAAATACGAAAAAATAACTTAAAATTAATGAGATTATACGTAATTTTTCTCCGACTCATTACGCATGTCCTCATAAAAAAATTTCAAAAAAAAATTGAGTGCTCCAAAGCGCAAGATTCATGGACTAATACATACGAAAAATAAAAAAAAAGTAGTCCAGTTCCAAAAAGTTGGCTCGTAAATACGAAAGTATGACTTAAAATTAATGAGATTATACAGAATGTTTCACGACTCATTACGTATATCCTCATAAAAAAAAATTCAGAAAAAAATTGAGTGCATCAATGTCAGATTCATGGACTAATACATACGAAAAATAAATAAGTAGACAAGTTCCTAAAAGTTGGATCGTAAATACGAAAGTATAATTTAAATTTAATGAGACTATACATAATGTTTCCACGACTCATTACGCATATCCTCATATAAATAAATTCAAAAAAAAATTGAGTGCACCAAAGCGCCAGATTCATGGACTAATACACAAAAAAAAAACAAAAAAAAAAGTAGACCAGTTCCTAAAGATTGACTCGTAAATATCAAAATATGATTTAAAATTAATGAGACCATGCATAATGTTTCCCCGACTCATTACGCATGTCCTCATAAAAAAAATTCAAAAAAAAATTGAGCGTTCCAAAGCGCCAGATTAATGGACTAATATACAAAAAAATATAAAAAAAAAAATAGACCAGTTCCTAAAAGTTGGCTCGTAAATACCAAAATATGACTTAAAATTAATGAGATCATGCATAATATTTCCCCGACTCTTTACCCATGTCCTCATAAAAAAAATTCAAAAAAAAATTGAGTGCTCCAAAGCGCCAGATTCATGGACTAATACACACGAAAAAACAAACAAAGTAGACCAGTTCCTAAAAGTTGGCTCGTAAATATAAAAGTATGACTTAAAATTAATGAGACTATACATAATGTTTCACGACTCATTAGGTATGTCCTCAATAAAAAATTTCAGAAAATAATTGAGTGCATCAATGCCAGATTCATGGACTAATATACACAAAAAATAAATTAGTAGATCAGTTCTAAAAGTTGGATCGTAAATATGAAAGTATGACTTAAAATTAATGAAACTATACATAATGTTTCCCTCACACATTACGCATGTCCTCATAAAGAAATTTTTTTAAAAAGAATTGAGTGCTTCAAAGCGCCAAATTCATGGACTAATAAACACGAAAAAACAAAAAAGTAGACCAGTTCCTAAAAGTTGACTTATAAATACGAAAGTATGACTTAAAATTAATGAAACTATACAGAATGTTTCACGACTCATTACGTATGTCCTCATAAAATAAATTTCAGAAAAAAATTGAGTGCATCAATGTCAGATTCATGGACTAATACATACGAAAAACAAATAAGTAGACTAGTTTCTAAAAGTTGGATCTAAATACTAAAGTATGGTTTAAATTTAATGAGACTATACATAATGTTTTCCCGACTCATTACGCATGTCCTCATATAAAATAATTCAAAAACAAATTGAGTGCTCCAAAGCGCCAGAATCATGGACTAATACACACACAAAAAAAAAAGTAGACCAGATCCTAAAAGTTGGCACATAAATATCAAAATATGACTTAAAATTAATAAAACTATACATAATGTTTCCCCGACTCATTATGCATGTCCACATAAAAAAATTTCAAAAAAAAATCGAGTGCTCCAAAGCGCCAGATTCATGGACTAATACACACGAAAAAATAAAAAAGTAGACCAGTTCCTAAAAGTTGGCTCGAAAATATGAAAATATGACTTAAAATTAATAAGACTATGCATAATAAATCCTCGACTCATTACACATATCCTCATAAAAAAAAGTTAAAAAAAAAATTGAGTGCTTCAAAGCGCCAAATTCATGACTAATACACACGAAAAACAAAAAAGTAGACCAGTTTCTAAAAGTTGGCCCGTAAATACGAAAAAATAACTTAAAATTAATGAGATTATACGTAATTTTTCTCCGACTCATTACGCATGTCCTCATAAAAAAATTTCAAAAAAAAATTGAGTGCTCCAAAGCGCAAGATTCATGGACTAATACATACGAAAAATAAAAAAAAAGTAGTCCAGTTCCTAAAAATTGGCTCGTAAATACAAAAATATAACTTAAAATTAATGAGATTAAATGTAATGTTTTCCCCGACTCATTACGCATGTCATCATAAAAATTATTTTTTAAAAAAATTGATGGCTCCAAAGCGCCAGATTTGTGGACTAATACACACGAAAATATCAAAAAGTAGACCAATTTTTAAAAGTTTGCTCGTAAATACGAATGTATGACTTAAAATTAATGACACTATACATAATGTTTCCCCGACTCATTACGCATGTCCTCATAAAAAAAAAAAGAGTGCTCCAAAGCGCTAGATTAATGGACTAATACACACGAAAAATTAAAAAAAGTAGACCAGTTTCTAAAAGTTGACTCGTAAATACGAAAGTATGATTTAAAATTAATGAGACTACACATAATATTTTCCCGACTCATTACGCATGTCCTCAAGAAAAGAATTCAAAAAAAAAATAGAGTGCTCAAAGCGCTAGATTCATGGTCTAATACACACGAAAAACAAAAAAGTAGATCAGTTCCTAAAATTTGGCTTGTAAATACGAAAGTATGACTTAAAATTAATGAGACTATATATAATGTGTCCCCGACTCATTACGTATGTCCTCATAAAAAAAAATTCAGAAAAAAATTGAGTGCTCAAAAGCGTCAGATTCATGGACTAATACACACGAAAAACAAAAAAGTAGACCAGTTCTTAAAAGTTGACTCGTAAATATGAAAGTATGACTTAAAATTAAGGAGACTATACATAATGTTTCCCTCACTCATTACGCATGTCCTCATAAAAAAAATTCAAAAAAAATTGAGTGCTTCAAAGCGCCAAATTCATGCACTAATACATACGAAAAAATAAAAAAGTAGACGAGTTCCAAAAAATTGGCTCGTAAATACGAATGTATGACTTAAAATTAATGAGACTACACATAATATTTCCCCGACTCATTACGCATGTTCTCAAGAAAAAGCATTCAAAAAAAATGGAGTGCTCCAAAGTGCCAGATTCATGGTCTAATACACACAAAAAACAAAAAAGTAGACCAGTTCCTAAAAGTTGGCTTGTAAATACGAAAGTATGACTTACAATTAATGAAACTATATATAATGTTTTCTCCGACTCATTACGTATGTCTCATAAAAATAAATCAGAAAAAATTAAGTGCTCAAAGCGCCAGATTTATGGACTAATACACCCGAAAAACAAATAAGTAGACCAGTTCTTAAAAGTTGCTCGTAAATACGAAAGTATGACTTAAAATTAATGAAACTATACATAATGTTTCCCCGACTCATTACGCATGTCCTCATATGAAAAAATTCAAAAAAAAATTGAGTGCTCCAAAGGGACAGATTCATGGACTAATACATACGAAAAATAAAAAAGTAGACCAGTTCCTAAAAGTTGGCTCGTAAATACGAAAGTAAGACTTAAAATGAATGAGATTATACATAATGTTTCCCCGACTCATTACGCATGTCCTCATAAAAAAAAATTCAAAAAAATATTGAGTGCTCCAAAGCGCCAGATTCATTGACCAATACACACGAAAAAACAAAAAAGTAGACGAGTTCTTAAAAATTGACTCGTAAATATGAAAGTATGACTTAAAATTAAGGAGATTATACATAATGTTTCCCTCATTCATTACGCATGTCGTCGTAAAAAAATCAAAAAAAAATTGAGTTCAAAGCGCAGATTCATGCACTAATACATACGAAAAAATAAAAAAGTAGACCAGTTCCTAAAAGTTGGCTCGTAAATATGAAAGTATGACTTAAAATTAATGAGACTATACATAATGTTTCACGACTCATTAGGTATGTCCTCATAAAAATAAATCAGAAAATAAATGAGTGCATCAATGTCAGATTCATGGACTAATACACACGAAAAATAAATAAGTAGACCAGTTCTAAAAATTAGCTCGTAAATACGAAAGTATGACTTAAAATTAATGAAACTATACATAGTGTTTCCTTGACACATTACGCATGTCCTCATAAAGAAAACTTCAAAAAAAAAAATGAGTGCTTCAAAGCGCCAAATTCATGGACTAATACACACGAAAAAACAAAAAAGTAGACCAGTTCCTAAACGTTGACTCGTAAATACGAAAGTATGACTTAAAATTAATGAGACTATACAGAATGTTTCACGACTCATTACATATGTCCTCATAAAATAAATTTCAGAAAAAAATTAAGTGCATCAATGTCAGATTCATGGTCTAGTACATACGAAAAACAAATAAGTAGACCAGTTTCTAAAAGTTGGGTCGTAAATACGAAAGTATGATTTAAATTTAATGAGACTATACATAATGTTTTCCCGACTCATTACACATGTCCTAATATATAAAAAAATTCAAAAAAAAATTGAGTGCTCCAAAGCGCCAGATTCTTGGACTAATACACACACAAAAAAAAGAAGTAAACTAGATCCTAAAAATTAGCACGTAAATATCAAAATATGACTTAAAATTAATAAGACTATACATAATGTTTCCCGACTCATTATGCATGTCCTCATAAAAAGGTTCAAAAAAAAAATTGAGTGCTCCAAAGCGCCAGATTCATGGACTAATACACACGAAAAAATAAAAAAGTAGACCAGTTCCTAAAAGTTGACTCGAAAATACGAAAGTATGACTTAAAATTAATGAGACTATACATAATGTTTCCTCGACTCATTACACATATCCTCATAAAAAAAAGTTCAAAAAAAATTGAGTGATTCAAAGCGCCAGATTCGTGGACTAATACACACGGAAAAAAAAAATAGATCAATTTCTAAAAGTTGGCTCGTAAATACGAAAGAATAACTTAAAATTAATGAGATTATATGTAATGTTTCTCCGACTCATTATGCATGTCCTCATAAAAAAATTTCAAAAAAAAATTGAGTGCTCCAAAGCGCAAGATTCATGGACTAATACACACGAAAAATCAAAAAAAAGTAGTCCAGTTCCTAAAAGTTGGCTCGTAAATACAAAAGTATAACTTAAAATTAATGAGATTAAACATAATGTTTTCCCCGACTCATTACGCCTGTCGTCATAAAAAATATTTTTAAAAAAAAATTGATTGCTTCAAAACACCAGATTTGTGTACTAATACACACGAAAATATCAAAAAGTAGATCAGTTTCTAAAAGTTTGCTCGTAAATACGAATGTATGACTTAAAATTAATGACACTATACATAATGTTTCCCCGACTCATTACGCATGTCCTCATAAAAAAAATTCAAAAAAAAGAGTGTTCCAAAGCGCTAGATTAATGAACTAATACACACGAAAAACAAAAAAAGTAGACCAGTTTCTAAAAGTTGACTCATAAATACGAAAGTATGACTTAAAATTAATGAGACTACACATAATATTTTCCCGACTCATTACACATGTCCTCAAGAAAAAGAATTCAAAAAAATATACAGTGCTCCAAAGCGCCAGATTCATGGTCTAATACACACGAAAAACAAAAAAGTAGATCAGTTCCTAAAATTTGGCTTGTAAATACGAAAGTATGACTTAAAATTAATGAGACTATATATAATGTTTCGCCGACTCATTACGTATGTCCTCATAAAAAAAAATTCCGAAAAAAATTAACTGTTCAAAAGCGCCAGATTCTTGGATTAATACACACGAAAACAAATAAGTAGACCAGTTCTTTAAAGTTGGCTCGTAAATACGAAAGTAAAACTTAAAATTAAGGAGACTATACATAATGTTTCCCTCAGTCATTACGCATCTCCTCATAAAAATAATTTCAAAAAAAATTGAGTGCTTCAAAGAGCCAGATTCATGAATTAATACACACGAAAAAATAAAAAAAGTAGACCAGTTCCTAAAAATTGGCTCGTAAATACAAAAATATAACTTAAAATTAATGAGACTACACATAATATTTCCCCGACTCATTACGCATGTTCTCAAGAAAAAGAATTCAAAAAAAATGAAGTGCTCCAAAGCGCCAGATTCATGGTCTAATACACACAAAAAACAAAAAAGTAGACCAGTTCCTAAAAGTTGGCTTGTAAATACGAAAGTATGACTTACAATTAATGAAACTATATATAATGTTTCCCCGACTCATTACGTATGTCCTCATAAAAATAAATCAAAAAAAAATTAAGTGTTCAAAAGCGCCAGATTCTTGGATTAATACACACGAAAAACAAATAAGTAGACCAGTTCTTTAAAGTTGGCTCGTAAATACGAAAGTATGACTTAAAATTAAGAAGACTATAAATAATGTTTCCCTCAGTCATTACGCATCTCCTCATAAAAATAATTTCAAAAAAAATTGAGTGCTTCAAAGAGCCAGATTCATGGATTAATACACACGAAAAAACAAAAAAAGTAGACCAGTTCCTAAAAATTGGCTCGTAAATACAAAAATATAACTTAAAATTAATGAGACTACACATAATATTTCCCCGACTCATTACGCATGTTCTCAAGAAAAAGAATTCAAAAAAAATGAAGTACTCCAAAGCGCCAGATTCATGGTCTAATACACACAAAAAACAAAAAAGTAGACCAGTTCCTAAAAGTTGGCTTGAAAATACGAAAGTATGACTTACAATTAATGAAACTATATATAATGTTTCCCCGACTCATTACGTATGTCCTCATAAAAATAAATCAGAAAAAATTAAGTGCTCAAAGCGCCAGATTTATGGACTAATACACCCGAAAAACAAATAAGTAGACCAGTTCTTAAAAGTTGCTCGTAAATACGAAAGTATGACTTAAAATTAATGAAACTATACATAATGTTTCCCCGACTCATTACGCATGTCCTCATATGAAAAAATTCAAAAAAAAATTGAGTGCTCCAAAGGGACAGATTCATGGACTAATACATACGAAAAAATAAAAAAGTAGACCAGTTCCTAAAAATTGGCTCGTAAATACAAAAATATAACTTAAAATTAATGAGACTACACATAATATTTCCCCGACTCATTACGCATGTTCTCAAGAAAAAGAATTCAAAAAAAATGAATTGCTCCAAAGCGCCAGATTCATGGTCTAATACACAAAAAACAAAAAAGTAGACCAGTTCCTAAAAGTTGGCTTGTAAATACGAAAGTATGACTTACAATTAATGAAACTATATATAATGTTTCCCCGACTCATTACGTATGTCCTCATAAAAATAAATCAGAAAAAATTAAGTGCTCAAAGCGCCAGATTTATGGACTAATACACCCGAAAAACAAATAAGTAGACCAGTTCTCAAAAGTTGCTCGTAAATACGAAAGTATGACTTAAAATTAATGAAACTGTACATAATGTTTCCCCGACTCATTACGCATGTCCTCATATGAAAAAATTCAAAAAAAATTGAGTGCTCCAAAGGGACAGATTCATGGACTAATACATACGAAAAAATAAAAAAGTAGACCAGTTCCTAAAAGTTGACTCGTAAATACGAAAGTAAGACTTAAAATGAATGAGATTATACATAATGTTTCCCCGACTCATTACGTATGTCCTCATAAAAATAAATCAGAAAAAATTGAGTGCTCCAAAGCGCCAGATTCATGGACCAATACACACGAAAAACAAAAAAGTAGATCAGTTTCTAAAAGTTGGCCCGTAAATACGAAAAAATAACTTAAAATTAATGAGATTATACGTAATTTTTCTCCGACTCATTACGCATGTCCTCATAAAAAAATTTCAAAAAAAAATTGAGTGCTCCAAAGCGCAAGATTCATGGACTAATACATACGAAAAATAAAAAAAAAGTAGTCCAGTTCCAAAAAGTTGGCTCGTAAATACGAAAGTATGACTTAAAATTAATGAGATTATACAGAATGTTTCACGACTCATTACGTATATCCTCATAAAAAAAAATTCAGAAAAAAATTGAGTGCATCAATGTCAGATTCATGGACTAATACATACGAAAAATAAATAAGTAGACAAGTTCCTAAAAGTTGGATCGTAAATACGAAAGTATAATTTAAATTTAATGAGACTATACATAATGTTTCCACGACTCATTACGCATATCCTCATATAAATAAATTCAAAAAAAAATTGAGTGCACCAAAGCGCCAGATTCATGGACTAATACACAAAAAAAAAACAAAAAAAAAAGTAGACCAGTTCCTAAAGATTGACTCGTAAATATCAAAATATGATTTAAAATTAATGAGACCATGCATAATGTTTCCCCGACTCATTACGCATGTCCTCATAAAAAAAATTCAAAAAAAAATTGAGCGTTCCAAAGCGCCAGATTAATGGACTAATATACAAAAAAATATAAAAAAAAAAATAGACCAGTTCCTAAAAGTTGGCTCGTAAATACCAAAATATGACTTAAAATTAATGAGATCATGCATAATATTTCCCCGACTCTTTACCCATGTCCTCATAAAAAAAATTCAAAAAAAAATTGAGTGCTCCAAAGCGCCAGATTCATGGACTAATACACACGAAAAAACAAACAAAGTAGACCAGTTCCTAAAAGTTGGCTCGTAAATATAAAAGTATGACTTAAAATTAATGAGACTATACATAATGTTTCACGACTCATTAGGTATGTCCTCAATAAAAAATTTCAGAAAATAATTGAGTGCATCAATGCCAGATTCATGGACTAATATACACAAAAAATAAATTAGTAGATCAGTTCTAAAAGTTGGATCGTAAATATGAAAGTATGACTTAAAATTAATGAAACTATACATAATGTTTCCCTCACACATTACGCATGTCCTCATAAAGAAATTTTTTTAAAAAGAATTGAGTGCTTCAAAGCGCCAAATTCATGGACTAATAAACACGAAAAAACAAAAAAGTAGACCAGTTCCTAAAAGTTGACTTATAAATACGAAAGTATGACTTAAAATTAATGAAACTATACAGAATGTTTCACGACTCATTACGTATGTCCTCATAAAATAAATTTCAGAAAAAAATTGAGTGCATCAATGTCAGATTCATGGACTAATACATACGAAAAACAAATAAGTAGACTAGTTTCTAAAAGTTGGATCTAAATACTAAAGTATGGTTTAAATTTAATGAGACTATACATAATGTTTTCCCGACTCATTACGCATGTCCTCATATAAAATAATTCAAAAACAAATTGAGTGCTCCAAAGCGCCAGAATCATGGACTAATACACACACAAAAAAAAAAGTAGACCAGATCCTAAAAGTTGGCACATAAATATCAAAATATGACTTAAAATTAATAAAACTATACATAATGTTTCCCCGACTCATTATGCATGTCCACATAAAAAAATTTCAAAAAAAAATCGAGTGCTCCAAAGCGCCAGATTCATGGACTAATACACACGAAAAAATAAAAAAGTAGACCAGTTCCTAAAAGTTGGCTCGAAAATATGAAAATATGACTTAAAATTAATAAGACTATGCATAATAAATCCTCGACTCATTACACATATCCTCATAAAAAAAAGTTAAAAAAAAAATTGAGTGCTTCAAAGCGCCAAATTCATGACTAATACACACGAAAAACAAAAAAGTAGACCAGTTTCTAAAAGTTGGCCCGTAAATACGAAAAAATAACTTAAAATTAATGAGATTATACGTAATTTTTCTCCGACTCATTACGCATGTCCTCATAAAAAAATTTCAAAAAAAAATTGAGTGCTCCAAAGCGCAAGATTCATGGACTAATACATACGAAAAATAAAAAAAAAGTAGTCCAGTTCCTAAAAATTGGCTCGTAAATACAAAAATATAACTTAAAATTAATGAGATTAAATGTAATGTTTTCCCCGACTCATTACGCATGTCATCATAAAAATTATTTTTTAAAAAAATTGATGGCTCCAAAGCGCCAGATTTGTGGACTAATACACACGAAAATATCAAAAAGTAGACCAATTTTTAAAAGTTTGCTCGTAAATACGAATGTATGACTTAAAATTAATGACACTATACATAATGTTTCCCCGACTCATTACGCATGTCCTCATAAAAAAAAAAAGAGTGCTCCAAAGCGCTAGATTAATGGACTAATACACACGAAAAATTAAAAAAAGTAGACCAGTTTCTAAAAGTTGACTCGTAAATACGAAAGTATGATTTAAAATTAATGAGACTACACATAATATTTTCCCGACTCATTACGCATGTCCTCAAGAAAAGAATTCAAAAAAAAAATAGAGTGCTCAAAGCGCTAGATTCATGGTCTAATACACACGAAAAACAAAAAAGTAGATCAGTTCCTAAAATTTGGCTTGTAAATACGAAAGTATGACTTAAAATTAATGAGACTATATATAATGTGTCCCCGACTCATTACGTATGTCCTCATAAAAAAAAATTCAGAAAAAAATTGAGTGCTCAAAAGCGTCAGATTCATGGACTAATACACACGAAAAACAAAAAAGTAGACCAGTTCTTAAAAGTTGACTCGTAAATATGAAAGTATGACTTAAAATTAAGGAGACTATACATAATGTTTCCCTCACTCATTACACATGTCCTCATAAAAAAAAATCAAAAAAAATTGAGTGCTTCAAAGCGCCAAATTCATGCACTAATACATACGAAAAAATAAAAAAGTAGACGAGTTCCAAAAAATTGGCTCGTAAATACGAATGTATGACTTAAAATTAATGAGACTACACATAATATTTCCCCGACTCATTACGCATGTTCTCAAGAAAAAGCATTCAAAAAAAATGGAGTGCTCCAAAGTGCCAGATTCATGGTCTAATACACACAAAAAACAAAAAAGTAGACCAGTTCCTAAAAGTTGGCTTGTAAATACGAAAGTATGACTTACAATTAATGAAACTATATATAATGTTTTCTCCGACTCATTACGTATGTCTCATAAAAATAAATCAGAAAAAATTAAGTGCTCAAAGCGCCAGATTTATGGACTAATACACCCGAAAAACAAATAAGTAGACCAGTTCTTAAAAGTTGCTCGTAAATACGAAAGTATGACTTAAAATTAATGAAACTATACATAATGTTTCCCCGACTCATTACGCATGTCCTCATATGAAAAAATTCAAAAAAAAATTGAGTGCTCCAAAGGGACAGATTCATGGACTAATACATACGAAAAATAAAAAAGTAGACCAGTTCCTAAAAGTTGGCTCGTAAATACGAAAGTAAGACTTAAAATGAATGAGATTATACATAATGTTTCCCCGACTCATTACGCATGTCCTCATAAAAAAAAATTCAAAAAAATATTGAGTGCTCCAAAGCGCCAGATTCATTGACCAATACACACGAAAAAACAAAAAAGTAGACGAGTTCTTAAAAATTGACTCGTAAATACGAAAGTATGACTTAAAATTAAGGAGATTATACATAATGTTTCCCTCATTCATTACGCATGTCGTCGTAAAAAAAAATTCAAAAAAAAATTGAGTGCTTCAAAGCGCAGATTCATGCACTAATACATACGAAAAAATAAAAAAGTAGACCAGTTCCTAAAAGTTGGCTCGTAAATATGAAAGTATGACTTAAAATTAATGAGACTATACATAATGTTTCACGACTCATTAGGTATGTCCTCATAAAAATAAATCAGAAAATAAATGAGTGCATCAATGTCAGATTCATGGACTAATACACACGAAAAATAAATAAGTAGACCAGTTCTAAAAGTTAGCTCGTAAATACGAAAGTATGACTTAAAATTAATGAAACTATACATAGTGTTTCCTTGACACATTACGCATGTCCTCATAAAGAAAACTTCAAAAAAAAAAATGAGTGCTTCAAAGCGCCAAATTCATGGACTAATACACACGAAAAAACAAAAAAGTAGACCAGTTCCTAAACGTTGACTCGTAAATACGAAAGTATGACTTAAAATTAATGAGACTATACAGAATGTTTCACGACTCATTACGTATGTCCTCATAAAATAAATTTCAGAAAAAAATTAAGTGCATCAATGTCAGATTCATGGTCTAGTACATACGAAAAATAAATAAGTAGACCAGTTCCTAAAAGTTGGGTCGTAAATACGAAAGTATGATTTAAATTTAATGAGACTATACATAATGTTTTCCCGACTCATTACACATGTCCTAATATATAAAAAAATTCAAAAAAAAATTAAGTGCTCCAAAGCGCCAGATTCTTGGACTAATACACACACAAAAAAAAGAAGTAAACTAGATCCTAAAAATTAGCACGTAAATATCAAAATATGACTTAAAATTAATAAGACTATACATAATGTTTCCCGACTCATTATGCATGTCCTCATAAAAAGGTTCAAAAAAAAAATTGAGTGCTCCAAAGCGCCAGATTCATGGACTAATACACACGAAAAAATAAAAAAGTAGACCAGTTCCTAAAAGTTGACTCGAAAATACGAAAGTATGACTTAAAATTAATGAGACTATACATAATGTTTCCTCGACTCATTACACATATCCTCATAAAAAAAAGTTCAAAAAAAATTGAGTGATTCAAAGCGCCAGATTCGTGGACTAATACACACGGAAAAAAAAAATAGATCAATTTCTAAAAGTTGGCTCGTAAATACGAAAGAATAACTTAAAATTAATGAGATTATATGTAATGTTTCTCCGACTCATTATGCATGTCCTCATAAAAAAATTTCAAAAAAAAATTGAGTGCTCCAAAGCGCAAGATTCATGGACTAATACACACGAAAAATCAAAAAAAAGTAGTCCAGTTCCTAAAAGTTGGCTCGTAAATACAAAAGTATAACTTAAAATTAATGAGATTAAACATAATGTTTTCCCCGACTCATTACGCCTGTCGTCATAAAAAATATTTTTAAAAAAAAATTAATTGCTTCAAAGCACCAGATTTGTGTACTAATACACACGAAAATATCAAAAAGTAGATCAGTTTCTAAAAGTTTGCTCGTAAATACGAATGTATGACTTAAAATTAATGACACTATACATAATGTTTCCCCGACTCATTACGCATGTCCTCATAAAAAAAATTCAAAAAAAAGAGTGTTCCAAAGCGCTAGATTAATGAACTAATACACACGAAAAACAAAAAAAGTAGACCAGTTTCTAAAAGTTGACTCGTAAATACGAAAGTATGACTTAAAATTAATGAGACTACACATAATATTTTCCCGACTCATTACACATGTCCTCAAGAAAAAGAATTCAAAAAAATATACAGTGCTCCAAAGCGCCAGATTCATGGTCTAATACACACGAAAAACAAAAAAGTAGATCAGTTCCTAAAATTTGGCTTGTAAATACGAAAGTATGACTTAAAATTAATGAGACTATATATAATGTTTCGCCGACTCATTACGTATGTCCTCATAAAAAAAAATTCCGAAAAAAATTAACTGTTCAAAAGCGCCAGATTCTTGGATTAATACACACGAAAACAAATAAGTAGACCAGTTCTTTAAAGTTGGCTCGTAAATACGAAAGTAAAACTTAAAATTAAGGAGACTATACATAATGTTTCCCTCAGTCATTACGCATCTCCTCATAAAAATAATTTCAAAAAAAATTGAGTGCTTCAAAGAGCCAGATTCATGAATTAATACACACGAAAAAATAAAAAAAGTAGACCAGTTCCTAAAAATTGGCTCGTAAATACAAAAATATAACTTAAAATTAATGAGACTACACATAATATTTCCCCGACTCATTACGCATGTTCTCAAGAAAAAGAATTCAAAAAAAATGAAGTGCTCCAAAGCGCCAGATTCATGGTCTAATACACACAAAAAACAAAAAAGTAGACCAGTTCCTAAAAGTCGGCTTGTAAATACGAAAGTATGACTTACAATTAATGAAACTATATATAATGTTTCCCCGACTCATTACGTATGTCCTCATAAAAATAAATCAAAAAAAAAATTAAGTGTTCAAAAGCGCCAGATTCTTGGATTAATACACACGAAAAACAAATAAGTAGACCAGTTCTTTAAAGTTGGCTCGTAAATACGAAAGTATGACTTAAAATTAAGAAGACTATACATAATGTTTCCCTCAGTCATTACGCATCTCCTCATAAAAATAATTTCAAAAAAAATTGAGTGCTTCAAAGAGCCAGATTCATGGATTAATACACACGAAAAAACAAAAAAAGTAGACCAGTTCCTAAAAATTGGCTCGTAAATACAAAAATATAACTTAAAATTAATGAGACTACACATAATATTTCCCCGACTCATTACGCATGTTCTCAAGAAAAAGAATTCAAAAAAAATGAAGTACTCCAAAGCGCTAGATTCATGGTCTAATACACACAAAAAACAAAAAAGTAGACCAGTTCCTAAAAGTTGGCTTGTAAATACGAAAGTATGACTTACAATTAATGAAACTATATATAATGTTTCCCCGACTCATTACGTATGTCCTCATAAAAATAAATCAGAAAAAATTAAGTGCTCAAAGCGCCAGATTTATGGACTAATACACCCGAAAAACAAATAAGTAGACCAGTTCTTAAAAGTTGCTCGTAAATACGAAAGTATGACTTAAAATTAATGAAACTATACATAATGTTTCCCCGACTCATTACGCATGTCCTCATATGAAAAAATTCAAAAAAAAATTGAGTGCTCCAAAGGGACAGATTCATGGACTAATACATACGAAAAAATAAAAAAGTAGACCAGTTCCTAAAAATTGGCTCGTAAATACAAAAATATAACTTAAAATTAATGAGACTACACATAATATTTCCCCGACTCATTACGCATGTTCTCAAGAAAAAGAATTCAAAAAAAATGAATTGCTCCAAAGCGCCAGATTCATGGTCTAATACACAAAAAACAAAAAAGTAGACCAGTTCCTAAAAGTTGGCTTGTAAATACGAAAGTATGACTTACAATTAATGAAACTATATATAATGTTTCCCCGACTCATTACGTATGTCCTCATAAAAATAAATCAGAAAAAATTAAGTGCTCAAAGCGCCAGATTTATGGACTAATACACCCGAAAAACAAATAAGTAGACCAGTTCTCAAAAGTTGCTCGTAAATACGAAAGTATGACTTAAAATTAATGAAACTGTACATAATGTTTCCCCGACTCATTACGCATGTCCTCATATGAAAAAATTCAAAAAAAATTGAGTGCTCCAAAGGGACAGATTCATGGACTAATACATACGAAAAAATAAAAAAGTAGACCAGTTCCTAAAAGTTGGCTCGTAAATACGAAAGTAAGACTTAAAATGAATGAGATTATACATAATGTTTCCCCGACTCATTACGCATGTCCTCATAAAAAAAAATTCAAAAAAAATTGAGTGCTCCAAAGCGCCAGATTCATGGACCAATACACACGAAAAAATAAAAAAGTAGACGAGTTCTTAAAAATTGACTCGTAAATACGAAAGTATGACTTAAAATTAAGGAGACTATACATAATGTTTCCCTCATTCATTACGCATAACCTCGTAAAAAAATCAAAAAAAAATTGAGTTCAAAGCGCAGATTCATGGACTAATACACACGAAAAAATAAAAAAGTGGACCAGTTCCTAAAAGTTGGCTTGTAATACGAAAGTATGACTTAAATTTAATAAGACTATATATAATGTTTTCCCGACTCATTACGCATGTCCTCATATAAAAAAATTCAAAAAAAAAATAAGTGCTCCAAAGCGACAGATTTATGGACATATACACACACAAAAAAAAAATAGACCAATTCCTAAAAATTTACTCGTAAATACGAATGTATGACTTAAAATTAATAAGACTATACATAACGTTTCCCAGACTCATTACGCATGTCCTCATAAAAAAATTATCAAAATAAAATTGAGTGCTCCAAACCGCCAGAATAATGGACTAATACACACGAAAAAACGAAAAATTAAACCAATTTCTAAAAGTTGGCTCGTAAATACGAAAGTATGACTTAAAATAATTGAGACTATACATAATGTTTCCCCGACTCATCACGCATGTCCTCATAGAAAAAAAATTCAAAAAAAATTAAGTGCAAAGGCCAGATTCATGAACTAATACACACGAAAAAACAAAAAAGTTGACCAATTCCTAAAAGTTGGCTCGTAAATACGAAAGTATAACTTAAAATTAATGAGAGTATACATAATGTTTCCCCGACTCATTACGCAAGTCCTCAAAAAAAAAAGTTCAAAAAAATTGAGTGCTCCAAAACGCCAGATTCATGGACTAATACACACGAAAAAATAAAAAAGTAGATCAGTTTCTAAAAGTTAGCGCGTAAATACGAAAGTATGACTTAAAATGAATGAGATTATACATAATGTTTCTCTGAGTCATTACGAATGTCCTCATAAAAAATTTTCAAAAAAAAATTGAGTGTTACAAAGCGCCAGATTCATGGACTAATACACACGAAAAAATAAAAAAGTAGACGAGTTCCAAAAAATTGGCTCGTAAATACGAATGTATGACTTAAAATTAATGAGACTATATATAATGTTTTCCCCACTCATTTCGCAAGTCCTCATAAAAAAATTCAAAAAAAAATTGAGTGCTACAAAACGCTAGATTCATGCACTAATACATACGAAAAAATAAAGATCAGTTCCTAAAAGTTAGCTCGTAAATGGGGAAGTAAGACTTAAAATTAATGAAACTATACATAATGTTTCCCCGACTCATTACGCAAGTCCTCATAAAAGAAATTCAAAAAAAAAATTGACTGCTCCAAAGCGTCAGATTCATGGACTAATATACAAGAAAAATAACAAAGCAGACCAATTTCAAAAATTTGGCTCGTAAATACGAAAGTATGACTTACAATTAATGAAACAAAATATATAATATTTCCTACACTCATTACGCATGTCCTCATAAAAAAAATTAAAAAAATTGAGTGCTCCAAAACGCCAGATTCATGGACTAATATACATGAAAAAAATAAAAAGTAGACCAATTCCTAAAAGTTGGCTCGTAAATACGAAAGTATAACTTAAAATTAATGAGACTATGCATAATGTTTCCCCGACTCATTACGCATGTCCTAATCAAACAAAATTCAAAAAAAAATTGAGTGCTCCAATGCGCTTGATTCATGAACTAATACACACGAAAAACAGAAAAGTAGATCAGTTCCTAAAAGTTGGCTCGTAAATACGAAAGTATGACTCAAAATTAATGAGACTATACATAATGTTTTCCCGACTCATTACGCTTGTCCTCATAAAAAAAATAAAAAAAAATTGAGTACTCCAAAGCGCCGTATTCATTGACTAATACACACGAAAAAATAAAAAAGTAGATCAGTTCTTAAAAGTTGGCTCCTAAATATAAAAATATGACTTAAAATTAATGAGGCTCATTACGCATGTTCTCATAAAAATATTCAAGAAAAAATTAAGTGCTCCAAAACGTCATATTTATGGAGTAATACACACGAAAAAACAAAAAAAGAAGACCAGTATCTAAATGTTGTCTCGTAAATACGAAAGTATAACTTATAATTAATAAGACTATACATAATGTTCCCCAACTCATTATGCATGTTCTCATGAAAAAAAATTCAAAAGAAAATTGAGTACTCTAAAGCGCTAGATTCATGGACTAATACACACGAAAAACAAAAAAGTAGACTAGTTCCTAAAAGTTGGCTCGTAATTACGAAAGTAGGACTTAAAACTAATGAGACTATACATAATGTTTCCTCGACTCATTACGCAAGTCCTCATAAAAAAATTTCATTAAAAAAAATTGAGCGCTCTAAAGCGCCAGATTCATGGACTAATACACACGAAAAAATAAAAAAGTAGACGAATTTCTAAAAGTTGGCTCGTAAATACGAAAGCATGACTAAAATTAATGAGACTATATATAATATTTCCCCCACTCATTACGCATGTCCTCAAAAAAAAAAATCAAAAAAAAAATTGAGTGCTCCAAAGCGCCGAATTCATAGATAATACACACGAAAAAACAAAAAAGTAGACCAGTTTCTAAAAGTTGGCTCGTAAATACGAAAGTATTATTTAATATTAATGAGACTATACATAATGTTTCCTCGACTCATTACGCATGTCCTCATAAAAAAAATTTCAAAACAAAATTGAGTGATTCAAAGCGTCAAATTCATGGATTAATACACACGAAAAAATAAAAAGGTAGACTAGTTCCTAAAAATTGGCTCGTAAATACGAAAGTATGACTTAAAATTAAAGAGACTATACATAATGTTTCCCCGACTCATTACGCATATCCTCATAAACAAAAATTCAAAAAAAAATTGAGTGCTCCAAAGCGCCGAATTCATGGACTAATACACACGAAAAAACAAAAAAGTAGACCAATTCCTAAAAATTGGCTCGTAAATATGAAAGTATGACTTAATATTAATGAGACTATACATAATGTTTCCTCGACTCATTACGCATGTCCTCATAAAAAAAAAATCAAAAAAAAATTGAGTGCTTCGAAGCGTCAGATTCATGGATTAATACACACAAAAAAATAAAAAGGTAGATTAATTCCTAAAAGTTGGCTCGTAAATACGAAAGTATGACTTAAAATTAATGAGACTATACATAATGTTTCCCCGACTCGTTACGCATATCCTCATAAAAAAATTCAAAAAAAAAATTGAGTGCTCCAAATACACACGAAAAAATAAAAAAATAGACAATTCTAAGAGTTGGCTCGTAAATACGAAAGTATTGACTTAAAATTAATGAAACTATGCATAATGTTTCCCCGACTCATTACGCATGTCCTCATAAAAAAAAATTAAAAAAAATTGAGTGCTCCAAAGCGCCAGATTCATGGACTAATACATACGAAAAAATAAAAAAGTAGACCAGTTCCTAAAAGTTAGATCGTAAATACGGAATTATGACTTAAAATTAATGAGGCTATACATAATGTTTCCCCGACTCATTACGCAAGTCCTCATAAAAGAAATTTCAAAAAAAAAATTGAGTGTTCCAAAGCGCCAGATTCATTGACTAATATACACGAAAAAACAAAAAAGTAGACCAGTTCCTAAAAGTTGGCTCGTAAATACGAAAGTATGACTTAAAATTAATGAGACTATACATAATATTTTCCCGATTCATTATGCATGTCCTCATAAAAAATATTCAAAAAAAAATGTGGGTGCTCCTTGAGAAGTAGCAGCATTCCAAGCTTACAGCTTGCAGAAACATCATATATACAATACAGCAAGACCCCCCCAAATATTTGTCTCACTTTTAAATAGCAGACTTACATATTGGTACAGTTAAACAGAATTCTGCAATAAGGATTCACTTGCTAATCAACAGCCATTGCTTCAGGACCCATGGTAGCATCCTCCACTCCGCTCTTGATATGATCATCGACTACATTCCTCATCTCTTCGATCAAACTCCGTTGCTCTTCCTCTATTGTGTTCTGCAACTCATCAACCTGAAAAGGAAAAAAAAAAAGCTTTAAACTGAAGAGATTTGTTGAGGATATTACATGATTTATATTGATTAGGTTTCGCTTCAGTTTGATTTATTGCTGTAACTATGCCTAGATTTAAGATCTGAAAGTTGTAACATGTGAAAAGCCACATTGAAGCTGATGCACCAAGTTGTGCAAAGACTTGCATAGCTCCAACAAACCTTATCCTAGTATCCTATTGCGAAAATCCTCTGTTGGTCGCCATGTGTCGATCAAGCTCACCAAAGTTTGATTTATGAACCAGCGGATGATACAATTACAGTATCTCCATCCCTATCACATTCGCCTGGATGAAAACTCAACCCAATTATGATCCATCGTTTCTCACTCTCTAACACTACTACTAGCAATGTATGCTAGTCTGATTGTTTATGTCAATGATAGGGATTTCTCAATTAAAGCAACATTTGGTGAACCACTTTGAGACCAAAACCTTGGGAAATTAAAGAACAGAAAATACCCTTGAACATGCAGGAGGAAACTAGCTCTTAGAGAATAAACATTTTGACACTCTTATAGATTCAAAGGTCAAGCTCATTCTAGATAGGCTTAACAACAATCATGGTGAATCATCTTCCATGCAAAAACAACAAAAATAATATCAGACATCACCGATCTTTTTTCCTTGAAATATGGTGAATATGAGAATTTTAAAAGTTACATGCTTCGACTTACAATCCACCAATGCATAGTATCTAATGAGCCAATCCTTACCAATTATGACATAATAGTCCTAAAAAGGAATTTCAATCAAGTCTTTTGACTTTGAACCATGAAGAGACAATCTCAATAAACCCGGTTACAATCACCTGATGACTCAAAAGGATGAGCAAACATATTTTCACACTCTGTAATTGATTGTCACTGCAATGAAAATTTGTACCCTTTTATCCAAACACGAAAAACTAGTCTTAAAGATCCAGTTACTCAAATTTAAGGCGATAAGAAATTTTGCACAGTAACACCTCCTTGTTTTAGAATATGTAGAGCATAGTTCTTGATTCTTAAAATTACATCATACCTCCACAAGATACTTCTTTTAATTGGTTGTTAAGACTACCTCTACTGCTCACTGAGCATACGGCCCTTGGTAAAAACAAGTTCTCCACCAATCAACTAAGTATCCTAATATTTGTAGTGTCATAATTTACTCCCTCCGTCCCATTTTATGTGGCACTTTTCAGATTTTGAGATTCAAACAAGTCTATCTTTGACTGTAAGTTTTTCATAGATCTTCTTAACATTTTGAATTATCAATTATTGTGACTTGCAGTACTTTTTACGAAGTTTACAAATATATAAATTTTATTTCAAAAAATTTGAAGATTCCATACGCAAATTTCTGGTCAAAGTTAGACTATTTGACTCTCAAAAAATGAAAAGAGCCACATAAATTGGAACAGAGGGAGTATTTGTTTTTTTTTATAACTGTGGTCATTATTTTAAAACCAATAAGCACAGATTATACAGAAAAGAAATATTCTTTGAATAGAATTTTTAACACAAAAATTTGGATTTCAAGAAAGCCAAAAAACTTCACATAACTTAAGAAGTGGGCAATCATAACGTTCTATGAAAATTGGGGTGTTTCATTGTCCCTCTTTTCTCACATACACCATAATTCTTGACATGTCACTCATACAACATCTGATTAAAGTAGTCATGCATAATAGGTAGTTGTGCATAGCAAGCCTAATGTGGTAAAATAGACAACAAGATAATAACATGCTATAATAGATTAGAGACATTGATAATGTGAAAGTTCTTTACGTTGTCGGTAAATAAAGTTAAATCTAACAAGAGAAGTCAAAATACCAAGAACCTATCAAGAAAAAAAATCAAAACTGAAAAAAAATCAATCAGTTTCTCTTTTCCTCTTCCTATGATTCTGTGGATTAAAATCTAAAGTATTTCATGTGTACACATACTTCAGTGCCTCTTGAGATTAAGGGCGGGTGTTGGTCAGTTCAGTTCGGTTTTGCAAAAGTTCAACTCGGTTTTTTCGACTTCCGATTTTAGAAACCGAAACGTAATAACTTCGGTTCGGTCTCATCGGTTCGGTTTTTCAGTTTAAGCCTGTCAAACTAAACAGTGGGTCTCAGAATTAATCTTATTTATTTGGGATATTTTTTTAGCAATACTGCCAGTTTTTTATCAAGAAAAATAGCACAATATATCATAGCAGATATTAGCTAAGAAAATGAGACCAATCCAGAAATTAAACAAAAAGACAGTTAGAAAAATGGAGACCAACATAAAAAAGAGATGTGTTGGTTTGGAAGTATGGATATATGCTGCGGAACTTGTGTAAGAACGGAAAGGAGTTAAGGAAGGGATAATGCTAAGGAAACCAATAGCATTAACGGAAGGTAAGTTTGCAGCAAGATACATACCACATGCAATAAAAGGGCAAACTGCTTTTTACGAAGGTCCAATGTCCTCGAACTAGCAGTATTCTCTGCTTCCAACATAGCTATCTCTTTCTCAAGCTCTGTTATAACCTTCTGAGTTTCTGATCTTGGAGGCTGCATAGCAATCAACTTCCTGATAGCCTCACCCTCTTCTTTGTGCTTCCTTTCAACCTTGCTTTCTTCGAGTTGCCTCTTGAGATCTTGTATGTCAGCCTGAGCCTGTACAATTTGCTTGTTGATTTCACCCTTCAGGTCATTAAAATTCTCTTTCTCTCTAACATTCGCATCTATGACTGCTTTGCTCTTTAGGAGCGGAATCTCAAAAGTATTTAGCTCTTGCAAGAATGCTTTGGCAAGTCTTTCACAGTCACTGTAGTTATCAGCTTCCTTCTCTATCTCCAAAGCAAAAGTAGTGAACTTCTTCTGAAGTTTCTTCAGTGGTGGTTCACCCCTGGTGGTGGTGGTCCGAGTCAGAAGCCTATGCTTAATAATTGTATCGTCTTCAAGTGGGCCAAACGCATAATGTGATGCCACTGTCTCCCCCTTTCCAGCAAATTTCCTACCTTTTATCGACATTTATTTTGATCCTTCTATCCTGAAATAAAGATCTCTTACAGATTAGCATCCGATATATACTAGATCATGGGCAGAGACTTGTAGCTAACCTAGTCACCTCTGAAAGAGGTTAAATGACTAGACAGCTGTTTCTTTATCTAGTGAAAGCAGGATACTAATGAAATACAAGTAATAATATTCTAAGAGGTTTAATATTATTTTACAAGTAATATTCCGTTTGTCCACGAATTATTTGACACATTACCCTTTTTAGTTAGTCACAAAAAGAACAACACGTTTCTATATTTCAAAACAATTTTAACTTAAAAATTTTCAGTTTACCCTTTGTGAGATGATTTATAGTCATGTCCATGATGTGTTTTAAACCACAAATTTCAAAAGTCTTTCTTACATAAACTTTTTGCACAGTCAAACAATGACACATAAAAAAGGATGATGGGAGTGATATTTTATACAACTCTCATTTCTTTAGAAATCCAGGTTCATTTAAGGAATTCAATTTTGAGCAATTATTTGATCTCCCCTGATCACGCCAACTTAACAAACTTTTATTATATTTTCTTATATCCAAGTTAAAGTTACCTTATGAGTGTCTTTTAAATCATATCACCTGAAATGAGACAGAAAGAGTAAGGAGTTAATTTCCTCATTTAATCAATGCCTTTCATTTCGACTAGAAGAAAAAGAGGAGGTGAGGTAGGCTATTACATATGAGTTTGGTATAACCCAATAGATTTAACCTAAAGCATGTATATATGATAAGAAATTCACTAAATAAGTACTGAAAATAAAATCAGAACATAGTCTCCAATCAGAAACTCTCTCATTAGACTGAACAGTATTTTTGTTATCATTACACATTATACAAATAGAAGACGCTCAGCCAGTAAGAAATGGAAAAAATGGCAGACCAAAAAGACAAATTGGGAAAAATTGATTACGCCAGAGTTGAGGACGATCTAGGGTACCAAGTACCGCGTTTCCAGATAATCAGTAACTTTTGCATAAATCCTATAGTTATTTGAGAAATGTATTGAATATAAAAGATACATTTGTTGAAAATCTAGTAACAAAGAAGTAACCCTGTCCCGTGGTAGCGAAGTAACCCTAAGCTAGCCTTCTATAAGAGAGTTAGATTCCCCGGGTACATATAAAGAAGTTCTCTTTTTCAATTAGAGATTATTGAAAACTCATAAACTTCAAGTACTCGATTCGCCTATGCACTAGAGGTGCAGAATTTTCTATATTGCTACCCAGCTATGTGTTAAAGGTGTAAACCATTTGCTGTTCAAACTAAATCATTTCATTTTTGTGAAATTCTAATTGTTCCAATGTGTAATAAGCTGAATTAATCAAATTCAATACTTCTCATTGTATCTATGAGTATTCATTCACTCGAAACTGCTCGGATTCTGTTTCTACTTTCCCTAAGCAATAACAAGCTTAATCGATTCAGTTGATAGTGAAAAGATGGAATATAACTAAATTAAGAGAAATGTATGGCAGTAATTAGTCTAAAAGCTGCATAATTAAAAGGATGGGGAGATAGAGAAAGAGGGATATACCTGAAAGTGAGAATTCGGAGTAGAAGCCGGAACAAGTGTCGCCGGAAAAAATGTCGCCGTCGTCGTCCCACCGGCGAAAGTAGAAGCCCCCGTTCTTCAATTTAGGGTTGTATAGAATATATTGTGTTCTTCAGCAATTGTAGTGAATATATATATTGTATCATGTCTCTTATATTTATATAATAATACGTCACATCAATAATTTAAATGAAGAATAAAAATAAAGTGAGATTAAAAAAATTAGATAACGATGCGATTATATCAAATCAATGTTATATAAATTGAGACTTTTCATCGTTATCTAAGAATAAATTTGGAAGAAGGCACAAGTACTCCTAGAAATCATCAAAATTTCACATACACACCTTAACCAATTAAGATCTTATTATCGTGAATTTATTTTATATTGTATACCTTTTGACTTATGTGGCATATCCCGTGACTCCACGCAGTTGAGGTGCGCGGGTGATATCTGGATACCACGTAAATCAAAAGGTGTATAAAATTATCAAAAAAAATGAGTTCACGGATAATAGGATCTTACTCTAGTTAAGGTGTGTTTTTGAGATTTGGATAATAGTTTAGGGAGGTACTTCTACCGTTTCCACAATAAATTTAAAGAATACACTGTTATATAATTTAAGATACAATCAAAACAAACATAATACTAAAAATAATGATGCAATACAATACCATCAATTTATTTCACCAAATGTTAATTCAAATTCAATTCCAATAAGTCGATGAACTTATTTTTAAGATTGAACACCAATCATTAATTCGACAATTCAATACCTATAAATCGATAAACTTATTTTTCAAATTGATTTATTTATTATGATTCGATTATGACTGTTGATGAAAATTAACTTGAAATAATTGCAAATGGTAAAAGCTTGGTGGATATTTACATCAACTTAACTGAATGCCTAATAGTTACATAAATATTATGCAGTACATTTTTACCATTGTTTTTAGCTAGAAAATTTTTATACAATGGTCAAGATTTGTAATATAAACAAAATTTACAACAATTTGCTTAAATCATATGAATTTGGTGGTAATGCTTTTTCAGACAATCTTATTACTTTCTCCATCTCAATTTATGCGATATAATTTAATTTTAGAATGTCAAACAAGAAAATATTTTGATCATTGTTTATATATGTCCATTAAAAGTATTTAATTGTTGATTAATGTGACTAATAGCACATTTTATAATACATTAAACTTATTTTAATAAATCTCAACTAATTTCACGTGATACCTAACCCTCGCAAGATCGCAATTCTTTGTCCCCTCCATTTTAGCACATGTATCCCCCAAGGCATAAGGAGCATGATGACTTAATATTCTCATCACCTTCCTTTGACTTATCACCGACAATCTGTTCAAGATTCCAAAACTCAACGATGGCAACTAAACACAAGGATTGCGCGCTCGTTGCAGAACTTAACCCAACACCTTACGGCACGAGCTGTGACGACAGTCATGCACCACCAATGTCCGCGTTCTTGAAGGCACCCCTCTTTCTAGAGGATTCACGGACGTAACTCCATCCACCAACGATTACTCGAACAAATGATACAAGTACGAAATAACTCTATCTACCAACAATAACTCAGACAAACCTAAACTAACTTAATGAGATACCTACCAATAAAGGTACAAAGTAACTCTATCCACCGACACTTACAGCAATTATATAACTTATTGCTTCTTTACACTGCAATTGTTATCCAATAGTTCACCTTTCAATCATCCCTCCCCACATAACTTAGAAAAACAAAATGAGAGCACCAAAATTACTCATTTGACTATAAAGCCAAAAAGAAAAGGTATAATGGATGATCTTAATTTTCAGCTCCATATGCTTTCACAGAAATTCTCATGACTAAAAGCACTTGAACAAAAAAGAACGATAAATACTAGAAATAAAGTTTCAGAACAACTCAAAAACTAGCAAAAATACAGCCTGACATGGCTCAATCCGGGTAGAAAGTTCCATCTCGTGTTGACCTTAAATTTTGTTGAAGGCAACAATATCACAGCTCTGAACGTATTCATTGATAGGCTCTTCTGTAAGACGTTCCTCAATGAGGGTATCCACAGAGACAAGGTCATCGACGATGGTAAGCATGATCTGCAATTTCTTAATCCCGTATCCAACTGGGACCAATTTGGCTGTCAAAGAGACGAGAACAGCTAGTCGGTAACAAATTAAGATAATACAAAGTTCAAGCAATGGGTAAAGAGCGGAATAGATATAATAAGTCATACATGCTCCCCAGAGAAGCCCTTCCATCTGAACACCACGAACAGCCTCCTCTAGTTTCTTCATATCAGTTTCATCATCCCAAGGCTTAACATCCATAAGAACGGATGACTTTCCACCTACAAAAGTAAGGGAAGAACAGAATGAAGCAGATTAAAGATGTACTTGAGCAACCAAACATATTTTCTATCTATAATCCAATTCTGAAATGTTTTTTTGTATTTTTCCGGAGTCAATTTCTTTCTTCACTTTTTTATCATCGAAACAGTTTGATACGGGAGACATAATTCACATATACGAAAGCAGCTGAGAAGGAATGTCAATGCTCACTCTCTTTCTTCTTGGTAGATGCCTTAGCAGCCTCCCTTGATTCTGCTGCTGCCTTTTCCTCCTCTGTCTCTTCTCCAAAGAGATCAATATCATCATCATCATCGTCATCAGCAGCAGGCTGCAAATATTAAATGTATCAAAGTTATACTTGGACAGATAAAATCAAGGTAATCAAATGTCCCCTACTAAATGAATGAACAATTCCCACAATAACAGCACAAAATGATGAGATAAATCGGTTTGAGTACTTTTGAGTAAGGGTGGTAAGTCAAAGCTCTTTAGTTACGCATTATCAAGCACGAGAAGGTTGTCGAAGACTAATCTAATAACCCATACAAAACACATCCAGTAATATCTATTTAGAAGAATGAATGTGCGAGCATGTAGGATCATACAAGGTAGTTTTCCGAAAAATACATTCAATTACGTTTGATATATACGTTATTTTCATTGATGAACTGCCTTGAAATATACAAAACATTCAAGGTGAAATTCTGACCATTATGTTATTGGTTTGGTGAATGTCACTGGCTACTAGGAAGTCCAAGGCACTGACTCAGCCTTTATGCTCTTCTTTTTACTATCTTACACCGAATTCAACACATCTTCTAAAAGTCTCAGTTGAAAGAGAGAAAGAGAACGGGAAAAGAGATTTAAGTTGAGACACTTGGTACCATAAAACACCATTTGATTCACAGCTTAAAGAGAATAACAAAAACAATACAATTCACAGAGCTTTATTGCCACAACAGAGTGGAATATCACATAGACAACATCTTATTTATTTTTTAAAGCATCATATAGACAGATTCACAACAATTTTTTTGAGGTAATAAATTTTGTATTGATGAGTGGGCAAAATAGTGACAACCAAGATCCTTGTAATAAAAGCAATTGCAAACATCTTATTAGATGAATCGAATTATTAGAGATCTCCTCTACATAGTAATAAGCAAAATAAAAGTGGTCAATGCCAATAGTATATAAAATACTTCAACAGTACAGTAAGTACCTTGGCAGCTTCCTTAGCTGGTGCTGCTTCAGCAGGAGCAGCTTGGCTTCCGAATCTCACACCAACAGCTTTCCCAGGAAAACTAAACACCAAGATCATAGTTGATCACAAAAACAACAAAATCTCAATAAAAATCACAACTTCCAACACAAAAAAGTAGAAAAATTAAAGAACTATATAAGCAGTGGCATTATTAAAAAGAATAATCAAAGGAAGGTGTGGCCGCCAAATCTCTCACACAGCTCTCCCATGAAAACTAAGCTCCAAAATTCATCATCGAGACAAACAATAAAACCACTAAAGATTCCAACTTTCAAACCAAAAACACTTGGAAAGCTCAAAGAATTATAGATACAGTAGCACTAAATAGTATAATCAAAGAAAAGTTGTCATTACGAACTCTAACACATAAGCTTTCCCAGGAAAGCTGAACTCCAAGCTCCAAATTGTAACATGTCATCAATCGAGTACAAGAGTAAGAGGATCTTGTAAGATACCAGTTTACAATTCGCACACAACAACAATTCCTCACAAATTTGAAAGCAAATCTAAATGAAACCAGTTTCCAGTTCTCGTCCTATCAATTTGTTTTTTCAGACAAGTACCTTGTCATCCAATTCATCTCACATTGAAGCTCCAAAATTCATCATTAATCACAGAGATAACAAAAAGAAGCACTAAAGATTGCAACTTCCAAAGCAAAAACAATTAACAAACTCAAAGAACAATATAATCAGTAGCATTAGAAAGTAGAATCAAATAAAAGCCATGGCTACCAAATCTAACATACCCATAACAATTAAACTCCAAGATTCCAACTTTCAAAGCAAAAACACTTGGAAAGCTCAAAGAATTATAGAAACAGTAGCACTAAAAAGTATAATCAAAGAAAAGCTGTTACTACGAACTTTAACACATAAGCTTTCCCAGGAAAGCTAAACTCCAAGCTCCAAATTTTAACACATCATCAACCGAGTACAAGAGTAAGAGGATCTTGTCAGACACCAGTTTACAATTCGCACACAACAACAATTCCTCACAAATTTGAAAGTAAATCTAAATGAAATGAATGCTCAAACCAGTTTCCAGTTCTCTCGTCCTATCAATCAGACAAGTACCTCGTCATCCAATTCATCTCACACTGAAGCTCCAAAATTCATCATTAATCACAAAGATAACAAAAAGAAGCACTAAAGATTATAACTTCCAAAGCAAAAACACTTAACAAACTCAAAGAACAATATAATCAGTAGCATTAGAAAGTAGAATCAAATAAAAGCCATGGCTACCAAATCTAACACACCCCCAACATACCCATAACAATTAAACTCCAAGATTCATCATTAATCAGATTCATCATTAATCAGAAAGACAACAAAAATCCAACCAAAGCTTCAATCTTCCAAAGAGAAAAATGAAAACCCAAAGAACAATACAATCAGTAACATTAAAAAGAATAATCAACTACAACTCTCACACACACACACTCACAACCTTTCCCAGGACAATTGAGCTCCAAAACTCATCATTAATCCCAAAAACACACTAAAGATTCAAACTATCACAACAAAACACTCTCCAAATTAAAAAAAAAAGTACAAAAACAGCATAAAAAAAAACAAAATCTACCTTGAGGCAAGTTTTGCAGAAACAGCTTGGTACCATTTGCTAGCATTGGGGTAAAGATCTGAACTGGGTTGTTCCAAAATTGCCCCATATACCTTAATATCATCCTTAGTCAGCTGATCTCTGCAAAAAAACCATCAAAAAATCAAAAAAAAATCCAGAAAATAACACAGTTTGTAAATCTGAAAAAAATACTTACCCAGAAATATAACTTTTTCCAGAAAGATGGTCATTAACAGACTTGAGACCAGCTTCAGTGTGAAGATTTGAGAAAGTTACAGCCATTGTTGAAGAACTAGAAAAGGAGATTTGAGATTTGAGGCTGTAAGGTTTTGGTTGGCGAAAGAGATGGCTTTTGAAGAATGAAAAAATGTGGAATTTATATATGAGGTATTTCAAGAAACCCTAGAGGTATATGCTTTTTTTTGAAAATTCACTAACTAAAAATTGTTTATTTAGAAGAAGAAAAAATGATTACTTAACAAAAAATAAAAATATAAAATTTAATTCATAAGTTTATATTTCGTTAAAGAAAATTTTGTATTTAGCGTGTATTATTATATATTGTTTATACCGTGTGTAAGGATTATATTGAAGAATAACTAAATATTATTATTGTTGATTAGTGATTGTTATGAAATTATGTGTTTATAAAAGTTTGTAATTATAAATGTTTTATATATATATAAAAAGAACATGAAGATATGTGATTTATCAATACAGAGCTTAAGGATATACTGTTTATTAATTATGGTTTACGCATTAACACTTTGTTTGTATGGTTGTTACTTGTTGTATTGTATTGTATTGTTAGTGTAAATACAATATTTATTTTGATTGTTACTGTTAGTTTAAATATAGTGTTTACTTTGATTGTTTCTTAAATTTTATTGTATTGTAGGTAAAAACGAAAAGAGTCATTGTATGTAACGATTGATTTGATGTGTTGCGTCGTTACCTTATATTTTCTTCTCATTTTTATCTTTACATCATATTTAGTAATCACATTTCTGCTACCCTTTGGGTCCGCACATTATGAAATTCTCGCTCCTATGCAATAGTTCGCTAACCACACATGAGAGCTAAGTTCGATCCAGAAGGCAAACCTATCACGTATCCTATCTCGCTCGAAGGGTGATCTTACCTTTTTCATAATATCTCTATCACGTATCCTACTTTTCTCATAAATTTATCACTCAAATTGTGGATGTGTGTCATAACGGAGAATAATAAAATCTATTCAAACACAGTAATCATTAAGACAATACAGTGTGATACAATACAATATACTATGAAACAACCATCTAAATTAAGTGTAAGTAAGATTGTATAAGAATTGAGAAAAAATGGATGGATTTTACAACTTGTGAGTTTTTGCGAGGGGTGTAATACAATTTAAGATATTATAATTCCATATTAAGAAAATCAACTTCAAAGCAATCTGATTTTAAATCATGTTCAATCGAGATTATTTCAAATATTCTTTCGGCTTCAATTTATGTGTATATTTAATTTATAGTCTATTTAAAAAAAAATTAATTTTTAAAATTTAAAATTATTAATTGGGGATAGGTTAATTCAAATTAAAATTTTATTTGAACATGTAATTTAAATTTCATAAATTATATTTTTTTTCTTCAATAAAAAAAATAAAAAATACCACAATTCATAAAAAGTTAAAACTATCAAAATATTAACAAATATGTGTGGCTGTTTGGAGGAGGAGTTAACTTTGGGTTTTGGAGAGTGAGACAATTTTGAAAGAATTACGTTTTTTAATAAATATTGGTTGGTAAAATAGGGATTAAATTCAGTTTTTTTCCTTTTTAGTCTAAGAATTTTCTATAATATTTACTTTTTCTTTCCTTTAGGTTTATATTAATTGTAATTTTTTTTTTTTAATTTAGTATCTATAAAATAATTAGTTTCCTTTTATTTAGTACATATAAGGAAAATAACTTATTTCTCTTATTTTATTCTCCTTATAAATATGATGTAAATACAAAGAATTATTATTCATTCTCTACTTAATTTTTTATTCGTTTCTTCAATTCTATAAGAAAAGGTGTTCTCTAAAAAAAGACGATCGAAGAACTTACACACCTTTCTCGTATTCTTCAGAATGAAGAACATTTGTACTTCTCTTCTAGTTTTGCTTGTTGTGGCTTTAGGTATATATGATTTATACAATTATTTGTTGTTCTTTGTCCTTTCGATTAATCTTTCTTCTTTATTATTATAATTATGAGTGCGATAAAAAAAAAAAATCTTTTCCCCAATTTTTTCGTGTTCTGTTGGTGAATTTCTTGATGAAATTAGAAATAATAAATTTCAAACGTAATATTACGTTTATTCTTTCCTTCTTGCCCAAACACCTCACCTCACCCAAAACCCACCTGATTGGGATAATATTTTTTATTTACTTATGAGATACAAGAAAACCACTTATATTCGAAGAAATTTTGTAACCTATTTCTTGTACTTAGAATTTTAAGATATTTTTTTCTAGAATCGATTTATTTGATAATTATAATTTTAAAATTACTTTATGTATATCTCAATTAATTATTTTCTTTTTAAATATTTTTATGACAGTTGAAGCAAACGCACCAAAATACGCTCCATCCAATGAAGACATGTGTGAAGCAATTTTTGAGAATTTTGGTTGTGTGGATTCATCAAATGAATGTGAAAAACATTGCATAAAATCATGTTACAAAGGTGTTGGTGATATTTATAGTTATTGTGATGATAATAAAAATTGTCATTGTCATCCTATGAGAGGTGCACCTTGTCCTCCTTTACCTAATTGCCCCTTAGTTACCAAAAAGAAAAATGTTACATCAATATTTTAATTTATTGATTAAATTATTAATGAGTATTATTTATATATTTTTTCCATTATTATATCAATAAAATAAAAATCTCATAAGTTATACTTGTTTTATGATTTGGAGTTGATTTGGTGTTTGAGAATTTTATTTTGATTATAATTGTTTTGATTTTAATAAAAATAAGTTAAAGTGAAATCAAATTGAACCAACATTTTATTTTGAAATACTTATTATAATGTAATTTGTAACTATTTATTAAAATGTTTATAATTTATGTTTCTTAAACAAATTATTATTTTTTATGATCTAGTAAGTCTTTTATGGAATTATAGCTCATATACTAACTCAAATCAAATTATATTTATTTTCATAAAGTCTAACTCTTGTTATTTTGATTTGATTTATAAGCTTAATATATTAAGATGTATAATTTCAACTTATCTTTAGCTTCGCTCCATACGATTTTAAAATTGTCTTATTCCACATATTTTAAATCCGTTACGTAATATTGTAATCCTTATTTTTATTCAAATATTGAATTATAAACTAGTGTATTATAGTGATGAAAATATGAGTGAATATGAACTCGTCTTTTATTTTGTATGAACACATATTAAAATTGTATATTTAGACGAAATTTAAAAGGTGAAAATGAAGAGAGGAGAATATATGTAAGGAAAAGTTTAATTATAGTAGTCAATTTAATAATTAATATAATCAGATTCGTAAATATACCAAAATAATTAAAATTATAGAATATAATTAAATCATAAACTTACCTAAAGAATATTATTTGAAATCTAAAACAACTTACCTTAGAAAAAGATTTTCAACTCCTATTATACAATTTTTATTATTCTTTCTCCTTTTGATTAACCTTTTAATTTAAATTAAAACTACAACCGTAAATTTCGTTCGAACGTCTAGTAAAGTTATTTATTTAAAAGAAATAGAAAAGGAGGGGGAAATAAAGAGGAAAAACAACTTAAATTAAGGGGAAATTTAATTATAGTAGTCAAATCTAATAATAGTAGTCAAATTCATGAGAATGCCAAATTAATTAAAATTTGCAAGAAAATGTCAACTCACCTAAAGAAGATTATTTAATTTAAAACAATTTTCCTTGAAAATATTTTAAATTCCCATTATATGAAGCTAAGATAATAATCTATCTTTTACACACCTTTCATTTTCTTTTCTCACCACTTTCTCTAAGTTCTTGCCTAGAATAACAACACATAGAATTAATTAAAATCAATGACTAAGATTTAATTAATTAAAAATACATATCTAAATCATAGTCTAGATACTTGACTGAATTAAATCTTAATAATTAATTTTAATTTACTTAATGTTGTCCACAATCCAAGAAAGAACTTAGATAGACTAATGAGAAGAGAAATAGAAAGGAGTCGAATTCATATTTATGTGTTAAAGACATTTACAAAAATGTGATCATTAGTTACATACTACAATCATGTAGTAAATTAACCAATAAATATATAACATGTATCGATCTCAATCTTTTTACCAACACAAATATCAAACAATTCTGCCTATTAAAGTTTGAATCGAACTATCAACTAGTGTTGAGTTGTCAAACATTTTTTGTTCTAACTCTTTTATGATTTTTTTTATGACAGTTAAAGCAAACGCATCAAAATATCTTCGGGCAAATGAAGACAAGTGTGAAGCAATTTTTGAGAATTTTGGTTGTGTGGATTCATCAAATGAATGTGAAAAACATTGTATAGAATCATGTTACAAAGGTGTTGGTGATATTTATAGTTATTGTGATGATAATAAAAATTGTCATTGTCATCCTATGAGGGGTGCACCTTGTCCTCCTTAACCTAATTGTCCCTTAGTTACCAAAAAGAAAAATGTTACATCAATATTTTAATGAGTAAATTATTAAATTAATCAAATATAGAAGAGAATTATTTATCTAATTTTTTTATTATTATGTTTTATTTTTCATATTAGTTTGATTTGTTAATCGAATCAAAAGTCTTTCGAAACAGTTTATAACATTTATCAAAAATAGAATAAGGTTTGTACACTTTATTTTTTTCTGATTTCATTTATAAAATCACGTTAAATATGTTATTCTGGAAGAACTCTTTCACTATATCTGAATAAAAGAATATCATGATATGTTATTTTCAACTTTATTCACTTTAAATTCAAATAAGTATTAGAAAATTTATTTATCCAAATTATAATATGTGGCACACAACTCATAACTTCAGCGTGAAAAAACATTTCCACGATCCTTTTCTTATAAGTTAGTCGTCAATCAATTTTGTAAGGAATTTACAAGTTCAAATACAAATATTTTTATTCAATTTTCTAGTACAAGTACAAAGTATACGGAAAAGCAATTGGATTCGTCCGAACCCATGAACCCCCACCTAGCTCCGTCTCTGAAGTGACACGATCAATTTATTCACTTAAAATTCAAACAAGCATGAGCAAAGTTCATACAACATAGAAAATTAAAAATAGTACAAACAAACAATACATTATAACATAAAACTTAATTAAAATTATTGATTCCCTCTTTTCTTAGAGCTTATATGGTTTCAATGCTGCTTCAATTTCAGTTGTGTCACTAAAATAATATCCCAAATATTCTGTATATGAAAATGATTTGAACAAAGGTGGATTTTTCTCATTTATAAGTAATTTTGCAGGTTCAATTGTGCACTCAATTGGACTAATTAAGCTTCCCAATGATGTTCTATCAGATGTTGAATTTGTCACAACTCTATGTACTCCAGCTGATAGCTTTCCATTTGTGACAACCTACACACAATCACATCGCAGTGACGTACGCATAATTTTTCGTAACCAATATCAATATTGATGTCCGATGTATAACTTGTGTATCATTAAAAAAAAAAAAAAAAAAACTCCATTCTAATTTATGTGACAAAATTTGAAAGATACAGAGTTTAAGAAAAGAAGAACGACTTTTCAAACATGTGATCATAAACATGTCATAACATTTATGTGATTACTCAAACGTGTGTAATCTAAAACACTATATAACATTTGTATGACATGTAAAAGAGAAGTTTAAGTTAAATCGTTTTAAAATTTGACAAAGTTGTGATTCTTGTATAAACGGGATTAAAAAAATAAAATGTTGCCACATAAGGAAGGCATATGTATTTTATCGATGAAGGTTTTATCTCCTTAACCAGATATCTCAACTATTTTGGTAAAGAGCACTAACATTAATGACAATAAACCTTTTTTTTCTGACATGAACCTGAATTAATCGATTTGAAGTATGACGTGTACAATACCTTTAAGATCAAACCATTGATGACAACAAGTGCACCAGGAATTGGTTCAACACCAAACCATTTGCCATCTTTGTCTCTCACATGCAATCCACTTAGTTCTTGTTGGACCAAATTGATAAGTGCACCATCACAATGTTCACCTATACCAATTGTTGAGTTTGGGTCAGGGCATTGTGGGTAGTGATGGGTCACCATGAGTTGAGTTTGGCTATGGTCTTGGCTCAAATACCCAACTTCAAGCCCAAGTCCTTCACACATTAAGTCCAAAATCCTTAAGCTCAATTTTCTTAGTTCCAATGCATATTCACCAATCACTTCTCTGAAAATGAAACAAATAAAGCAAGATTTGATATAAGGATGTTTTACATAAATAGCCGATTCGATTCACTGATTATTTTTTCTAACTAGTATACATAGATTCATACACGATGATATACATGTTATACATGAATTGTATGTATATCTTACATTCACATGCTATTTTCAGTTTAAATAATTGGACTGGAACAGAAAAACTTAGTATGTTAGTTGATTACCTACATGAACTTAGGATGGGGCCGCTAAGTTAATTATCCATTAATTAACATTTTAATAATAAATTTTCAAACTATTTACCCTAAGTAGTTGTAATAAGAAAAAAAAATCTTCCTTCTTTTATCTCCGGTTCGGGTCAGCTATCACACACCTCGATTAATTTAACGTTCGACGTGTTCGGGTCAGCTTTCACATACCTCGACTAATTCCTCGGATACCCGTCACAAATAGGAAAAATTACCTAATTTTTTTTTTTTTTTTGTATTTGTATTTGTTGAGTTTTGAACATCGCCTTTTATTGAATCCGCATAATCAATAATAATAAAAATAATTTTTGTATTCGAAAAAAATTTGATGAAACAGACTATAATTAGTCACACTTCAGTACGAATATCGAACACCGACATAGTACAAAGCAATGTATAAAATATACCTATATTTTTGTGGTTTTTCAGGCCAAGAATTGATGACATCTTGAGTGAGAGGATGACAACCATGTCCAAAAGTGTCTTTCCAAAAGACAGTGTCCTTAACATTATTAGTATTTGAACCATCCTTGTTTGGTGTGTATTCTTTTTCAATGTAAAGCTTTGGCCTTTGGTCAATTGATGGTTCAAAATCACTTAAGCCCTCATCTTTCTCAACAAATTTTGCTTTGTCCTCAATTGGCAAGTGAAAGAACTCTTTGCACACAGATAATGCATCAACCATTAGGGTTTCTGACACTCCATGGTTGATCACCTGTTATAGTGGATAAAGTTCAGTCACATCAACGTCATAACGAATAATTTAATGAGTTTATTGTGATCTAAAGTGTAAAGTATAGTGACCATATGTTACATCTCCATATTGTAAGCACCACATTATATTCCTGGTATAACTTGTTTTCAAATCAAACGATCTCTAAAATGACATAAAATTGTCGATAACTATCTAGTTAGAGCAACTGAATATCAAAGGGGTCGGGATATCAAACATCGAGTGAAAAATAAAAAAAGATACTTAGTGACCCAAAGTGGATATGTAGCCCCTCCCTCCACCCCCCCCCACACACAACAACAAAATAATAATAATATTAAGTTCCAAAGTGAATACTAAATACTGATACCTGGTGGAAAATTTAAAAAAACTAGTCAAAACCCTTTTTAAGATTGAAAACATTCTAGTATCCAATACAATCCCTATATTCAGAGGTGGAGTCAGAATTTTCAATAAAGGGGGTCAAAATCAGTAGAAATAGACACAAAAAGTAGCCGAAGGAGGTTCGGCATCTACTATATATACAAATAAAATTATTTTAACCATGTATAAATAATATAATTTTCCGCCGAAGGGGTTCGAATGAACCCCTTCGTACAAGTGGCTCTGCCCCTGCCTAGATTATAATCTCAGTATAACTTGTTCGTGAATCAAATGACTCCTATTATATGATTGTCAAAAAAATCGATCGATATTAATCTTAATACAAATATTAGACATTGGGTAAAAATTCGAAAAAATTAGTTAGAGTACCAAAACGAACATCAAAGATGATATTTCAAATAGAAAAAGTGAACGACTAGAATATGAATTAACCTGAAAGAGACCAAAGTCAGCAGAAGCTTTGATGATTTGTTGAATAGAATGAGTTGAAGATTGTGATAAATCAATAACTGGAATATGTTTACCAATTGGTACATCTGCATTTACTCTTTTTTCTAATGGAACAACATATTTTTCTGGAATTGATTTCACTTCTGAAGACCAACTTGAAACTAGTGATGCCATTTAATTAATTGCTTTGATAATAATAATAATAATAATAATAATAATAGCAATAATTGATTTGTGAGGTTCCAAGGTTGTATTATGGACTTATTTATAGTGATGATTGGTAGGGAGCAATGAACGATGGTGATATTTCAGATAGGTAATAGTAAACGATAATGGTCGATGCAATATTAGGTAGGAAAAGTGAACGATTGTGGACTAATGTGGATGCAAAATAATATTATTCTTTCTGTTCTTTTTTACTAGTCATTTTTGATAAATCAAAAAAAATAATATTTTTTATCTATTATATCCTCGATTTATTTAGAGAGTTACTGTTTCTGACATAATGAACAAATTGATTTTGGAATTCTATTATTAATAATAGGGGTAAAATGGTAAACTCATTATGTCAATTATTATTTTCTTAATAGGTGTGTTAAGTAAAAAATGAACAAGTAAATAGAAACAGAGGAAGTACTTCTTCGTTTCATTTCGATTTATGTAACATTTTTTTGCTTACAAACTGTGTTTATATACACATCTATTACTTTCTTTGAATTTTTATTTTGTGTTTGATATTTTCTATGAAGTTCGACTAATTTAGATTTATGTTGAGAAGTGTTACACTATTTTTTAAGATAGAAAGTCCATATCGGCAAAATACATGAGAAATGTTAAATATATAAATAAGTAGGTCTTATCCTCTAGTAACGCGTTATAAAGTCGTGTGAGTCTAAGTTCAGAACAGATAATATCACTAGCGAGCTGGACATTGCAAAAAATTCCCATTTAAGAATAAAACACTTTCTATCAATAAAGATGGATTTTCAGTCTAAGCTTTATGGATTCAAATTTTAAGATTTTTAACTTGAATGCATCGTATTTAAAAACTATGGATTTATTATATATACTAGTTATTACATATATATTAGTAATTTGTTGCACATAAATTATGCTCCTTGTTAAAAATATTAAGTCAAAATAAACTTATGCCCTATAACGTAACGTACATCTGCCTCTACAAATTAAACACACTTGAAATTTATAGTCAAAACTCAAATTCAAAACCTTCACTATAACAAAAATACCTTTTATCGCTGCTAAATATACACATTAAAGAGTATTGTTAAAGCATTTACTGACATTAGTTAATTGTCATTGGATCCAATGTTGCTAAAAGTTTTAGGGACACATACAGAAAATGTTAATTACCGTTAAAAGTACATATTTAATGGAATTAAGCTATTACTGTTAATTAATTATCGCTAAAAATTATTTTTAATATAATATTTAAACGCGAAATAGAAAATTTTTTATTACAACTGCTATATATGGTATACACCATGATTGTTATATATGCAACACGTTAAATCTTAGTAACATTTTTTTAAATAAAAATTTCAGTTATTAAACAACAACTTGTTGTAAATTAAATTTAAAAAGAAATGATTGACTACAAGTTAAATATAATGAGGTCACAATTTTTATTTTTCTTGTTTATTCAGAAAAAAACACGACGTTGTGTCGGAGATTATTGAGATTTGAGTATTAAACTATATTATTGTGAATAATGTCTTATTTTATTCATAACACTATTAGAAATAAAAAAAATTCTCACGGTGAATCAGTGAAAATAATTTTTCACGCATTTTTCATCAAATCAATTCATTAAAAAAATGCATGATTGAAAACAAATTTCCGTTCAAATAGTAAAAAGAAAAAAGTTTTCCGTATGAAAACAACAAAAATACGAAAACAAAAACTAGTACATGACAAACGTACATTAAATGATAAATAAACATTTTTTTTCTCACCAATTTAATCGAAATATCTATAAAAATAATCATTGAATAAATTTTGGAAAAATTCAGTGAAAAAAATAATAAAATAAAATGTTATGGTACCTACTCTTGAATAATATCAATTTCACCTCCATGCTCACTTTATTATCCAAATAATTATATGTTCTAATAATTGTTTAAAAAAATATTATTTTATAAATTGTAACCCCAAAGATGTCCCTCCCATTACGAATTCTGCCAAAAAGAAAATATAAGATAAAAAGAAAATATTTGTCCTCACGTACTACTTTGGTGTAATTAGTTATCATCGATAAGTGAAGCTAATTTAAATAGTTTGAATATCTTCATCATTAATCGAAAGATCAAACATACAAGTCCTATCGAAAAAGTGAAAATATGGAGTGTTAATTTTTCTTATGGGTGAAAAAAAAATGTTAGCAGCCATTGCATCATGATAATTAGGGATGTAAATAAAATAGAGTGGGGCAGACGTCTCGGATATATAGATAAATATCATTTGTCTTTTTTGCTTTTTTTTTTTTTCATTTTGTTTGTTACTTTTCTATGTATTTATTTCAGATACATGTGAATCACATCCGATACATATTGATAGATATATGTAGTGTGTCGCATGTTCTTGAGATAAATAGACAAATTTCGCTCACTTACCTCTTGTTCTCGCTCGCCTCTCTCCTAGATAGGTGTATCTGATAGCAAAAAAACATATATCTAGATATATTCAACTTAAAATTTGATATACAATTATTAATTTTTGATATAAAATGTAATTATTTCAAACTGTAAAGAAAATAACAAACATGAAATGTTTGTGTAATTAGGCAATTTCTTCTTATATTAAAGAAACTCATGCCTCCCTGAAATTAATCCTTAACCCATTTTCATGTTTTTTCTTCAAATCACTCTTATGAATAACTTAACCCTCAGCTATTCAAAATAAAATTCACTAGAAAAGAAATAATATACGTCTTAATTTCTTATATAAAACAAAGAACGATTTTTTAGTCCACGAAATTTCAAATATCTGCTTATTTATATTTTAAACAGCCTTAATGAAAATTATGATTTCACAGAAATTTGAAAGAGAGAGCAAGACAAACCTTCACGATGTGTCATTGATAGGGAATTAGTGTTTTACTCTTCAAAGTGAGATTTGGACTTATGGACTCTTCGACCTGAAATTGGAGTAGTCGGGCCCATAATGGATAATAGATATTGGGTGAAAAATAAATATTGAAAAATAAAATTTCAAAATTTATGGTCAACCGCTAGCCAATTTTAATTTTTTGATTTTTTAAAGAAAGATTAAAAAATCTAGCTACTAGAAGTTTATACTTTGCAAAAAAAAGTCCATGATCAATTTGAAGAGATTGATCGTATCATATTGGAGGATTACATTTAAAAATATATAGGGGTGTTCACTATGAATCAAATATTTTTCAATTTTCTCCCATGTTCGATTGGTTAAAATCGTTGGAAAATTTTTTCTTTAGAAAAATAAATTTCATGACTTCCCTAATGGAATTATTGAAAATAAGTTTCACAAGTGATATTTTACATTTATTGTGTTCTTCTCACCCTCGATCACATCATATCTATATCCCTACCCTCATTACCCCCACCCCACCCCTTACCCCCTACCTCATATAATATTGTCTAGACTCTAGGTCATATACAAATACTTTTAAAATACTACCTTTTGCTTACGTAACGAACACATAAAAATATGTAAGAAATATCTTCCAATAAAACATTGTCCAATAACTATCTTTTCTCGCTGACTTCATACTTAATAAATAAATATTCATATGGTCGATTCTAACTTATTTGAAATTGAGGTATAACTATTATCGTTGATCATTTATTTTACCATGTTCATCTTTATTGGGCAAAATAGTGAGGCTGCACATTTCATAATTTGTAATATTTGATTCCATTAATCTTTTCTGACAAAAATGATGTTTTAATTTATGTAAAAATGAAAGTAAATTTTAGTTCGTCTAAAAGAAATATATCACTTTTCTATAAATAAAAACAATTTAATTTTGAAATTCTCATTTTATCCTCAATCAGATAATTTATAATCATAGTTCATATAATTATTCATTTGTTTGAGAACATAAATTTAGAAGTCACCTATTATTTTATAACTTTATAAATACTTATTCAATAATATATAAATTGAGATAAAGAACTAAAAGATTAATTGCAACATCTATCCTAATTCCTTGATTTGTTGTGAGATGTCATATTGATAGTTGAATCATTTAATATACATCACCTTGATATATTAGATGATTCATAGGTGTATCATTGTTTGAGTGTGCTTTTATATGAAAATATAATTGATGGAAATTTATATAGTTGATTTTAATTTTTTTGTGAGACATTATTAAATCTAATAGACGGAGTATTTATAATGATATAGAGCACAGTGAAATAATATTATATATAAAAAAGTTGCTTTATTTTAAATTAGAATTGTGCGAAAATGTAAAGTTATACTAACACAAAATAAGGAAAAATATTATGTTGTAAAATAAATACATTCATCATTTCATGATCCGTCCTATTTCTCTATTTTTGGGCGTGTAATAGTTATTAGATTCAATGTCTCTATAAGCTTTAGAAATATTTACAAAGAATGCTAGGTGTCACTAAAAATATATATTTAGCAGCAATTAAGTTATTGCCGCTAATTTATTATCGCTAAAGATAACTTTTGGTGTAGCCTGACATAAATTTTGTGTTAAGAATTTGAGTTAAATGATTAATTTTTTTTAAAAAGTAATTGTGAGTTTCATATTAAAACCTTAACTATCCATTGTTTTTTTTATAAACAAATCTTGATATTGAATTGGTCAAATCTTTTATCTCCGAATCTATATTAATAACATGCGTGTGTGAAGATTAACTCAGCATCGAATTGTATTTTAATTTAAAAAAAAATAATCAAATATGAAACTTTTTAAAAATATAACATATTTAAATAGATAAATGGAATAATAAAAATATAAAACTCACAATAATAATAATATATTAGATGTAATATATCCCCCAACTATAAGCTAACAGATATTTTTTTTCTCCTATCTTAAGATTTGATTATTGGTAAGTGATCTTAGAAATACAACTGTCTTTAGATTATAAACATTTTCCTATCAATCGAATTGATCTAATATATTAATAACTAATTGGTAAATTTTACTTAGATATTTAAATAATAATACGTGTTTTAATTGATCACTTGAACTTATGATATAATATTATTATTATTATGTATTTTAATTTTATCACTGTATTCTCAAGTACCTACCTATGTATAAATTAATATGTCATCTCTTCTACTTATATGTATTAACCTTAACAACCTGTAAAATTTAAGGCACATTACAATTATGATCGATGTTTATAATTAGAGGAGATGACATATTATGTGATTAATTTAATTGTCTAATAAACGTTTGAGAATACATATAAAAAAATAAAATAAAATTTGAATCGCAAATGTCTAATAGAAACACTTTGTCTTATATTCAAGTGCTCAATTCAAAAAAAACCACAATTCAAATATCTAAATGAAATTTGCTAACAAATTTAAAGTATTTAGCTATTTTTTCTAGACTAATATATAAGTAGTCTTTTAAGTATTCGTATTAGAGTCGACTAACTCTGAAGATACAGAAAGACTCTTTGTGTGAATTTATGGGAGAATTTCCTTACCTCTTCGATGGACCTTTCGGGGTCGTTTGGTGGGAGAGATAAAAGGATAAAAATAGTTTAGAAGATAAAATTTTAGCGTCTTATTTGATTATCAAGTTTGAAATAACTTATTTCACCATTTATACGACGGTAATGGAATAAGTTATCTCATATAGGTGGGAGAGATAAAAGGATAAAAATAGTTTAGAAGATAAAATTTTAGCGTCTTGTTTGGTTATCAAGTTTGAAATAACTTATTTCACTATTTATTCGACGGTAATAGAATAAGTTATCCCATATGCATGGTGAAATAACTTATCCCAAGATAATTAATCATAGGTAACTTTTTCACAACCAAACGACCCCTATATCTTTTCTTGCTTGTTTGATTGAGGCTCAATTTATTGTTATTGCATCTCGAACCACATCACATTCTTTAATTATACACATCAATTTCAATTAGATATTCTTTAAGGTTTTACGATTATTGAAACTAGTATATTTAATTAAAAATGGAGCCATATATCCATTTACTCATTTATACTTATTATTAGAGGAATATAGATGACAATTTTTGCCTCATCTTTTGCTTTCACCTTTTAAAAAATATGATATATTATGATACTTTATTTTTTTTTTTTTTATTTCTTTGCCCAATTTCTAGCATTTATCTCTGTATATTTTTCACATTTAAAATTGTATTACTTCAATGTTTTCAATTGTTATATTTTTTTCCTCATATATTAAAATTAGCATAATTGTTAAATCCATAGAGTTTATACAAAAAGACATATATATATATTGGAGGGAAAAATGATTTTAAATAAGGAAAAATTAAACAGAAAATTATTATTTTTTCAAAATTTTCGATGTTTGTCCTTTTGTGGGATAATTATACAGAGAGGATATATATTTTTGTTGGCACAAATCCTACATAATTTGGACTCTTAGGAATTATACTTTAAGTATCTAACTTATATATATATACACACACTACAATAATATAAGAATTTAAAATTTTAAATCAGTAGTTTTTTATTTTCTTTTTATTTTTATTCATGGTGATTAATTTGTAGTTGTCATTTATCCGACCTAATAGTATAATTTTCTTTTAAAATTATGCATAAGTTATCAAACAAGAATATATTTTGTGTTACAATAGTACACGTTTCATCGAAAAATTATATTATCTATATAGAAAATTATATGAAGTATAAAAATTAAGAATTATTTTTCACATATATATATATTAAATCTCGAGATTTTTACTTCGCCACTTATTTTCGAGTTCGAGCTTTAAATATGGAAAAAAATCTCGATAATGAATGGTTAATCCTCTTTAATCTCTATAACGATTGTAAATCTGAACTAATCGTGCGTCCTATTACTGATACCGAACACCAAGTAGAAAACCAAATAAAAAGGTTTTTTTTGTGTTAAAAGGATATACTCTATATTCTTCTTATCATTTATACGTCTTACAAAGTAGCTAATTTTCCGAGCTTGAATTTTGGGATGTGAATTTTCTATAAATGAAATTTACTTTTTCTTTCCATATTACTCAAATATTTAATTTAATTTAATTTTTTTATTTTTTTTTAATTCTATAATCCTACTCACTTACCATATTTTTTATGTCTCTTATACTCCCTTACTCCCTTACTAACCTTTTTGTCTTCCCTTTTTCTTTTAGGGTTTCATTGCTTTTCTCTCTTTTAAGGATTTTCTTGATTTTAGCTCTTGTTTTCTTGATTTCTCAACTCCCACACACAAATGGAAGCTGAAGATCAAGAAAACAATGGATCTTGTGAAAAAGGTTTATCTTCAAGTAACTTTAAGGTGAAGATAAATCTTAAGCTCAAGAAAAACAAAGATGAAAGTTGCGGAGATGAAGAAAAAGATATGTTGTTGTTGATGAAGCAAAAGAAAGATCATATATGTTGTGAGTGTGGAAAAGAGTTTAGCTCAGGAAAAGCTTTAGGTGGACATATGAGTAGTGCACATGTTCAAGCAAATCAAAGATTAGAAGAATCTTTGAAGAAGAAAAAATCTTTGATAAAAAGATCAAGAATTGATGATTACGATGATGACGAAGAAGAAGTTGTTCTCGAAGAAGAAGAAGAGATGGGAGATGTGGTTGTAAGTTGTGAAATTTGTTTTAAGAATTTTCCATCTAAGAAATCTTTATTTGGACATATGAGATGTCATCCTGATAGAGAATGGAGAGGTATGAAACCCCCTAGTAAAAAAATATCGAAAAGTAAGGGTTTTGATCAAGCTAGTTTTGAGGATGTGAATGAGGGTTTTGAGGATCGTTTTGCTAGTCTTCGAGATGAAGAAGAAGGAGAACGAGGAGGAGGAGGAATTCATTTAAATGTGGTTGAATTACCTCCTTTGAAGGATTGGGGTGCGAAGGATAGACGAGGTAGATCCCCTCTAAAGAGGAGTGTAAGTAGTACTATAATGGATGATGATAAGGAGCTACATGACGCGGTTCAACAGCTTATAAGTTTAGTCAATGGAGACGTGAACAATAACAACAACAATAATAATAGGTCAGAGGTCATAATGAGTAGTAGCAATTCAGTTGGTAGTGCTCCAAAAGAAGCTGTTTTTCGCGATTTGAAGGATAAATCTAAGAAAAAGGGGGTTGTTGTTGATGATACTAAAGAAAAGAATCGCGAAGAAACCAAGAAGAGAAAGAGGGAGAAGGAGCTAGTCAAATTGGAACCGGGCCAGGATTTGGTCCCTAGCCCGGTTCTCAAGAAATCAGTGGAGGTCAAATACAAATGTAATGAGTGTGGAAGGATGTTCGCGACTCATCAAGCACTAGGTGGTCACAGATCGAGTCATAACAAGTTCAAAATCAGTATTGAGAACACGATCGATGAAATTAAGGGTAGAAATCATGAAGAGAATAATAATAATACTCAAGATCACGGTCAATTGGGAAATCAAGAAATCAATAATTATGGCAACATTATTATTAATGATCAATATGGATCTAATAATAATAATGTTCATAAGTGCAAATTTTGTGACAAGATTTTTCCTACTGGACAAGCACTTGGAGGTCATCAAAGGAGCCATTTGACAAATAATCAAGAAGAATCATCAAGTCAAAATGCAAGTAAAGTTCTTGATTTTGATCTTAATGAATTGCCTCATTTAGATGATGATACATTATTGTAATAGATAATAATAATAAAAGTAATTCAAAGTATGATCAAATTAGGTTTTATATTTGGGAATTTTATTATATGGTTTTATTGGATCTTTAATTAGGATGTTTACTTTTCCTTAGGTAGTAGAAGTTTATTTCTCATTGATATATGTTATATGTAATATCCTTTAATCATAGTAGTTGATTTTGTTTTGATTTTCTTTCTTTTTAAGTTCCTTATATATATATATGTTAAGTCTGTTAAAACTAATTAATTACAATGACTTTACTTATTTAGCTTTGTATATATTTTTTTAAAAAAACATGTTTTGAATTGGAAATTTGTATAAATAGGATAATTTAAGGTTGTTATTCAAATTGTCTTTGTTCAAGGAATTTTTGCAAAAATATTCTTGCTAGTTGAGAAAGAAAGAAAAAACTATGGTTTAAATTTATTGTTTAGTATAATGTTTCATTTTATTGATGATTTTAGTATAATATGTTATTTTATTTATATTGTTTTTTCTTTCCTAACTATTTTCGTTGGATCGATAAATCCTGTCTCTTCACAAATTATGTCTGCTTCGTTACACTCTATAGGTCATATTAAATTTGACACGATCTTCATTCTATGTAGCCTATTTTGTTAAATTTTTCGAAAATCTTACATAATTGGCATAACTTGCCTCGTTCAGAAGTTATGTCATATGGGTCGTATTTTTAATATAATGTTTCATTCTACCTATATTGTTAAATTGTTCAGAAATTCTGTTGAATTCACAAAACTTGCATTGTTCACGAGTTATGTCGGTTTCGATTCAATCTTTCATTCTACTATACTATTTTTCTGTTCCGACGTCTTGCCATATTTACATAATCACAATTTTATTATATGGTTTTATTGAATCTTTAGGATGTTTACTTTTCCTAGTAGAATGTAATTTCCTTTAATTAGTTGATTTTCTTTCTTTTTTTAGTTCCTTCTATTAAGTCTTTTAAAACTTAATTACAATGACTTTACTTATTTGGCATTATATATTATCCAAGTCAATAAAAAAAAAACATGTTTTGAATTGGAAATTTGTATAAATAGGATAATTTAAGGTTGTTATTCAAATTTTGTCTTTGTTCAAGGAATTTGTGCAAAAATATTCTTGCTAGTTGAGAAAGAAAGAAAAAAGTATTGCTTTAACAAGTCTGGTTGGATGAGTCATAAATTTATTGTTTAGTATAATGTTTCATTTTATCTATATTGTTTCTTTAATTTTTTCATAAATATTTTCGTTCGATTGATAAATCTTGCATTGTTCACAAGTTATATCGACTTCATTACACTCTATAGGTATATTAAATTTGACACCATCTTTATTCTACCTATCTGGTTAAATTTCTCAAAAATCTTACATTATTTGCAAAACTTGCCTTGTTCAAAAGTTATGTCACATGGCTCGTATTTTTAACATAATTTTTCATTCGACCTATATTGTTAAATTGTTTAAAAATTTTGTTGGATTGGCAAAACCTGCATTGTTCACATGTTATGTCGGTTTTAAATCATTCTTTCATTCTACTATACTATTATATTGTTTCCGAGTCTTTCCATATTTACATAAACATAATTTATTTTGACATACCATATTGATTTTACCACAATCTTCGTTCTACTTATCTTGCTAAATTGCTCATTTATATTACAAAATTGAGAAAACTTGCCTAATAATTTAGTACGATTTTTCATTTTATTTGTATTGTGAAATTGTTCGCAAGTCTTATTGAATTGACAAAACTTGCATTGTTCACAAGTTATGTCGACTTCGATGCAATTCTTCATTCTATTATACTGTTAAACTATTCACACTACATCAAAAATGATCGTTAATTAATTGTCGCTAAAAATGTACTTTTAGCGGCAATTAACACTTTTGTATATGTCCCTAAAGCCTTTAGCGACATTGGTTCTAATGGCACTTAACTAATGCCGGTAAGACATTAGCTCTCTTTATTAATGTCAATATTTAATGCCGCTAAAAGTTGTTTTTTTGTAGTGTCACAAGTATCACCACACTTATACTTGTTCACAAGTTATACGCTTTTGTACAATCTTCATTTTACCTATCTTGTTAAATTGTTTATAAGTCTTGCGGATTGACAATACTAATTGTTTGTATTGTGCAATTGTTCTCAAGTTCGACCAGACTAAAAAAGACTTAAATATTATATATTGTTTTAATTGTTCACAAACTCTACTCGTATTATTGTTAAATTGTTCACACGTTTTATCAGATAATAAAAATTATTTATTCACAAGTTACACAAATGACCCAATTTGAATAATTTTTATTTTATCTATTTTGTTAAATTGTTTGTCAATCTTGTGAGATTAACAGACATTCAAGATGCTTGTCAATCCTAATTTATATAGTACTTTAAATTTGCATACTATATATCTTCATCCATATATCATGTTAATTGTTCACAAGTTTTATTATCTATTGGATTATAACCTTAGTAAATCTTCATGATTTGTGAATAATTTAAATTGTTTACAAATCTTATCAGATTACAAAATTTGTTTATTCACAAGTTATGCTAACAAATCAAGATTAATTTTCGTTTTATCTATTTTGTTAAACTGTTTATAAGTTTGATCGGATTGACACATTAAAGTCGTTTCTTCTTGTTCACAAACTCGATTAGACAAACAAGACGCTTGGTAGTGTTTTTGCTTTATCTATCTTATTAAATTATTCACAAATTTTGACGGATCGAAAAACTTACACGTATATACGCATTTTTCTTCTTTATAACATTTTATCATGTAAGAATTTCTCATTTTTATTGTAGTTTTTAATTTAATTTTTTTCATTCAAAAATGAAGTTTCATATGTGTAGAATATTTATAATATAAATAAGTATAAATGTTTTGAAGAAACTAGGAAGAATATCGTAACAGGTGTAAACGTATGATTTTTTTCATAGTTTATAAGGTTTAAATATCTGATTTTAAGTTCATAAGGGTCTATCTATAATTGAATCACAGTATAAGAGTATTTAATATAATTAACACTAAAATTCATTACAAGTAAATATTGTTTGATTAAAAATGAATCAAGTCCATATTGAGCTTTGATTATATTGATATGTTATTATCAAAATTAATATAATATTTATCATAAAATACTTGTCATATTTTGAATAACTAGCGACAATTTTAGTGACGATTATAGCTGCCCCAAATGCATATTTTTCGCTGTGAATATTATACTTTGTGGCAACTTCTAATGCCACTAAAATATACTTTTTGCGGTGCCTTTATAGGAATTAGGCGATTTTAGTTTCCACTTATTCTTTTTTTTAGTGGCTAATTTATATGATTTAGCGGCGACTAAAACCTCTAATTTTTGTCACTAATAAACTTTTAGTGGCGACTACAAACGTTAAAACATCAACTTTTTTCGCTAAAAATCACAATTAGTGGCACTGTAACCGTTGCTAAAACCTTTAATTTTTGTCGACTTTTAACGACGAAAGTCATAAGTTTTGGCGGCGGTTAACGTTGCCGCTAAAAGAGACTTTTAGCGACCAAATTCATAACTTTTAACGACGACATTCATAAGTGTTAGCGACGCTAAAAGAGACTTTTAGCGACGACCTTCATAACTTTTCGCAATGACTCTAGCGACGACATTCTTAACTTTTAGCGGCGGTTGATGTCGCCACTAAAATAGACGTTTAGCGACCAAATTCACAACTTTTAGCGACGAGTATACTAAAGCCTTTAATTTTTGTCACTGAAAGACTTAATTTTGGTCGCTAAAACTTTTAACTGTTGTGACTAAAAGGGACTTTTAGCGGCGACTTAAACCGCCGTTAAAATCTTTAATTTTAGTCGCTAAAATTTATTTTAAGCGGCGACAATTTTAGATACCACAAATACAGTCTTTTAGCGTCAATAGCTTAATGATTTAGTTGTTATTTTAGTTGTCCTTAATACAATCTTGTAGCGATAATTGTCATATGTTTTAGTGGCGGTTTTGGTGACATGAATATGAACTTTTAGCGAGGTTTGATATGTGAATTCTTGACTCATTTTTGTTCCATTAATTCTTTCTTTTAGCGACGACTATATTAAGAATTAGTGGCTTATTTCTTTTGCAACTATACTTACTTTAGCAACGACTCTTGTATCAATCAGTGGTCGTTTTTTAGTTACGTTTAGCAGTGATTCTTAGATCAATTAGTGGCGGTTAAGTTTCCACTAACACTATCGTTTAACAACAACTGTTCTATGGTGTAGTGGCGAGTTGTCAATAATACCAACGTTTAGTGGTAACTCTTTTATGTGTTTTTGCGCCTTTTTTGGTGGTAACTCTTTATATATATATATATACACTAGTCTCTGGACACATGCAATGCACGTGTGTTTCATGTGAATATAGAACAATTAGAATTTTATATAAATCATGTGAAGTAATATTTTTAATGTGCGTCACGAAACAACAAATGAGAGGCACATTGTAATGTTTAAAATCAATTACTCTGACTACCATCAATAAATCAATTCCGTTAAAGCTACTATCTGTAATCTTTTAACTTTGTTTAGTTGGTAACTAACTTCTAATAAAGTGATATGAATAATTTGAGCCAAATAACATACATACTTACGATAATGATTAAAAAAAATCACAAAAACCACTCAACAAATAGAAGAAAACTAAAACATACACATTATTCGCAAGACTTTACATATAGATTATAGATAGAAAATAAATATAGAATTAATAAGCTATTCATATTCGGAAGCTACACATTTAAAGAGGAAAAACAAAAGGCACGGACCATGAGAGGGAGGGAAGTATTTGCACCTGATAAATCCTATAATTTACAAATTATGTATAATGAAGTATGCATCACATTTTTTCCCAAAATAAGATACTTCCTCCGTTTCAAAAAGGATGACCTAGTTTGACTTGGAACGGAGTGTAAGAAAAGAAAGAAGACTTTTTAATCTTGTGGTTCTAAATTAAAGTTATGTCAAAATGTACCAAAACGCCCTTTAATCTTGTGGTCTTAAACATGCTACGTGAAAAGTTAAAGTTAAAGTGTTGCCAAAAAAGGAAAGGGAACATTCTTTTTGAAACAAAATAAAAAGGAAATATGACATTCTTTTTTAAACGGAGAGAGTAATACTTATTTCTGACAAAAGAAAAGACAATTTACATATTCATTGCTTCACATATCATAACATATACATATACAATATAGAAAATTAGATTAAATATAAAAAAGAAAAATGCCAATGAAGAGGATATAATATGATACTATAATAACGATTATGAAAACAATAACAACAAAAAAGCGCAATAACCGAAACACCATAAAAACATTTGGTGGTAGAAAGCAAAAGAAAGACGGTACAAGAATAAGAGTATTACTACAAAAGACACCACTAAGTCTAAACCCTTTGGAAAGCGAGAGAACACTCCAATACAACCTTCTACCTTAATCTGCAATCTCCGTGCTTAAGCATTTTGTATAATTGATGAAATCAGTTTCTTTTTTCTTCTTAGTTATGAAAGACGAATTAGCTTATATATTTACAATAATAATTTTACCTCAGACACATAATATTTATAAGCCAAAAGTTTACCTAGAATTTTGTAGAGAGCTCAAAAATTATGTTGGAGAATGGAGAGACATTTTTAAAATGTGTTTTAAAACACCTTTTCATTTTTAGTATTTAATATAATATTATGTAATTATTATTTAATATTTAATTGCTTAGATATATTATAACATTTTGAATTAAGATAGGGATAAAATAGTATTTCAATTTTTACTTTTGTGGCTTCCCACTTGTAATAATACTAGTTTCTGAATACGCGCGACGACACGCATGTGACCATATAAATAAATAAAAATTGTAAAGACCGTGTATAAACAATATTCTAAAGTTATATAATATGTTATAAAATAGAAAATACAAATTACATGTTCTTAAAATTGATAAGTATCTCTGTTTTGATTCTAAGATCCAAAATAAAAAAAAACTATTTGCATATACCATTATTCATTTATTTATTCTTGCTCTACTTTTAAGATGTTTTGTACTGCATAGAGCAATTTATGTGGTAAACAAATAGACATTTTATTTTTCTCAAAATTAGCAATCATCATAAAATTATAGATATTTATTAAAAAAATAAATAGAAATCATGATGTACGAAGCGTATCATTCATTGTAACTTAATTTTTAAATTCAGTTAACTCTAAATAGGAAGATACTTTATCTTTATAAAATATATATCTCGAAGGTAGATCATTTAATTCTCTAATTTCATTTAATTTTTTGTGTTTATTTTTAAAAAAAATTATAAAGAGGCTCCGCCAATCATCATTCATTTGATAGGAATATCAACAACTACCAATATTACTAATTAATCAAACTTCTACGAGATATCTCCTTTCCGATAAAAAGTACATGACAAGTATATCAATCTACACAGATAATCTTATAAAAGTAAAATAACTAACTAAAGTACAACTACAATATTAAAATGAGAAAGTGAAACATTATGTGTTACGTTAATGAAATATGTGTAAAATCAGTAATATAAAGAGATCTTTTGCCGCAAAATTAATGTTGTGCTGCACATATTAAGCGCTAGCAAGTAAATTAAATAATAAGTATCATGAGTATATTCTTCGACTGAAAAAACTAATGCTCCTCTACACTAAGAAATTTCTTTGACGAATCCATAACTGAAATTCTTGGACAAATCCAACAACATTCCGAGCGTATTTTAATAGCCTTTAACTTTGACATTAATTGAGAGAAAACTGCTGAGAGAAATAATATATTCTTCTTTAGAGTCCATAAAATGGAGAGGGGGACTTCAGGGAAATGAAAGTTATTCTTGAATTTATATAATACTTTCACTTTAAATGATTAATTAGTCTTTTTAGCTTCTTTTCAAGTACTTATCATTGAAAATAACATATATTAACTATGGGATTCAATGTATTGAAATCTACAACTTTTAAGATTCTAGCAATGTAAAGGTAATGTTACTATGTTTTGGTTAATGTGCAACTTAAATTTCTACCTAATTGCTCTCATTAATAACGTTTGTTCTCCATTTTCTATAACGTTTAGATTATTTAATTTTCAGAACTGTTCAAATATTCTCAATTCATTAATAGTAAAAAAAGTTTATTGCTCAATATATTTAAAAAAAAATAATAATCAAGTAATATGAATATAACATTTTTATTTAGTATAGGAATAAAAAGGTAATTCAACTTCACATCTTGGAGCTTCATACTTATAATATAATATGATATGATACTATGAAAATTAGGCCTAAAGAAAAATAGAAATAACCTAATTGCATCTGAACAAGCTAAAAAAATACAGGTCTAATCGTAAAATGTGGCTCCCCATATGAAATAGTAATAAATTTATCGACTATACACCATTGGTTTGATACGAGTAAATTTCACAAACGTGACAAATAGAATCGATTAAAGTCGAGAGAGTACTTCACTTTTAATTAATTAAAAATCAAAATAGAAAATTTTAAAGTATTGTTGATTTTTCAGAAATATAAATAAAAAATATAACTACGCTGAAGTTTATCAAAAAACGTCTTTCTACTTTCACAAAATAAGGATTAGAACATGTACATATATATTAATTTTTTCGAATTCCACTAGATGGAATGCTATATATTGTGTTGTTGTTGTTGTTAAGAAGTGAATGAGAGATTAAGTGTTGTGATAAGTTAAAAAGGGAAATGTCGATCGGGTAAATTGAATTTGGGTTGGTGTTTTAATTTAAGAGGATTTTTTAATTTAACGGATTCATTTAGTACCGTGGTCCATTTTATCATCGACAACGTGGAAAAAAATTATAATATTTCACCACACATATATTGCGGTGGAATAATTCAAATCCATCCACCCTTAATTACAAATCTCGAAATTTACCTTGTGAGAATAAAAGAAATCATATTGGATCGCGCTTTCTAAGGATGCACAACTTCAAATTTAATCGCGCCCAATACAAGCCAGTAGAAAAAATTGCAAAAAGAATAAAAATAAATTTCTTTTTGTACTATTTCATAACTTCAAGGGGCAAAATTGTCTTTTAACCCAACTTCATATATATATATATATATTGTGAAGTAATACTGGATTACTGGAATCTCAATTCTTGTTCTCATTGAGAGGAAAAAACAAATATACATGAAGATGATCATACCTGTAAAAGAGCAAAAGAATCCAAAAAATTTTCATAAAGTTTCAATTTTTTCTTGGGGTTTACTCAAATTGTGTAAAGTTTTCAATTTAGGGTTTTCTAAAGGGAGGAAATCAAAACTTAAAGCACACAAGATGAAGAAGGAACTCTGTGTCATATCCCCTTTATCAGGTTTTTTGATTTTTGATTTTAGCTTGTTTATGCAATTGAATGATTGTTTTGGTACTTTTACTATTTGGGTATCTTTGAAAATGCTCAAATTTGGCTTTTTTTTTTTTTTTTTTTTTTTTTTTTTTATGAATAGAAATCTTTGTGATGGATTATGTTACCTTTGAGTTTAGTTTGGTTAACTTTGTGGATTTAAATTTGTTCAATTCTATTTGAGTAGAAGCGGAGTCAAGATTTTCGCTGAGGAGATTCGATATATAAAGAAAGTAAAAGCCATGAGGAGATAAAGAGGAAGTTGCTCGGATGATAAATACTCATCACTCTCAACCCTAAGGTTGTGAGTTCGAGTCGCCAAGGGAGCTAAAAAGTGTGGGAGCTCCTAGCCAAAAGGATGCAACATCTATTTTATGTACATTAAATCTTGATCTTGTATATATCAACTATAATTTTCTAGCGAACGTGGTTCGTTTTGCGTCCCCTAGCTCTGCCCTTCAATGTTTGTGAGTGTTTCAGATGAACTCCTCGAGTTCCTCTAGCTCCACCCCCTGTTTGTGAGTGTATCGTGGTGCTTTTTATTATGGTATTGTTGTAAAATTGTTCATTTTGTTTTTGTCTTTGGTCTGTGATTTTTGCTATCTATTGTTCGGTTATGGATAAGTAGGAATCTTGGAGAGATCGTTAAAATGGTTTTGGTGATAGCTGGAATAGGTACTGATCACTCTTCTTGATTTTATAGTTAATGTTTCAAAGAAAAAAAGTACTAGGCGATTTCTTTTCATCTGTCCAAGTCTTGGTGAACAGAGTTAGCTCCTAATGGAAGATAGCAGGTACCATGGAATTAGTCGAGGTATGTAAATATTTAAAATGGTTATCCGAGTTATATTCATCATATGAATATGAAGAATCAAGGGAGAACAAGAAAAAGTTTGGGTTACATTAGATTCATCTGTGGCTTGTACATGTTGGAAGTTTCGTATATTGTTTTCTCTCTTTTTTAGTGCTAGTAAGAAGTTCAGATTCCAAAAGGGATTAGGGGCCCGACCCAACAAACACGCCCACACTCCACAAAGAGGAATTAGTAGTGTGCATTAGTTTGTCATGTAAATATGTATGCAAATCAACTCTTGAGCTATAACTTTAATCAGATAAGATATTTCCTCTTAGGCTCAAACACAAACCATTAGGTTCTTGATTATGACTTATGAGCAATAGTTGAACACTTAAAAGCTCTAGAGCAGCAGAGCCAATTGTACTACATCCCCAATTTCTTCTGTTTGCCACGGAGAAGTTTGTTATGTTGCAAAATATTAGGTGAAGCTAGTTTTCTAGAATATGTTATGATATTGATGGATATTTGAATTAGTAGTGATTCTGAGAAGATAAAAGTGAGAAAGACTCATTGAATTGGCATTAACAACGTCCAAGGGGACCGTAATTTTGGTTAGAGATAGGAGTTAAGGGAGATTTAATCTAACAACAATTGATACTAATTATTGACTTTGTTCCAAGAAGAATGCGGAATTAATCTAGCTAGACAGGAAGCCGTAAGTGCTCATTAGGATGCACTCAGGAAGGATTTAGCAAATTATGTTGAAGCAATTGAAAATGGTAAGTCATAACTGAGGTTGGAAGGCAAAACAGTGGTTATCGCTGCAGGTTCGAGATCAGAAACTATTGGGAATTTCATGATTCCTAAATATACAAAGTTGGATTTTTCACGATTTTGTGGCCACAAGGACCCCTTGGGATGGCTAAACAGGTGCAAGCATTTCTTTCGACACCGGCAAGTACCAGAAGAAGAAAAAATTGGTCTTGCTTCCTTCATTTGAAGGAATTGCATCTGATTTCTTCAATTAGAGAAAGATATGCCTCAATGCTCTAGGGATGAGTTCAAACGTCGATGCAACCTTCATTTTGGACCAGCAATTAGAAGTCAAAAGTTGGGAGAAATGGCTAAGTTACACCAAATTGGATGTATGGCAGATTACGAAGAAAGGTTTGACCAATCGGTTTCGTGGCTGGTACCCTTACACAAGTGCAAAGAATTGAACTTTACATTAGTAGTCTTGCGGATTACATGGCTATTGATGTAGAATTACATAATCCTCCAAATTAGGCTATGGTGATGAGTATTTCCAATCTTTATGAACGCAAGGAACAACCCCTTTGTTCGCAATAGTTAGATGTCTGTAGATCAAAGACTAACAGATTTCTCACCTCAACAACCCACTAGAATATGTGAAGAAATTGACCAGATTTGAAGATGAAATACGGTTTTAAGGGACTTCGTCTCAACTGTGACGAACTATTCCCTCGGGACCAAGAGTGCAAGAAATTATTCTGGATTAATTTCATTGACGATGAGGAAGAATTTGCTGAAAAGGAGACTTCTGAGGGCATTCAGGTTTTAATAACGCGTACAAAGATAAAAGAAAGAAAAATACTGGTTGCAGAAGATCAATAGGTGGAACTCCAAATACTGCTTTCTGCTAAGCGAATACTCTTGAGACATAGAAGAGTTCTCAAAATTCGACATGCAGATTTATTCGTTGGTTGTGATCTTGATCTGATTTTGATGCCAATATGATATATCATAAGTATCCTGTTTCTAACTAGGATGACGTGATTAATTATCATTCCATAATCACACACCTTCTTAAGATGTGCCAATAGTTTTGTATAATCTTCATTAGTAACTGAAATGTCTGTTAATTACTACCATTTAATCTCCATATCATTTTGGTATCCCAAAACTCGTCCTAAATCAAATAGTATCTACTCCTTCCCAAAAGAGATGCTTATCAAAAAGTTGCTACTGAAGACATGCCTTTTTAAATTTATAAATTATGTTAATATTAAGTTCTCGTGGAAGAATCCACTAAGCTGGTGGCTTTTGATACCTCTTCCATATAAACATAAATTTATCTTATGTCTAATCATATGTTATGTTTATGATAACAATGATATTCATGTGTTTACCTTTGGGCTTAGCTCATGTAAGTTAATACACCTCGCTCTTCGGCTTCATAGTATTTTCCGCAAGTATTTTAGCGGTACAGTCTTGAAGAGTGCACTTCTCCTTTCCTGGTCTTTTGAAGGGATTCATAAGAAGATAATTTTGATTACCCTATTTTTTTTTCTAAAAAAATATTGTGGATGAGCCTTTGGGGAAATGTTGACCAGTCAAAAACTCCCATGTTCAGAAGACGCAGGCTGCGGAAATATTAATATTGAGATGAATGTGTGGACATACTAGAAGCGATAGGATAAAAAAAATGAGGAATGAGGATTTCCGAGACAAAGTGGGAGATGCCTTTATTGTGGACAAGACGAGGAAAGCAAGACTAAGATGGTTTGGGCATGTGATGAGGAGAAGCGCAAAGGCTCCAGTGAGGAGGTGCCAGAGGTTGGATGTAGTGTGTAAGAGGAGAGGTAGAGGTAGGCTTAAGAACTATTGGGGAGAGAGGTGATTGGATAGGATATGACACAACTCCAACTTATCGAGGACATGACCCAAGATAGGAGGGTGTGGAGGCCGCGGATTAGGATAGAAGTATAGAGGTTTGTGGCGTGTCATTTGTCGTAGTAATTGCCTTATTTTTGTAGTGTATTGCTTTTGATTTCCTTTATCATATGTGTTTTTTGTGCTTCAGCCATCGCACTATGTTGTTATTGTTATTGTTCTTTTGACTACCTGATATGTTTTCTTCACCATCATTTTTCTTCATGCCTACTTTGATTTGCTGTTCTCAAGCCAAGGGTCTCCCGAAAATAGCCTCGAGATAGAGGTAAGGTTTACGTACACTGTACCCTCATAGACCCCACTTGTGCGATTTCATTAGGAATGTTGTTATATATACATAATTACCTACTTTTACAGAGAGACCACGTGTTCACATGCTCCATATTTTAGCCTATAAATTCGCCCCTGCCTGTAACCTAAGTTGCCCACAGTCTCCAAAAATGAGGCCGCACCTGTGTCGGATCCTTCAAAAATACACTATTTTTGGAGGATCCGACACACACCCATCGACGTTTTGGAAGAGTCCGAGCAACATAGCCTGTAACCCATTTGAAAGCCATAATCTTCCTTCACTTTCCTTACAGATCCTCTATGCATTTTGCTATCAAAGAGGAATCTTAGATTTATTTCCACATTTTCCCCAAATTCTAAGAGAATTCGAAATGGAATCCATGGCGTTCTTCCTCTGATCTGGAATTCCTGCTATTTGACAGTTCACGGAGCTGTTTTCCCTCTGATCTGTCGTTTCCCGTGTGTTCTCCCTCTGATCTGTTGTTTCCTGTGCATTCTCCCTCTGATCTGTTGTTCCCCGTGTGTTCTTCCTCTGATATGTCGTTCCCCGTGCGTTTTCCCTCTGATATGTCGTTCCCCGTGTGTTCTCCCTCTGATATGTCGTTCCCCGTGCGTTCTTCCTCTGATCTTTCGTTCCTTGATCTGTAGTTCCTGCTATTTGACAGTTCACAGAGCCGTTCTCCCTCTGATCTGTCGTTCCCCGTACGTTCTCCTTCTGATCTGCCGTTCCCCGTTCATTCTCCCTCCGATCTGTCGTTTCCCATGCGTTCTCCCTCTGATATGTCATTCCCCGTGCATTCTCCCTTTGATCTGTCGTTTCCCATGCGTTCTCCATTTGATATGTCATTTCCCGTGCGTTCTCCCTCTGATCTGTCGTTCCGTCTATTTGACAGTCCACAAAGACTTTATCCCTCTGATCTGTCATTCCTTCTATTTGACAGTTCACAGAGACAGGAAGAACGCTGTGGCTCAACAGCTGAATTAAGTGTAGAAGCTACTTGAGTGCGCTCTCCCTCTTATCTGTCATTCCTTCTATTTGACAGTCCATGGAGGCATTCTCCCTCTGATCTGTCATTCCTTCTATTTTCCAGTTCACGGAGGCGGGAAGAACACCGTGGCTCAACAGCTGAATCGAGTCTAGCTGGTTATACCAGTGGCCTGTTTGGTTTGGATAATTATACCTGGTTTGCTGATTCAACTATTTTCTTTAATCTGAATCCGGCTATTGTGGAAAAAACAGCTTTTTGGGTAATTTGATCCAAGCAGTTTAGTGTTTACTAGTGTTTACTGCTTATGTTGAAAATGTCCTGCAGAAGCTCATTAATGTAGTTTTAGTTTCGATCCGTTTTTGTCATGGAACAAGTGAGTGTACATTCACTATCATGCTTGGTAATTGGCAAACTATGCGATCTTACTTTCTATTTTTGGACTTCACCTTCAAAATTTTGCTGAATTTAGCAGGGTTACAGAACAAACATTTTCATTTCCTGTTTATTTTAACTTTTTTATGATACGTATCATTAATTCGTTTGTGTTGAATATGCATTAATGAAAGGTTTCTTGGCAGGTTGAATCCGGACTATATTTCTCAGCCAAGGTTTTAACAACTTGCTTTTGATAAGGAAGATCATCTGCAGCGATCATCTTTGTCATCTCTATCATTAAGTTTTATTGCCAGTCAAGAAGATTTGATAACGCTTCTCCGAAATTGTTCTAGAGAATCAACGGGAACAGGAATCTTTTCGAAGTCCTACTTCTATATCCTTTGCATCCCTCAATTCAGGATTGATGCCTAAAAGAAGCAGAAATGGTTATATTCTTTTCCTTCCTTTTTTTTTAATCATCCCAATTACTGTTATTTTCTCTTTTCTTTTACATTTACTTATATAGACTGATTATTTGGTTCAGTTGTGGAGCCACGGCGTTCTTCCCGCCTCCGTGAACTGGAAAATAGAAGGAACAACAGATCAGAGGGAGAATGCCTCCATGGACTGTCAAATAGAAGGAATGACAGATCAGAGGGAGAGCACACTCAAGTAGCTTCTACACTTGATTCAGCTGTTGAGCTACAGCGTTCTTCCCGCCTCTGTAAACTGTCAAATAGAAGGAATGACAGATCAGAGGGAGAAAGTCTCTGTGGACTGTCAAATAGACAGAACGATAGATCAGAGGGAGAACGCACAGGCAATGACATGTCAAATGGAGAACGCATGGGAAATGACAGTTCAAAGGGAGAATGCACGGAGAATGACATATCAGAGGGAGAACACATGGGGAACGATAGATCGGAGGGAGAACGAACGGGGAACGGCAGATCAGAAGGAGAATGTACGGGGAACGACAGATCAGAGGGAGAACAGCTCCGTGAACTGTCAAATAGCAGGAACTCCAGATCAAGGAACGGAAGATCAGAGGGAGAACGCATGGGGAATGACATATCAGAGAGAGAACACACGGGGAACAACATATCAGAGGGAGAACGAACGGGGAACAACCAATCAGAGGGAGAGGGGCTCTGTAAATTGTCAAATAGCAGGAACTCCAGATCAGAGGGAGAACGTTTCCGTGGACTGTCAAGAAGAAGGAACTCCAGATCAGAGGGAGAACGCCTCCGAAGGAACTCCAGATCAGAGGGAAAGTTAAACTCTATCAACTTTGATTGTTACCTGGAGTAAGTTCGTGATTTTGTGTACTAAATTATGCTATTTGGGTATATGTTTTCCAGTTTCTGTTTTTAACATATCTTTTTGGGATAATGTAGGAAAATATGGAGGAAACTACCAGAGGATAAGAAAAATTTGTTTGCATGCCTCGACTCCATGTGGTTTTCCTCATACAGAAACAAACAGTATGAGTCTAAGGTGTTGAGATGGATTAAGAACAAAGATATATTCTCGAAAAAATATGTTTTTGTTCCCATTGTTCTCTGGTATGTGTTTCTGATTTGTTATCTGGCTTTGCCAAAGTTACATACTGAGGTTGTGCTTTGTAGACTGAGATGTCATTCATCAGGGGTCATTGGTGTCTTTTGATATTTTGCCATCTCGGTGCAAGTCTGGAGTCAGAATCAACAACTCCCTGTATGTTGTTGCTGGATTCGTTGCAGATAGCAGACTCCTCGCGATTTGCACCTGAGATAAGAAAGTATTTTCCTCGACCAACATCCTACCTTATGACTTTGGTTTTGCTAGTTATTTTGCTGTTTATGTTTTGTTTTGTTCGATTTGTAGATTTGTTTCCAGCATATTCAACAATGAAGAGAGGCCAGAGAGCAAGCAGCTGATTAAGAAAATCCCACTATTGGTTCCTCAGGTCACAATACTTTTCACTCTTGATTTTGATGTTACTTACTATGTGTGTTTAAACACATTATGCAATTATCGACTTGATGTAAACAGTCAATATGACGGCCTCTCATTTAGAACGACTTGAATGTTTCAGGTACCGCAACAGAGAAATGCTACCGACTGTGGTAAATTTGTTTTGTACTACATTAGCCTTTTCCTAGAGAATGCTCCAGAAACTTTTAGCATTTCAGAAGGCTACCCTTACTTTGTGAGTACTTTGTCAAACTATTTAGATAATCAAATAAATAGAAGTATTCCCTCACACACTTAACACATATCTACGTGCTTGTCTCTTTAAAAAATAATCAAGCCAGCACGTGAGGGGGCGCACTGAATAAATAAAAGTGTCCCCTCTCTTAACATTTTAAACTTTTAGACGATATGGTCGTTCTCTTCATCAATCTTCATATCAAGAAATCCTCTAATCCTTATAATCTTTTTCTGTTTTATAGATGAAGGAAGACTGGTTTACTCATGACCAGTTAGAAAGCTTTTGGCAAGACCTGCAGACTGTGAACAAGAACTCATCATCTGCTGATGGAAACTCCTCAGATTCAGATGATGTTATATGTTTAGACTAAGAGGGGCATTTAGATTGTTTTCCTTACAAAAATATGATACTACCCCAAGGGGAGCCTCGGAACAACGATGGAATTCGTCGTTGTGTGACCTTGTAGGTCCAAAGTTTGAGTGACCTATATATCACAGATTTGAGCTGTGGAATCAGATCATGGTAGGCTGACAATGTAACACCTTTAGATCTTTACCGATTCCTATGTGAACTTGGGATGCTTCGTGCACCAGTCTTGTTTATTTAAGAAATTAGATACACTTGAAAGGACCGGTAACTATGTCTCATTTGGATATTAATTGTTTCGACTATAGTTATGCCTCAATTCCAAACAAGTTAAAATTCGACTATATGAATCTTTATAGACCATGTTTTCTCATTTACCCTTAACTAATATTATCAACAAATAAGGTACTTTCATTTAAGATAAGATTAGAACCATGACGTGTACCTAACTCACACATCACGTGCACAGTTCTAATTACCACTAGATCAAAGCTCTTGCAAGTATTTTCTATCTTCTTCAATAAACATGGAAGCATGAATCAGTAATCATGGTGGGATCAATAGTGATCATATCAGAGGAAGAAATTAAGCCAACAGCAACAGATAGACTAAGAATACAACAACTACATTGTTTGTATGCTTTCATGTAATACTACAACAGAAATTCAATCAACAGCAACAGAAATCTCTAGGTATCACACATGCTATTCTTGATTGTGCTTGCAATCATCAGTAGACTAATTTGGAGTTTGAGAAAGAACCAGAGATCTGGTTCAGGCAAAGTTTCCCTCTATAGGTAATGAATTAGTATTAACATGAAGATTTCTCTAGTACTAGTCAATCATCAATCCAGACCAAACAAACAGAAGAAGAAATGGTAAAGAAGCCATAGAAAGTAGATTGAGGGAACGAGTAAACCAAGCATTGTGGAAATTTGATGAGCATTGTCAAACTTGATGTTGTACTTCATGGTCATGTTATGGTACATCACTCCCCAGTACTGATGCACTGTTTCACCACCATCAGAGGTTAAGTTGTTCTTCTTCGAATTTGATTCAGGCCCGTCGTCAAACAACTGGTAAATGTAAGCCTGAGCAGCACCTTCCTTCCTGAGTGGAGTTCCAAGGCCAGATTTCAAATGTGAAATCAGTCCTTGTAAGTATTTCTCAGCGTACATCTGACTCTCCTCTGCATTCATGTGCTCATCATTGCTAGGCCACCCTGTTTCCGTCAAAATCAGGGGAACATTCTCGTAGCCTGAAACCGCCATTGCAGCAATTACAGCATCAACCATCATATCAAACAGATTATGATACCGAACACCTGTAACAACATCATCACGGAAGTTAAATGGACCTTCCTGGAACAAAGCGAAACTAATCGGAATCTCTCCATGGAGTCGATACACATTGTACGGATACACATTCATTAACAGAGATGAATTCGTTTCCTCCAAAAACTCAAGTACAGGTCTGATAACAAGCGATTTAACAGGCTCTTGGAACTCAGCTGCAGACGGAGGAAACGCCGTCGTAATCACGTTGATAAAGGAGAAAGTGGTAGAAACTGAAACAGTACGGATTCCTAAATCAATAAGCGCGTGGTGTAAGTTTTGCATAGCAGGGACTAAGGCAGTGGTAGGATCAGAAACTCCGGGACCTCCGGTGGAAGAGATAACGTCGGAACCAACTGAAATGAGTGAAATCCGAGCACGAGGATGAAACGGAAGTACATTGTTGTAAACCCATAGAGTAGCAGCTGTGCGATTAGCAGCGAAGGCTCCGACGAGGTAATTTGGTACAGTGAGGAGAAGGGAGATGTTCGAGTAGGAAAATGCTCGGATTAAAGTTGGACTCGGATTGAGGAGGCGTACGGCGGGGATATTGAGAGATTGAAGTGCTGTAACAACATGCTCAGGCGGTGGAGAGTTGTCCACGGCGGCGGAGTATGTGAAGCCGATGGTAGTAGTGGCGGTGCTGCCGGTGGCTGTCACGGTGGTGGGAGGGAGAATTCCGGTTAAGAGAGAGAGAATGAAGAGAGAGAGAAGCACAGTTCTCGAGGGAAGCATCATGAAAATAACACTGCCTTGAACTAACTAACTAACTTCTTTTTTAGATTTTTCTATTCTTATATACCTCCGTCTTTAATTATTTTTTATTAATAGGAAAAAAAAACAATTTCCGTAAAAATATTTTTTGTATTTTATATTTTAAAAATGCAATTCCAAAAAAAATTAATAGCTCGATGCATGAAAAGAATAATACTAAGATTCGAGGATGAATTATTTGATAATTTCATGATTTAAACTTGTATCATATATCACAAAATGCAAATAAATCGTTATTCCAACACTCTCTAGGATCGAGATGAAATTACTATGAATCATTATTTGGATATTTAAGATGTTTCTTTATTTCTATATAGTATATATAATATGTTATATTTTCTTTATTTTTGGTGCTTAAAGGGAAAAAAAGAAGTGAAAATGAGGATATTACAAGGATGACTGGTGCAAAATTCAAGCAGTTGCTAACATTTATAATTTTTTATTTAATAATTTTGAAGGCTAGTACATTATACAATAAGCTAATAAGAAAATTAAAGACACACAAAGCTAATTATAATAAGCTCTTTTTTTCCAACAGTAGAATACAAGTCGTTTGGTTCATGGAATGAGATAGAATATTTCAAAATTACGTTTGAAATTAAATTTATACTTTATTTAGTTATCTCGATCAAACAAAGTATAAATTTAATTTTAATTATCCCATTGAATTTCGTGTTATTTCAATTACTTACCTTTCAAATGGGATGAATTAAGAACTATAATCTCGAAATAACTTAATTCCCGAACCAACGATCCCAAAGAGAACCTTCTTTGAATCAAAGGATTATGCATCGGTCTCTCTTTCGGCCTTTTCTTCCATTGCTCTGTGAAGTGGGTTTCATACTTCTACTTTGTACCATCTTCATTCGCCTCCTGTAGTTAATATATAAATAGAGAATCTAAATCACGTAGCTTAAGAAAAAAAATTACAATTTTTTTTTAAAAAAAACATTGGGTGTATAGTGAAAACCAAAAATGACATCAAATGTGAAATGAGGAGTTCAAATATTTATCGTATTTTAATTAAATGGAGGTTAAAATTTGAACAATATATACAATATTATTCTTTATAGAGACAGAACATTCTTCTAATGAAAAATGTTCGATTGACCACTCTATGATCTGTGTAGCTATGCCTATTATTTGCATATCAAAAATATTTCATGATCAATATTACAAAATTCGAAATTCAACTAATAATAAATCAACCCTTCAACTATTTGTAACTTAAATGCAATAACTTAATTATGTCTCAATTCAAATAAGTTAAGCTATGCCGAATAAATCTTTATTAATCATGTTTGCTCATTTAACTTTAATGCTATTGTCATACCAAAAAATAAATGAGAGAAAATAAGTTAAATATTAAATTGTTATTTGAGATAAATTTCAAAATTATAACGTGTATCTAACTCACACATTATGTGCACGATTTTAATGACCACTGGACGAATAGTTCTTTCTTTTCTTATACTTCTTTAATAATGTAAATAGGATTTCGAAAACAATTTTCTTACCAGAAATTTTCTCTATTCTTTTTTATTTAAGAAAATCATGTGTTATTTTTATTTACTTTTATTGATTTTCTGTAAATAATAGATAAAAATAAAAAAGAATCCCCCCTCAAGAGAACCCAACTATAAGGGAATACCATCTATTTATTCCAAAAAGTAGTGAAAAGTCAAATCCAATTAGTTAAGCGTTGAGATTAAGCTTAAACTGAATAAAATCAAACTTTTTTTTTGTTGTTGTAAAGATTTTATCACTTTAGCAGATACCTTGCAATAATTAACTATGCCTCAATCCAAAAAAATCAAGCGAAAATGATAGCTCGATGCAAAAAAAATCTCACTTTAGTGTAAGGCTCAAGGAAGAACCACACCAAATACCTGATGCAAACATTGAATGTTGATTTCACGACTTGAACCGATAACCTATATACCCTAAAAGGATAACTAAATCATTGCTCCACCGATCTCGAAATTAGATTCTATACACCTTGAAAATGGCATTTGGACAGTAGAGATCTGTTTGAAAAGAAGGAAAGAGGAAGACAATGGGAAGAAGATAACTTCATGAAACCACAGCTTTCGAGACTGAGGAACAATGGGCTCAACCTCCTATCCTTCTTCACTTATGCATTAGACTTGGATCGCTTGGCACAAGAGTCGAACTTGTGACCTACGACACAAGTCCATCAAAACTTGAAATTTCTTAGACCATAAAGAGCAAGTAAAACATAAGAACTAAAAAAACCAAACAAATGCAAGAACATGAAATACCAATGAAATTACTCAATCAAAAGGTTTCAAAAAAGGACATTCAAAGTCCCTAATTGTAGAAAGGTTTGAATACCAAATGTTTAAGTGCTAACAACCAAACTACTAAAATAGGAATAGAGCAGAAAATCATTTACCAAAGAACAGCACTACAAAACAATGCAAATAGGAGAACAGGCAAGCACCAAAACAAAGCTAATAATGTCAAAGAACACATCCTAACCAGAAACAGAAACCTCATCAAACTTATCTGCCGTTCCTTTTTCTTTTTTTCCTTTTATGTTGTACTTCCAGTTTTAAAGATTTAAGATGAGTTGATCAATTCTCACTTGGCCATCATGACCTTGACGAACTCGTCATAGTTGATCTGTCCGTCACCATCCACATCAGCTTCACGAATCATCTCATCAACCTCTTCGTCTGTAAGCTTCTCACCTAGGTTAGTCATGACATGGCGAAGCTCAGCAGCAGAGATAAATCCATTCTGATCCTTGTCAAACACTCTAAAAGCTTCCTTGAGCTCCTCCTCAGAATCAGTGTCCTTCATCTTGCGAGCCATCAGGTTAAGGAACTCAGGGAAGTCAATGGTCCCATTCCCATCAGCATCAACTTCATTGATCATGTCTTGAAGCTCAGCCTCAGTTGGGTTCTGCCCCAATGACCGCATCACGGTTCCAAGCTCCTTAGTTGTGATGCAACCTGCAGCACAGTTGCATATAGTTATTGAACATGTTAAGTTTTAAGAGCTTACAGGTTACAAACACTTAAAACTAGTTTTTCACATCCCCCCTCTCCCTTTTCTGCAGTTTTGTGCTCAAAGTGTACAACAACAATAAGGAAGCCTCAATCCCAAACAAGCCTCCATTCAAAGTGTAAGAAAGGAGAAACAGATACACAAGTTTCATCACAATAATAAGAAGCCTATGAATAATCCCAACAATGAGGAATACAGTTAACCAACATTAATAAGAATTCTACGTGTTGATCTCCATATATAAGGAAGAAAAGCAAAAGGAAACTCATATCCAAACAGAAAAGATATAAAATTGGCAAAATCACTTGAATTCCATTCATCTAAAAGCATCAACTATATCAAGAGGCAGCAGCTACTCATATTCGAGTACTAACTCTTGCTACCACTATATTTTACTTATTACCTATCTTCCAATAGCATACTACCAGCCTGTGAATGTTCGTAAATACATATAATTACAAACTTGGGTTTTTCTCAAGCACATCTATAGCTTGAACGCTCTTTACGTCACGTGGTAAAGCAATGAATGGAAATAAAGTCAACACATTACCGCATTGAACAAATGGAAACAATCCATCAAGAAATAAAGTCAAAGATATCATCATAAACTAGGTAAATCCACAAATAGAAATAAAAAAAAAAGGCAATTGACTTGTATAACTTGATATAATCAAGAAAAATGCAACTCCCAAAAACACGGTTTTCAAAACTTGCCAAACAAACAAATTCCCTAACTACCAAGAAATATCAGCCAAGAATTCAACACATTGACCCAAAATCTAGAAGCCACCAATTTCTTTTGCACCCAAGTGTATCGCCTAGTTGTCAATGCAGTGAGTTGGTTCAAATCCCAGCGGAGGTAAAAACAATAGGCGATTTCTTCCCACTTAACCAGTACTTGTGGTGGAGGTAGCAAGTACCTAAATGAATTAGTCAAAGTGCGTGCAAGTTAACCCAACACCACCATTATCAAAAGAAAAAAAGATCTAGAAGCCACCAGCTTCACAATGGATCCATCAAAAACCAAACCCAAACACAAATTGAAACTACTCAGCTAAAGAAACAGCATGTCCAAAGATCAAACACCGAATCCCCGAATTTTCCCCTTAATAAACACAAATCTCATAATTTGCACATCAACATCAAATCATTTATCAAAACAACTGCCAATCCAAATTCCAGAAGCTACTAGTTTAACATAAACTCATCTTCATATCCATTTCTATCAAAACAGCATAACAAAGAATTAAACACCAAATCCAATAATATTCCCTTAACAAACAAAAACTCTTAACAGTACCACATCAACATCAAATCATAGATCACATCACTGTCAATCGAAAGCAACACTAAACAAAAGAATTCTACACACTGGACTCAGAATCCGTCAGTTTCACAAATAAATTCATCAGATCAAATCCAAAACACAAAAACTGAAACTATCCAACACAGAACACAATAATTAGCAGCACATCAACATCAAATCATAGATCAAAACACTGTTCAACAAATTGTAGGATAAAAAATGAAAAACTCAACGATTGGATCTGAGGTAAAAACAAAAGTTATAAAAGGAAAAATAGAAGAGACCATCTCCATCCTTGTCGAATAGGCTAAAAGCTTCTTTGAACTCCGAGATCTGATCGTCAGTGAGCTGATCCGCCATTATCGATTAATTCACAGAGCTTTTTTTTTTTAGTGTGTGTGAGAAAATGGAGAAGGCAAAGAGGTGTTATTATAATGGTCCAAAAATTCCTAAAAGGGTACATAGTGGGTGGCCAAGCATCTTATTCTTATTTCCTTTTTGACTCATCTAGTCAAGAAAGGAATACTTCGTAATTTCGAGTTCGAGCCTTGATAATAGAATTGTACGTGATATTTTGGATGTAAGTGAAAATCTATTCGAACCACAACGGACCGAATAACAACGAGAATACTGAAAAAAGAATTTGATTCAGCTTCATATAAATCGTACTCAACACTCTCTTGCTTGCTTTCTCTTGAACAACGATATTTCGTTAGGCGATAGTTATCATGTAATTATCGCAAATGGAATCTTAAAAAGCAGAATTATATTGTACATGACATTTTGGATGCAAGTAAGAATTTATTTGAACCATAACGGTTTGGATAACAATGAGAACACTGAAAAGGAATCTGATTCAGCTCCACATAAATCACGTTGAGCCACTCTCCTACTTTCTCTTTACCAGCGATGTTCTGACAGTTATCAAGTAACTTTGTAAATGGAATCTTAAGAAGCAGAATTGTATAGTACGTTACATTTTAGATGCAAGTAAGAATTTTCTTAAACCACAACGAATCGAATAAGAACGAGAACACTAAAAAGAGAATCTGATTCAGCTCCACATAAATTACGCTTAGCCAGTTATAGTTATCACGTAACTGTCATAAACGAAATCTTAAAAGAAGCAAAAGATAATTATAATGTTGTTGCAATGATCAAAAGGACGTCTGAGTTAAGATTTATATTATGTGTGATATATATATAAATCGACTTGTTTCGTTATTTCTATTGAACAACAGATCTGACACGATTGACAAATATGCCGATGTTAGTAGAAGGTTTGGCTCAACAAAGAACAAGGTTGAGAAATAAGAAAATATAAAATTTTGGTTCATTAGATTACAATGCAAATATTAAATAGGCGACCACAAATTTTAAATATTTTCATTTTATTTGAATAAAATTTATAAAGAGTTTGAATTGAATATATACAATTGTGATTGGTTATATACCTAATGATTAAATTGAAGACAACTCCAAAATTCCCCTTCCAATAAATTGTTAGTAAATATTCCAAAATTCTAATTCTATTTTGTCCAAATGCTTGTAGATCTTTTTTGTTTTTTTAATAACAACGAAAACTCGCAATTACTATCCTTTTGGTGCACAGGATAAAATCTCTGTTCCTATGCAATAATTCAAAAATCACATAGGAGAGGTAACCTGCACTAGGCAAGCCGATGCGACGAGCTTAACCCAGAAGGCAACCCCTTTGCTTTCGCTGACAAGGGATTTCGAACTTAAAACCTCCAACATGAAAGTCCCAAGCCCAAACCATTGGGCCATCCCGAAGGGTCAATATTTGTAGATCTTTTTCTAAATCGCGATATTAACAAGGGGCAATTTCATAAGTGGCGCTATTAACATCCTTTTTCCTAGTAAAGGCGACTCCATTCCCAGAACTGTGATATTCTCCTTGCCGCCTTACAAAGGAAAAATTAGTCCAAAAAAAGACTAATATGCAAATTTTTGCATATACTGAATCAACTCCATTTACATCCTTGTTTGAGAATGTACAAATTCCCAGGGCCTTCAAAAAAAATAAGGACAGGAGGGAGAACTTGGAAGATCACAAAAATAAGAAACAAAAAGTTCCGTGGCTATGCAGAAAATTCACAAGATGATACGCGTCTACGTTTGCTTTCCTGTATGCTATACTGACTTTTTATAAAATGGAGTCCATGATTTCAGTCTTCACCACAACATTCATCATATACATGTTCCAGTGGCCGTCTTTGAGTGATTAATCGGAAAAAGTTGAACTGGAAGTGCATCACTTCTTAACCAGATCCAGCTACCCGTGCAAGAAACTCAGTATCGTTCCATGGTTTGAAGGCTCCTGCATTAGTGAGATTCTGGCAAAACATCAAACGAGAAAGTACATTACTAAAACTCGTCTATAAACCACTAGGATGCAAATAGAACAATAATAACAACTATGTCTCAATCCTTGAACAAATTGGTGTCGGATATATGAATCTTACTTCTTCATTTAAGCTCATTTCATATTATCATCATACATGCAATAAATAGAACATAGTGAAAAACCAGGTTGCCGACTAAAAACTAGAATGGGATTTAAGTCACTGATTGCTCCAAACAGAGGTTGTTTCCTACCTTCAACTCAACAAAATCGTTTTTTTTTTTGGACAGTTACAAAGAAAACGCTATGATGAAAATCAAATTTGAAACTAGGAATTAGTTTCTGATATAGCTTTAAACCTTGTATTTAAAACATAGATCTACAACAATATCTTTTGACCTATAAACTTCTTTCATTGATTAGCAACAGATGGACATACACAAATCAAAAGCACAAGCCGAAAGAAAACCATCAATCTATTCTCCATAAAAAGGGCTGAGATGAGCCACTCACCTGTAACCAAAACGAAAAGCCACGCATGATCTTCAACTTCTTCCTCTCGTTATTACCAACTACTTCAAGTCTTTCCTTAAGGTCTGCAGTACAAATAAATTGAAAAGATGTATTATTATGTAAATGGTGTAAAGTGCAACTAAAGTGAAAATTAAGCACGAATTTGAATGACTTCATAGTGCCCAAACTGCCGAGAACTCAGAGAGAGGTGAAATAGAAGATTGTGATTGATATACAGCAGATATGAATACATCAACCTTACAAAAGAGGAAAACAAGAAAATTTCCTTAATCAATTAATGTTTCTAGCAATCGACGATCCCTAATTTCGCAAAATATCAAAGAACAACTAGTTCACATTTCTAGCATTAGACAATCCCAAATTTCCCAAAATTACAAAGAACAACTAGCTCTCAATACTGAGCTTCTTCCTACGGAAACATGAATTATTTTGGTTAAAGGAACAGTGCCATGCAACTTAAATATAATCTGGTTCCTTCGTGATTTCTATGCTTTCAGGCTCCTATTCCCAAGAGAAAAAAAGAGGTGGATGAGTTCTTGGTGGGCATACAAACGAAAATAATTTTCAAATGCTGTTTTTTAGTACTGGTTTCGATCTGTGGTGCACCATTTACAAATAGTCAACTTTTCATATAGTCTGTAAGTGATATCCTGATTTGCAGGACGACTCCAAAGTACAATATCACATTGTTCCATTTTTCTTGAGTGCTAAGATGATTATAAAATATAATCAGGACACAAATTTTGGTTGAGAGAAATAAAATTTTGAATAGATTTCCCGAAAAAATCCACGTGGAGCATTATATCAATATTAAAACCTAGCAACATGACATTGATGGTTCAAAACATGGGAATAATACCATAGTTGGAGAAAGATAATATGTACAAATTTCAACCATATACATATTTTATGAAAGCTTTTCCCTTTTTTTGTTTGCCATCACTAAGTTTCCCTAAGATGGTGCATATTAATGACCTAGAAGTCCTCCAGCTTTACGGACATTGGCTTCAAATGTAATATTAGGATGAAAAAATTTCATATCGTTTGTGAACATGTACTTAGGAACAAGGATCTCACTGTGGGAGAAGTACAAAACTTCGCGAGAAACTAACAATTTGAAAAAGGATTTTTAGTACTGTTCGTAGTTCATGATTTTCTCTAGTTCTTTTTCTTTCCGCAATTCATTCACAAATAAGCCAACTGTCCTGAACTTCACTTAGCAATTGACCTCCTCATTGTAACACAAATGGAGATTCATAATTTTTTTTGAGAAGGAATAGACAAATTGATTTATTTCTTTGTAGAAGTATGAAGCAATACTAAAAATAATTTTACATCTTGCTTGGAGCTACTAGTCAGTAGTCAACCTAAATTACTAATTATGCCAACCAGTGTTAACAAAAGTGAAAAACGCAAAAAGTTCTAAGGTCTTTTGGAGCTTTAAGTGCAAATAAAACATGGCCTTTAAATGAAAAAAGGCGCAAATGGAGAAAAATTACAAATTTATATATATATGTTTAGTTTAGTCCAAGACTAATAATTATAAGCATGAATAACAAATATATAGACAAAGAAATTTTGAATTTTTTTTTACCCTAGAGTGAAATATCAGTTATTTAGTGTCCTACAATGACACTGAAGCGCCCATTAAGCGAGGCAAAGCACTCACATGTTTTGAGCCCCGCTTCAGGGCTTAAGGCACTCCTTTGACAACACTGGCCTATTCTTTTAATTTAAAATGCCACCTCTTTTCGGATGGTCATTCTTTGTGCTACATAAAATCTTAAAACATTTGGCGTTTTGATTTTGCCTTGACAGCATACTTTAGAGAAACTAGCAAGACATTCAAAGATGATATCGGAGACTGCAAAATTAAAGTGTTTTAAGATATAAGAAGGAAATTACTCCAAGCATTTTGAGTTTAATGACAAGTGAGGACCATTACCCAAATATTTACTAATGTTTGAGAGGGCATTAATTCACCAGAACAACAGGTTATATATTAGAAATACACAACAGAAACCAAGCAAAAAGGTGCAGTGGTACCAAAACTTTGAAACCACTGGAAATCGTATTATCATTGAAAATGCAACTTACAGGATGTCGGACTTACCTGTATAGTAATCCAGATATGATTTTCCCATTTTCGTTGTCTTGTAAGACTTCACTCCCCCTCTACGCGATTCCATATTCCTTTCCACTGGTTTTTGATCATTGACATATGTCCATAGTTCTTTGTACTCCTTTGGATTGTAAGGCTTCTTCAGAAGTTCCGTGACTTTCTTCCTGAACTCAGACGGCTCACATTTCTGTTGATATACATCCTTGACCTTAGTATACATTGAAGCTCATTCACATACAAGCATCACGAAGAACAATTTCCAGACTTCAAACTAACAAACAGAGCAGGTAAGGACTAAGGGTAAAATAGGGAGGAGAAACAAAGGACAGAAGAGTAAAATAGGGAGGAGAAACAAAGGACGGAAGACACTCTAGTGGTCTTTTGCAGAAAAAGCTGTAAAGTTAAAGCTTCAACCTTCTTGAGCAGATCATTACTGTCGTAAAGGATTTCAAGGTCATCATCAGTAGCTTCATACTTGATATTGCAACCGCTTAACGAGGCTTTCATGCCCCATTTTTCACATTGAAGATTCTCCAGAAGTAACGCATAATCTTCACCTACATCAGATGTTTTTTCCTTGTCTCTGACATGTACTAGTTTACTCCCTTTTTCCACCATCTTCTCCTCACACGACTTTGTCTTAGTCTCACACTTCCCCTGCCTCTTGGATGCACCACATTTCCCCGTGCTAAGCTTCCGGCTCATATTCCCATTGTTTCTCTGAGAAGTAGGATCGGAAGGCTCAAATATCACATCCATGCCTCCCATGGATCTATTGCTCTCATACCTGGGATCAGTCCTTGGAAATCTCCGATTTTTTGGCTCATCTTTGCTACATATATTGAGTGAGATTGCCTCATCCACAGCATCCTTTTGAGTCTCCATATCTTTCTGTTTTTTACAACAGAAACATTTGCACCCATTATTACACTCACTCTCTTTTTCATACTTTATGGACACAGGAAACTCATCCTTTCTATTGAGGTTAAGGATATATGACCTCCCATCACACTTAGCATTAGCCAAAAATATCTTGTACTGCGGGTCAGTTTCATCCTCATCCTCAACCTCATCATAGCTGACATCATTTCCATGTTCATTTGTGTATGACTGAGAATTTATATCATAGTTGTAGAGTAGCTTCACAAACTCAACATAATCTTCATCAGCATTCTCTAATCTTGAAATCTTTTGCCTGCGATTGTCACTAAACTTTACTTCACCGGAATATTTTGCTCTCTTTCTGTTTCCACGTCTTGCTTGATAATGATCATCATAATTCCTCAATCCTGGTCGCCCCATTATAACGGAATTCAGCTCCAACAAACGAACAGCTCACAACAAAAATTCACTGCTATTTCACCCAATTCCCCTCATTCATAGACATAGAGATAGATTAAAAATTTCATGAATTTCACCATCTACATGAAGTGCAAGTATTTTTCTGAAAACTCCAGCTGCTAGAAAACAAAAGGAATAGTCAATGTCCATAAAAAACATATCATAAAAAATAGAAAGAATATAATCAATGTCCAAGGACCCAAAATCCATGACAATGAAAAAATTAGAATCCAAGAACTCGTGTATGTACGTACATATATAGTTATATACATAATCCATGTATTGTGCACTTAAATAAACTCGTCATTGCATTGTTATACCAGCATTAGATGGTATGCCATGGGTATTGGGACTCTGTAGGGATATTTCCAAATACACTACAAACTTTCTCAAAGTTGAACACACTCGCACTAGATATATACAGACACAGTGTGTCTACTAAATATTCATACCTAAATAGATCAAAGATTCTTTTTTTATAGAGGAGTTCAGATCAACATGTGCACGCCTCAACTATTCCTTCAAGTACCTATTAACTTCCACCAGGCACCAACACACGTATCGAGTAACACTAAATCGTGGTATCCCATGGTTTTCACCAACTTCATTGACAGCTAGGTACATGTAAGTTTGTCAATAATACATCAAAAGACTTTTCATTCAAGGTTCATATACTCAGGCCATAAAAACAAACCAAAATTCAAGAACTCATGATGTATAGAATTCCTTTTTTTTTTATGACCACGGAATCCGGGCCCGGTTTCTCACGGCTCGAATAATTCCACGGGATACTTTTCACCTCCCACCAACAAGAAGTATAAGGTAACTCTGTCCACCTAGGCTAGGACTAACTCAAGATATATAGAATACCCAAAAGAAAATGAAAAAAAAATATTTTTTTCCATACTTAAGTTTGATGTGTTTTACTTGAACCAAATATCTATCCAAAACAGTCTTTCTATCTTCCCAAGGCCGGGCTAAGACTACATAAACACCACACTCCCCATCTGTGAGATTACATTGGGTTTGTAGTTGTTGTTTATAAAATTTAACTATCATGGTAATCTTGTCATCAAACAGGAAAAGGGTTGTGCTAAGGGGGACCTAAAATTACAATTTAATATACAAAGATCAATTTTTTTTTAACATATATATAAACATACAACAAAAACAAACACATGGGTATAAACAAGAATCAAATGTTCACCATTTAATGAAAAAAAACAGATAAATACACACTCAATCGTGAACAATACCAAGATATAAACTCAAGAATCCAAAAAAAAAAGGGCTTTTAGTAAAGAAAAAAAAAAGTGAAAAATTTACCTGCAAATAAGAGAAAAGAAAAAATACCCAAACTAAGTTTTCTCTGTGTTGTCTGAAGAAGAAGCGAAGGAAAAAAAAATGCTTTAATGGCGAAACGGAGCACTTATTCCTATGGAAAGCCGTCTTTATTTTTTGGCTCTAAAACATCTTTTCATTACGGATATTTCGATATTCAAATAACTTTATCGAAATTTTTTATAAAATTATTTTATTTTTAAAAAATGAAAAAGTATAATATAAATTGGGACAAAGAAAGTACTAACTTTTTTTTCTTATTCTTGGTATGTACCCACGTTGAAATCCGATTAAATTTAAATTCGCAATAATTTGACTTTTCATTGTTATTCTTTTTTTGTTTGTTTTTTCAACCGTTGTTTGGTATCCGAATTGGAGCCTCGTATCAATTTTTGTTGCAAACTTCTTTTCATTACTTTGTTCTGTCGCTCCCTAATAAAAGCGAGTTTGTGTCAAGAGGATTCGAACTTGAGACTTTGCTTAAGGATAAATGACTATTTAATACTCTACGATAATCTCGTCTTTTTATTATTGTTCGTCACTTCTTTTTCCCTTTTTTTTTTAAAACTATATCGTTTATGAGATTATGTTAAATATGTTGTTATTGTTATTATTACCTAGTTTGATTTGGCGTGAAGAATAGATAGGTAATATGTAAGAGTATATCTATATTAGTAGGTACATAGTGATTTTTGTCCATTCTAGTGTTACTAATGTTTCTTGTTCTTCTATTGCTATTATTATATGTTATTTCATGTAGTTTGATTATAATATTATTTTGTTATAGTATTAATTTGTTCCTTTTCATTGTTTTATTATTGCATGTTATTTTCCTTATAATTTATTTTTTCGATTGTGTGTATTTATAATTTGACATAGAAGGACATTTTATTCTCCTTAAATCTCATATTACGCAACAATAATAGGTAATTATTGTTGTATTCGCTAACTAATAATAACTACACTTTGTTTCTAATAGAAATAATCCTTAAAAAAATAACAAAAGTGCACGAAGCAACATATATCAACAAAAATAAAAAATAGTAGCAGAACAAAATTACAATAAAAATAATATGATAGTTGAGATACAAGAAACAATACTAACAACAGAAACTACGTAAGAAACTAATTACACGACCAATAATGCGATTACCAGAAAAAATATTATGAATCAATTGTAATAAAAAAAAATAAAAAAATTACACAACCGATAACATAATTACCAGAAAAAAAAATTCAAAATCAAAAGTAATAAAAATAACAAATAAAAATAACACAAAAATTGAGGTATAAAAATTATCAAATAGTAACAAAAGGTAAAGGACAAAAAGTTACACGACCAACAAAGAAGATTACTAGCGTAAATGACTAACAAAACAATCAATGATTACCTATTACTTATTATTAGTGAGAAAAATACTATAAAAATAAAAGATAGTGAATCGAAATATAATAATATGAATTTATGGTAAAAAATTAAATTGCAAATTTGCAATAGTCATTAATAATTGTTCATTAATACTGAGTTAAGGATGTTGATTTACCTTTAAAGTTATTTATTATTATAAATATAAATTTTGAAACGTTTGTTATATTATGCCAATTTGGGATTTTTATTTCATTCTTATATATATATCATCATAATATTTATTTTTCACTATAATATAGTGTTTAATACCAGAAATTTATGAAACTATAGGAAAATAATCATATAGTTGTTGTAATTTTTTGTTGTTTATTATCTTATTTACTAGCATATTTACATTATAATATAATTATTTCATTAGCTTGTCAAAATATATTTTGTTTATTGAATTTTATTCCTTTTTTTCACAATCTTTGGTGGTCTAAATTTATGAATAGTGCTTAATTATACTATTTTTTTGCTTTATTTTTAAAATTAGATATCAACACTTGAGCACTATTAATGATATTCAATCGTTTTTCGAAACGGAAAAAAGCATAAGTATCGAGTGCGATTTTTCTCAGCTATTTGAGTTTGAGTTTTGTAATTTTACTGCTATATAAACGTTTTCCCATTGGAGAAAATTAACATTATGATCGAAATATATGAACACTACGATTAAACATAAACCTTTCATTACTACAATTAAGTTGCTTTATTTGACATAAATATCATACATTAATAAGTAATTACAATCTGTAACATCCCTTTATTGTTTCTTTTACATGTTCTAGTTCTTCTAATATAAAATTTTCCTTTTCAAAATTACAAGTTCATATCGTTTGAGATATTTGAAAATTCACGATTAGTATAATTAATAACAAAAATATCCTCAAGGAAGCAAATGACAATATCTAGGGAATAAGCATCGATTTATTCTGTGCCAGCCAACAACAATAGTAATAATACAAAGCATTATACAAAGAAGTGATTGGCATAAAGCGTCTATAGGTGGCTTTTTAAGTCTACCGTCAAATCCCAGGGCTTAGCAACAATAGAACAAGTGGGGAATGTTGTGGTGAACCAGAAAAGGTTGGGTAGATCTGGATATTTATCGAGTCGTCGAACCAAATTGGCATCAATACCCAAATTAAAGCATATAAAAGTTGAAAGTACAATAGTATCTGGGGAATAAGCATCGATTAACTATGTGCCAGCCTAAGCCATTGTTATTGGCATAAAGCAGACCTATAGGTGGCTTTTTAAGTCCACCGTCACATCCTAGGGCTTAGCAACAATCGAACAAGTGAGGAATGTTGAGGTGAACCAGAAAAGGTTGAGTAGAGCTGGATATTTATCGAGTAGTCGAAAGAAATTGACATCAATACCCAAATTAAAGCATCTATGCATAACATTTAGTAAAAGTTGGAGAAAGGATCCAGATACTATCACCATTAAGTATCAAAATTCAAAAAAAATGGACCTGAGAACTATCCGAATACATAGAGAAGAAGACTTCAGCTGATCAATCTTCTCAAGGCTAATAATCCATCCATGTCTCAGTTTAAGCTACTAGGGTACTTGCTGTTGTAGACTCACTGTAATGAAAACATTCACAATCAGCAAAAAAGATAATTTATAAATAGAACGCCAGAGTATAATAGTATGACCAATTCACTTAACAGATTCAAACTATATAAGTAAACACACCAAGAAGAGAAGGAGATTCAATATCTATATTATATACATAAAAAATTGTTTAGACCTAGTATCTACCAATGTTGTCAAAGGCATGCTTGAAGTGTGCGGGGCTCGAAACGAGTTGAGCACTTCATCTCACTTAATGTGAGTCCAGTGTCATCAAGGTTTTTAAAGTGTTTTCTTGCCAATGAGGTGCCACTAAACAATTGATATTTTCACTTTATCATAGTTTTTTTTTTTCCAAATTCTTTGTTGATACATTTGTCACTCATGCTTATAATTGTTAAGTCTTGGACTAAAATATATATTTGTAGTTTGGCTCCCTTTGCGTCTTTTTTCATTAAAGCTCACACTTTATTTGTGGTTAAGCCCCAGCAAACCTTGGAGCTTTATTGCTTTTGATAACATTGTATCTACTTTGTAAATTTGGCAAAGAGAGTACGGACCAACCACCTCTGCGCCGCTAGTTAAAGGGACCCATGTATGTACTTGAGGCTTTCATGAATAAGAGATTATATAATTTTGCACTAGGCTAATAATGCAAAAAGGGTTTTCAAATTAATTAGCCAAAAATAAACAACTACTCTCTAAAAGTCCGAAAACACTTATAACAAAAAGTACTTCTCAAAGTAGATTTTGAACCTGGCCAAGCAGGCTATGTGCAGTCTTGAGTTAGTGCAAGCTGGCTCCTGAAGAAAAGGTACTGAAGAGAGTATGGAGACTACGAAAAGGGCTACTTGGACTATAGTTAAGCGGTCTTGAGGGAATAAAGGTAACTTGGCTGTGGTAACTTACAGCCATAGTAATACGAAATAGTGAAATTTTATGAACTAAAAGTCATATCAAAAGATTACTAGTAACAAGAAAGAGGTTTTAACCCAAGTATGCAAATCAAACCTAATGACTAGTCTTTTTCCAGGGTGGAACTCTAGGTGGAATAAATCAACATTAAACTATAGCAACATGTCAATTAATGTTTGGCCTTCAAATTGGTACCGGAATCATCACAATAGTAAACCAGCATTTTAGCTCGACTCTTCAAAAAAGTCCTTACCAGGACGAATAAGAACTGACTAAAAGGTATCTCATTTGGAGTAGTAAGATAGGAATAAAGCAAAGAAAGCAATATTTCAGCTTTATTCTTCAAAAAGATCCTTTCCATATGGAACAAATATGCACCATAACTGGTGAATCATAATTTAGAAGCCATTCACGTTGAACCACATAAGAAAGGAATAGACAGGGAACATTATCATAGGTTATCTTTAAAAAGGTACAGTACTAATGTTCTATCCGTTCCTTTTCTTACACTTCATTCAATCTCTTAATCATATAGCAAACATAAGCCACAAAGAATCACACAACCACAAAAGTTAAAGATTAATATTTCTGAAAATAACGAACCCTGGAAGCAACCAAACCACGGAATTAGGGGAAATGCAAAGTCACATAATTAGGAGTGAAAGAGAGACTTACTATTTCCAGACAGGTGGAAGCTTCTTAGTTTTCTTGTAATAACGAGCAAGGCGGTGAATCCTACTCTCCACCAAAATCAAGCGGAACTTGGAATCCTTGTCCTTTCTGTTCCTCTCCAAATGCTTCCTGATGGCAACTGCCTTCTTAATAAGGTGGTATAGATCCTCCGGGATCTCAGGAGCAAGTCCTATCCAATTGTCAAAAAAAAAATACATATAATAAATCAATCAACTGCTCATTAATTCCAAACTAAACAGTGAATTATAGATTTATTCCATACTATTGGGGCACATTTCCTTCTAATTGATATATTAAACCAAATTTTATTTAACTATAACCACCATTGAATTTCTAGCAGCATTGATGATCTGAAAAAATATAATAAAATACCGTGAGCTTTGAGGATACGCAAAATCTTGCTCCCGGTGACACTCTTGACTTGAGCAATTCCATGAGAATCACGAAGAATCACACCAATTTGTGAAGGTGTCAATCCTTTTTTCGCAAACTTGCAAATATTGTCCTCAACCTAAAATTATCAAAACACAATCATCATATATTGAACTTAACATCTATTTGTTCGCTGTTCCTATTTGAAGATGTAGACATTAACAGCTTGTTTTGTATGGTTGTCACCTAAACACACTCAATCATATATTGATCTTACATCTATTTGTTTGTTGTTACTATGTAAAAGATGTATGCATTAACAGCTTGTTTGGATGGTTGTTACTTGTTGTGTTGTTTTGTATTTTTATTCTAAGTACAATGTTTGTTTTGATTATTACTTAAACTTTATTGAATCGTATCGCTAATGACAAAACGTTACCATTAATTTGGTGTGATCATTTGTTACCATATTTCTTCTTCTCATTTTATCTTTATTTATATCTAATAGTCTGAATAACTCTAACCCTTGCCCTACTTTTCTAATAGATGTAACCACTGAAAATGATACAATCTAAAAGTTGCATTCATCAATACAATATTACACGACACAAGACAATACGATACAATACAATATATTACGATGAAAAAGATATGTAACAACCATCCAAACAAAGTGTAAGGGACTGCTTGGACATAAAAAAAATCAGTTTTTTTCCTTCAAAATTTTGTTTGGTTATACATTTAAAAAAAGTTTAACTCGACAAATTCAATTTTCCTACATAATTTTCAACTTAATTTACATACTAATTTATTCAAATATGACTAAATTCATGTCCAAACGCCTATTAAGAAACAGAAAAAAAAAAGATTAGATGATTTACATCAGGAGCGGAGGTCTTAAGCCAACTTGGAGGAGTTCTCTTGTAAGGAAGAGCCGATGCTGAGATACCCTTACTGAAACCCAACACAAAAAAATGGTGAAAAAAAAAGTGTGCTTACAAGTAGAAATATGGAGAAAGCTTATACGTACCCGCGACTGTGCATACGACCCATGGCGAAGATTAGAGTGAGCTCACTGAACTGTGTTGCTCAAATTGTAGCTTCGGTTGGTTGATGGAAGTTGACAAACCCTAAAAGACTCTTTCTTCTTCTAGGGTTTATCGAAGTTGCAGGTATTTTGGGCTTCAATTTTGTTATAAAAAGATTGGGCCGTTAAATTTTAGGTCCAGCTTTAGACATCTAACGGGACATTTGCACTTCTGTTCCTATTTTGTGCTGGCTGATTAATTTTTTCGTAAAATATAAGTTTATATTTATGTATTGTAAACCTCTTATCAACACGTATCAATTAAGCGGATAATATTACTAGCAGAGTGGGCTATTATAATTAAATCCCATGTTCCTCTAAGAGTCATTCGGGAGAAATGAAACTACGTAGCCCCTCGTAATTTAACAAAAGTTTCAGCTTTGAAGTTTGGAGTTAGAAGTTTTAACTTTGAAGTTTTGCGTTAGAAGATCTGATCAACAGAGGGGGTTTCAAAAGTTCAAGATCACTTATTTTCGATGTCATTGGGCATAACTCCCTGCTTGTAGTGCCCCAATTTATAATATATATATATTTTTTAATTATTTAAATTTTTAACCGATTTTGACAAATTTATGTACTTGCGTTTAACTTTTGAACTTCCATTTCGACAGCTTTGTATTTATTCTAGTAGTAATAAGATAATTGTATTATTTGCATAGCACCAACTGAGTGTAAATTGTCATCCTTTAGCATAACAACAACATAAAGAAGGTAGTAGCATACCCAGGCAAGCGGTTTTTTCTCGATAGACCATTAGCTCAAGTAAAAGCATTACAAAGCGGTTCAAAAAACAACCCATTAGCATACACTAGCAGAAATAATACTATCAAAGCATACATTTCCTGCTATTTTGATTATGTTACAAGTAGATTACTCCATCAATACACACAAAATCATCACTGCTGAAGTTTTGATTTAATAAATGAACAAGATATTCCACTACAAGAGAAGTAGAAACATTGACGCGCTGAGTTAAAGATACATGGCATTTGAACTATACATAACTGGTTTAACATTGCAAGAAGCGATTGTATACCACATACCCGGATATAATCCAAACATTTGAACAATGAGTTGTTCCATGACAGTGCAAGGGGAAAATACAATAAAATAGACGATTAGCAAAATGGCTAATGAAAGATACACTTGAACATACAAATGAAAGGGCAAAGTTAGGTCCTGTTTCTTGCTATTGAGTAATATAGCCAAAGATGCAAATCTCCTGCATGTAAGAATTAAGCAAAGTCAGTAAAGTTAAGAACATTTAACTCAATCCTATTACTGATCAAAATTAAGCATGATCCATGTCATCTATTATAACTTCTTACTCCTGCATCTTTAAATCAGCAAATAACTTATTTCCATCCTGCCTCAAGTTTATTCTTAGTGTTTAAATATATTAGGCTACAATACATAAAGGTCACGATTCCCCCGACTTCCCCACACCAAATATGGTGGTCAAGTAATGGAGGCAGCATTTACTCAATTATAGCTATATGTAACTAGTTATATGTCTTACATTTTGTCTGTTTCTCAAAAACTCAATCTATCTTTGACTTTATTTATGGAGGTTTCTGGGCGAGGTTTTTTGCACCTTAACTATACCACCAGGGTATTTGTTACTCCCTCCGTTTCAAAAAGAATGACCCTATTTCCTTTTTAGTCTGTTTCGAAAAGAATGACCCCTTTCCTTTTTTGGCAACACTTTAACTTTAACTTTTCACGTGGCATGTTTAAGACCACAAGATTAAAGGGCATTTTGATACATTTGACATTACTTTAATTTAGAACCACAAGATTAAAAAGTCTTCTTTCTTTACTTAAACTCCGTTCCAAGTCAAACTAGGCCATCCTTTTTGAAACGGAGGGAGTATTTGATAGTATTATACCAGGCAACTCTGTCTATCAAGGGTTAGGTAGACGGGAAAGAAATCATCAAGCGTTCTTTGCTTTTGCTAGGGTTTGAATTGTGGGTTTCCATGATCAAAATCTCACTTTATTGACCACTAGGTCACACCCTTAAGTGTTTATAAATTATCTTTGATTAGATTTTTTAAATAATATAGGTATCCAAAGCCATCAAATGAGCACCTTAACTGTAAGCAAAAATATAAAAAGAATAACAATGGTGCTTAGGTTTAACTGAAATGGTCAATATGAAGTGTCTAATCATTTTTCTTTTCAAAGATACAATTCCAGGGATCTGCGGCAGAAAATTGGTTATATCCTTCTAATTTGACTTTCCATTCTCTATCGTTGCTTCTTATATTTTTGTTTTTTCCAATGCATTTTTCAAAATTTTAGCGAGTGCTTAGTAAGTCGATTATTCATCACTTAAATGTACCATTCAAACTTATTGTTCCCTTAACATTCACATACAACAATGAAGTTGCATAGGTATTAAGAAGAACATGCTTTCTCAAAAAAAGGTATTAAGAACATCATTCTAGCTTTCATTTAACAAAGTCACATGAGCGGAAAAACACAACGATGCAACTCGTAGGATGAAGCTAATCTCTCCCTTTTCCAAATCGACTAACATGCATAACCACGGAAGATCCAAATTAATGCTTATCATTTTATTTTTTTTGATAAGTTAATGCTTAGCCCTATTCTCATTCATTCTGAATGCACCAAAAAGCTATCTGAAAATCACCATTTATGGTGAGGATCACCCTTCTTAGCTGTTTCTCACAACATTACTCTGCCGCAGCTATTCAGCACCCACACAGCCATCCAATATTGTGCCCACCCCACTTGTCATTGTGCACTTATCTTAGATGAGCTTTTTAGCATATCAACCGTCAAAAGATGGAACACCAAGATTTTCCCCAAAAAGACTTGACACAAAATATTTTTCAACAAGAAATATAAATATGAAACATGCGGCCAAAGGCAGATCCAGGATTCCAAATTTATGGGATCTAAATTTTATAAGGATGACTTCAATTGGTAACAACTAAGTTCTAAATTTAATATGCATACATATTTAAATGAATTTCTTAACACAAATGCACTATTTGAATAAAGCCACTTGATTCGACCGGACCTGTATCTGGGCATGCAGCAACTGCAACTAATCTTCAATCCTTTAGGGGGATGTATATAGCTCAAACCAAGAAACAAAGAGGAGGCCGGGTTAAAAAAGAGTGAAGACGCACTATTCTACCTAGTTATACCAAACCACTTACATCATAAAACTTGCACTTATAGTTCAGCATAACCTTGATCATGTCAAGTTGAGCTCAAGCTCATGTAGTTGCCACAGTTCTTCTCTCTTTCTAGGATATCAGTTGTGTTAGAGCTAGCTAGCATGGTTCTCGACTATTCTACCAACTACATGCATCCTCCAACCAACTATACCACTTATTTCCTCTATCTCTTTGCTTTCCAAATATAAAATTGCAAAGCAGGCATCAGCACAACAACAAAGGTCTTGAAATTGGCGCGTTGGTGCAGCATCCATTTTTTTGTTTGAGGTCGGATGTTCGAACCTCAACCGAAGTATATTTTTACAAACCATAACATGCTACTATTACTTAAGATTGTGGCTAAGTAGTATTGAACCCAATAATTCTTCCAGCTTAAGGCTAGTCTAAAGTCTAAACCAATGGGTAAGGATAACTTCTTACTTTCTTCTACAAATATCGACGTTGCTAGCTGAAAATTCTGCCTAGGCCACTGATTGTAACGAGTACATTGAATTCTGAATTTACAAGAACTGGTACATATATATATATAGAACTACTGAAAATGATATGAATAACAAGCTAAAATAAAATATTTTAAGCCATTCCAAATATGAACATTTTCAGGGGAGTTAATAGAAGCAACTCACATGCAAAAATCACTTGGCAACCATCCTAGCAATGAAATCTTCATACCGGATCTTACCATCGGATCCAGCATCAACTTCTCGGATCCACTCATCAAATTCCGAAGGCTCAAGCTTCTCACCAATACTAGTTAAAATATGCTTTAGATCCGAAACAACAACGAAACCAGTACCGTCTTTATCAAGTACCTTGAACGCATCGCGTAATTGGCGATCAAATGGCTCCGGCTTCAAGTGTTTCGACATGAGTTCCATAAACCGGTTGAAATCGAACGGCGATGTGAGTTTTTCCTCGGCTATTATTGATTTGAGTTGAGCTTGAGTCGGATTACCTCCGAGTGAACGCATTAGGATACCTAGCTCCGACGGTGAGATTTTTCCGTCGCCGTCGGTGTCGAAGAGAGTGAATGCCTCCTTCATAGAGGAGATTTGATCGTTGCTCAGATCTTTCCCCATTGTGCTCTTCGCCTTCTCTGTATTTCTCTCTTACTTCTTTTCTTATGGATTTTGTCAGATGAAATGGGGATCTAAACTTGTAATTATATAAACTTGAGGGGTGTTTAACTAATTTATTCTTAATAAAATTATCGGAAAAGGATAAAAATGCCCCTGAACTATGTGAAATAGATCACTTATACCCTTCGTTACATTTTGGGATCAAAAATACCCCCGCTGTTATCCTAAGAGACCACAAATACCCTCAAGAGTTAACACCCCAATTTTTTAGTGATGTGGCATGCCACATAGGACTAATCCCTCCACCTAAGCGTTGCCAACTAGGATTCATTCAAAAGAACTAGACCTTTAGCGGCGATAATAGTTGCCACAAAAGCCCAAAATATCGTCACTAAAAGTTTTTAACATTAAATTCTAATTTTGTATTTTTTTCTTCACTAAAGGTTATGAGTGATTTTTAGTGACGACTAATAGTAAAATCTATTTTTTCAACAAAATAATATGATAATTAATTTTCGATCGCAACCTAATTTTCTAAAATAAATAACTTGCAATATTAATATTAAAAACACCGAATATTATCACAAAAAATCATGAAAATTACTTCTCGATTCACATCTCCTACTATATAATGCATCATTGTACATTTTATACATTTTCATACATCATAAAAATAAAACAGTGTCTTCAAACTCCTACTTAATCGATATCATTTGCGTTTTTTTTAAAAAAAATAATGAAGAAAAAAATACAAAATTAGAATTTAATGTTAAAAACTTTTAGTGACGATATTTTGGGCTTTTGTGGCAACTATTGTCGCCGCTAAAGGTCTAGTTCTTTTGAATGAATCCTAGTTGGCAACGCTTAGGTGGAGGGATTAGTCCTATGTGGCATGCCACGTCACTAAAAAATTGGGGTGTTAACTCTTGAGGGTATTTGTGGTCTCTTAGGATAACAGCGGGGGTATTTTTGATCCCAAAATGTAACGAAGGGTATAAGTGATCTATTTCACATAGTTCAAGGGCAATTTTGACCCTTTTCCGTAAAATTATTAAAAGAAAAATGCTAGTTTAACTTTTAAACAACATATAGTAAAAAAAAGTTAAACAACATATAGTAATAAAAATCGAAAATTGAAGAACGAGTAACAATATGATTAACTATTGTCTAGCCTTCTAACCCTAGAATGTGTCATTCATGGTCTTCAATCTAAAGTCATATCATCGATAAATTGAGTTATGTAATATTTCGTCAACCTCCTCTACTTCTCTGTGATATTATTCATATTCATCTCACTCTCGTTTCTCAATATCTTATCTTCTATTAAGGTTACTTAGTACTATCTAATTAGATATCTAAATTTTACAATCAACACCTTATAATAAAGTTTTTTTTTCTTCTTTTACCTCTTCTTAAGAACTCGCAACCCATATTTTATATTTTTAGTGAAAATATCGTTTATCTTTAAAAAAAAATTATATTTGAAATCGAAAAACTTTTGCAAATAGCCATTATAATGAACTTAATTATGTTGCATAACTATAGTTATAGTTTAAGCTGTCTTATTTGTATAATGTATAATTTAATTTTTGTATAAACTCAAAATAACAAATTTGTATAATTACAAACACAGAACCATAAACATTTATATAAAATATATTATATAAATTATATCATACAAATTTCAAATTATATAAACATGTTAATTATATCGGTAGTTAACAGAAAACAGAAGTTAGAATAATAAAAACCCGCAAAGAGAAGGCGGTAATCAGATCGGTGCAATTCCGCTTGCTCCGGTCGTAGAGCAACGGCAACGGCAAAAACAGCAGAAGAAGGAGGAGGGAGAGGAAAATGGGGAATGCGTATTGTATATTCTGCGGATGTATAGAACAAGCGAGTGTAGGTGTGGTGGAGAAATGGGGACGTTTCGATCGGCTTGCAGAACCGGGTCTCCATTTTTTCAATCCATTAGCTGGTGAACGTCTTTCTGGAATTCTCTCAACTAGGATCCGTTCTCTTGATGTTAAAATCGAGACGAAAACCAAAGTAAGTGCAGACTTACCATGAAATTTCTGATTTATTATTTTTTTAATTTGTGTGTTTTTTTCATGTCTAATGTATGTTTCCTTTTGTGATTTGCACTCTATCATGTCTGTTAATTATTGCACTTTATTGTTGAGTGGTTAATAATGTGGATTGAGTAACATGGCGTTCAAATCCTAGGAGAAGCAATGACACTATTTGAATTTATTTATACATATCCTCGCTTTGATTGATAGAGTTACCTGGTACCTGTATTTGGTGTGAGGTAGATGATGCTCGTGGAATTAGTTGAGGTACCTGGGTACTAGCCTGGGCACCATGATTGTTAAAAAATAAAGAATATTGAGGCTTTAGTTGCATAGAAGAGAGTGGTCCGACGCATGAAGCATCCCGCATTCACGTAGGGTTCGGGGAAGGGAAAATGGGGAATGTATATTGCGCATTTGCATAGAATAAGAGGACGTAGGTGTGGAGGAGAAACGCGATCACTTCGATAGGCTAGCAGAACTGGGGCTCCATTTCTTCAATTTCTTGGCTGGTGAATGCCTCTATGGAATTCTCTCAACTAGGACCTGCTCTCATGATGTCGAAATTGAGACTAAAACCAGAGTACGAGAGCCTTAAAATGCTAATAATTCCTGATTTTTCATTGGGCTTTTATTTCATGTCTAATGTATGCTTCCTTGTACGATTTGTGTCTATCTCTTCTTCTTTAATGATCAAACCATATATATTTCCTATTGTATTTTGCACTCTATCATGTTTCAGCCAGTCCGTCTCTATTAAATATTGAGTCGCTGGTTTCCAAAGGGGTGATTTAGTAAGCAAATGGCGTGGGTCGAGAACCATGAGGTCTCACATTCACCAGTGGAGGCAAAAACACTAAGAGTTTTGTCCATCCGTCCAAGCATTGGTGGATAGAATTACCCGTCACCTATGATCGTGAGAGGTAGCACTGCAATTAGTCAAGGTGCAGGCACGGACACCACTATCATCAAAACATAATAGTTGGGGTTTTGGTCGCATAAAAAAAGACGGTCACTGGTATACGAAATATCCCGTGTTCATGCAGGGTGCTGAAGGGCCAACCCCAAGCAAATGTAATGTAGGCAGCCTACGGTATCACAAGCATCAATGCCTGATCACCACTCTTTGGTTGCATGGAGAGTGGTAAAATTTTTAGATTATGGATATATATATTTTTAGTTATCAAATAATGTGCAGGTTTTCCCAGTGCCAATTACAAAATCTGAACCTTCCTACATTCTTATAGATTATTGTGCTCCAGTACTTTCTGTTAACTCTCTTTTGTTCTGGGAGGTCCTTAGAAAAGTGAAAGAAAAATCGTCCTGAGCTGATTGTGGAAAAAGAAGATAGTATTTCACCGTAAATGTTGGATGGTCAGGAGCTATTCGTGATTCTACTTTGATAGGATAGTGGTACTCAGAATTTTATTGTGAGGTCTGTATGAACTTCCTATTGTCTTCTCCATGAAGCTATTGTTCTTGTAGTACTTAGGTAATTGGAATAGTAGTTGACATGATGGATGATGAAAGATAATATTTTAGGAGCTTTAGATAAAAATGAGCAATGCTGTTTCTTTCTTCGGAGAACTTTGACTGATATGCAGTTTTCAGGACAATGTTTTTGTTCAAATGCTGTGCTCAATCCAATATAGAGTAATCAGGGAAAATGCTGATGATGCTTTCTATGAGTTGCAAAATCCAAGAGAACAGATTCAGGCTTATGTATTTGATGGTAATTTGCTGTATCGCGCATCCCTTTTTATATGGCATAATCTTGAGTATTTCGTCTATTCATGCTATTTTGATGACACACATCTCTTTCGATGTTCCCTATATCTATTCTAGTTGTTAGAGCCCACGTACCGAAATTGAATTTGGACGAGCTTTTCGAACAGAAGGATGAAGTTGCTAAGGCTGTCCTGGAGGAACTTGAGAAGGTAATTTCATGCTCTGTGAATCCTTCTGACCTCAACTGAATATTTTGACTCTTAGGTGAATAGAAACTCTAAACGTTTTTATCTACGCAAGGAGAAATGACTCAGGACAGGTTAGGCACAAGGAAAATAATGTTATTCCAAAACAAGCCTGTATACACACTATGACCATTCTGCATTTCCTTATGTGAAGGTGCATTACATCATCTTATATTCCTGTCCTCTTCCAATTTTTTGGTTTAGTAGCCTGCTTAATAGGATCTTCTGCCTTATATTTGGAATTGTTTTTCTTTTGTCAAATGTGTTCTTCTTTTAGGATTGACGCACAGTTGAATGATAGATTTATTAGTGATAAAAGAAATGTCGCTGCTGCTTATGTTTGTGTTTTTTCTCTTCTTCGTGTATTTTCTGAATATCAAAGTCCACACTTTTGGAATTTAAGGCTTCAAATGCCATTAAAAATTAAACAGGAAATGAAAAAGTATAGATCTATCGGATGACTTGTCTTGGACCATTGGACGTGCTTGCTTGATGAGATCTGTTCGTGCAAGTGCCTCTCATTGTAGTAGACTGCGATTCGATAGAAAGTAATTATTTGAAGTACTCCACAAATTCTTGGGTTTTCTTTCAACACTTCTCCTGTTTCTAAATTATTATTCATTTATTTCTTCCTCCTATGATATAGATTTTCATTGGGCCTATATTCACAATTCAGGTGAAGGTGCTTTGCATTTCAATTGTTGCACTTCCATAGAATTGTTTCTGTTGTCACCAATATTGAAAGGGAAATATGCTGTTTATTTTTGCTTGCTCTTTTGGTACTTGACAATTTTGCATTGTAGAGCCAAAAAGGTCATGAAATTCCCACTCTATATAATAGAAATTTGTGTTCCTTTTCAAGATATATATCCTGATGTTAGTGTCTTTCAGGTGATGGGAGCATATGGATACAATATTGAGCACATACTGATGGTTGACATTATTCCCGACTCCTCTGTACGGAAAGCAATGAATGAGATAAATGCAGGTAATGGAATGCTCCTAGTGTTGCAAATGAACACAATATCTAGTTTAAATAAACACACCCTAATTCAAAAGGAGTTTTTCCCAACCTCGTCAGTAGGTATAAAATGGATTGTTGGTTATATTTACTTGAGTATTTGCTCTTTCAAAGTTCTGTCATACATATCGGAATATAATCGTGTGTGATGCTGATAACAAATGCATCTGGTGTGTGGAAAGTCAAAGATTTTTATATTTATGCCATATCTGTGAGTACTTCATGAATTTATGATTTAGATGGGCAAACATATTAGGGAAATTTTATGTGTTGATAACTTAATATAAAGAGTGCCTCCAAGCTATGTTGCCATACTCTCCAAAAATGATGCCGCACCCATGTCAGATCCTCCAAAAGCAGAGGATTCGACACACACCCTTCGATATTTTTGAAGAGTCTGAGCTACATAGCTTCCAAGTAGTTGATCATGCAGACAAACTATTCTTGGCTCTAATGTGTACACTTCTGTTGTATGTTGTATTGTAGCTCAACGAATGCAGCTTGCTAGTGTATACAAGGGAGAAGCAGAAAAGATTCTCCAAGTTAAGAAAGCAGAAGCTGAGGCGGAAGCCAAGTATTTAGGCGGAGTTGGAGTCGCTAGACAGAGACAGGCAATTACGGATGGGTTGAGAGAGAATATATTGAATTTCTCTCACAAAGTGGAAGGCACCTCAGCTAAAGAAGTGATGGATCTCATAATGATCACACAGTACTTTGATACAATCAAAGAACTTGGTAATTCTTCAAAGAACACCACTGTTTTCTTACCACATGGTCCTGGCCATGTCCGAGATATCGGTCAGCAGATACGCAACGGGATGATGGAAGCAGCCAGTGCACAACATGTCAACACTGAATAGTTCGTTTAGTTCCTCAGTAATACCCTTGTGATGAATGTCTATGTTTCACTTGCCTCTGGGCAAAGACTAAACAGTAAAGCTGCTTCCTTCGATATTTGGATGGATCGTCTTCGTTACCCATCAGCTGTGATATTTTCAGGATGTTATAGTAATGTGTATATAGAAAGTGAAATTTGAAGATAGTCGAGTTATTGGAGTAAGATTTACGTACACTCTTCAAAACACCACATGAAATTACACGGGATATGTTGTTGATATGTGTTTCTTGGTCATTTTTACCATGTCTTCTTTTTATTCATTACTCGTTCCTATTTGACAAGAAGTACATATGCCAACTCTATATCGATGTGTGAAAACGAATTGGAAAAACAAGAATAAGTCCAACTGCTATGTCAGACTTGGACTCTTCAAAATTGTCAATAGATGTTTGACGGATCCTTCAAAAATTGCATATTTTTGAAGAATCCGACATGGGTTCAGTTACATAGTCCTAAAAATATTGGTGTTCCATCATCTTGTACTAATCAGGGGACAAGTATTAGCAAATTCAGTAATTTTTTCGTATCTACACATTACAAAAGCCACTTGACTTCTCAACCATAGCAACAAAAATGTATAGACTGCTATACAAAAGACGGAAAGTATTTAATTAACAATCAATTTCGTCTATAGTTGAGTTGGTTGACAACTTACTAGATATGTGTTCTCTGAAGGTAAAACTCATGCCGACTCTCCTCAAAGGAATACTCTATCTCCTCCTCCACATGGGTGTTTTCAACGAGCTTCGAATTGTAAGGTGTAACAACAGCAGGACCTGGTGTTGTCGTCTGCATTGGAACAGATACGGTTGAGGGAGTAGAAGGCACGGGAATCGGCATTGCTTTAGCAGGAGTTCTGTTCTCTTCTTCATAAGTAGAAATTGACTTTACAGGAGTGGAGACTGGTGTAGTATGGTTACTTAGCGGGGTCTTTATCATCGTTTCGTTATATTTTCTGTTCATATCTCCCAAGATATTTGTTGCATTGGACTTGGAAGAACCTTTATAAGAAATGGGTGAGAAAGGCTTCCGCATTACTGCTGTCTCGACTTCTGAACCATTTAGTGCACTGATGGGCTGCTTTTTCGAAGGAAGTTCATCTATACCCAAACCTCCTCTCCTTCCTAAGCAAAGAAGCATAACAAGATTAAATTGAATAAGGGGCAGAACATCTTGAATTCTTTAATATGAAAAAAGAAAGCTAGTTAGAATTCACAAACAGCGTATGCATCTGGACAAAAGATGAATGTCAAGACTTTTTCCTTGGGCCGAATTGCCAGAAGAATGAGTTCTAACAAGTATTTCAAGAGAGGTGAGGAGAAGATTACCTGTTGATAAAGCTCCAAATCCATCATCGGTAGGATGATTAAATTGGTCAAGTTGATGAAAGCGCTCGGACTTCTTTGCTTGACGTGTGTTTGGGGTAGCTTTATTGGAATGAGGGAGTTCAGTTTTACAAGTTTGCTGCATTGTTCCTCCAAGCGAAAGCCTTCTATTGCTCGGAGCACCACTGCATGACAATTTAGGACCTTTTTTGGCACTTTGGTTCTTCATAGGGCTGGGTTTTGAGCCATAAAGAGACTCTTGTTCTGCCATTAACTGTCCCTGAAGTTTCTTCTGGTCCTGAGATAAGATGAATCACGTGCTAGTTAATGGCTTCCCACAATAGAAAAGATATAAAGTCAACCAAAAGCCAGTTGAGAGTTCATACCCTTTGCTTCTTACGTTCCAGCTCCTTTTCTTCACGCAAGATGGTATACTCTTCAAGCATAGAAAGGAGAGGAATCTAACAAAAAGAAACAACCACTTTAGGGACATCTACACGTATGGAACCTTGGACCTCAACATTATCATATCTTAAAGAGTAAGGTACGAAATGCTTACACCATCATAAGAGAATTGAGTTCCTCTCTCGTTTTCCCAAGCTTTTGTTTTTGAGGCCAATGCCTCCACCATTGCTGTTGAACAACATTAATTTATTTCATTCATTCACCACTAAATATCATTCTCTAACCTTTATATGGATTAAAAGGAAAGGAAATTATGAAACCTGGAAGTTTATTAACCAAAGCACGAGCTTTCTCAGCACGCTTTAGAGTTAGGTGGGTGCCTCGTCCAGCATTGTAACGATTTTCGTCCTAGACAATAAATCAAGGTAATGAATAAGCATTTAGGCCTAATTCATGGAACATGTAAATGCTAGTTGAAAGAAAAACAAACCCTGTTATACTCCTCAAGCCAACACTCCTCCTCACATGCAGCGATCCATTTCTCGACTCTGTCTAGAATGTCTTTCCTGCTAAAAGCTTCCTCTTTAACTTGAGCTATTTGGAGTTCAATTTGTTCAAGGACAGCATCAGCATCATCGACAGCTCCTTTTCAGAGATATGAACAAAGAAGAGCATATAACTAATCTCATAACAAGGATGTAGTAATTGATTGAATTTCTACGTGATTACTACTGAAATACCAGATTCAATAGCTTCAATAGCTATATTCATTGCACTGTCTGAATCACCAACCATATGTGTTTTTCTGTAGATCTCCTCTAGTTCTGACTTCTTCTTCAGAACAAGCTCCTTCATTTTGCTTGCTTTCAATTCTTCCAAACGGCCCACTTCTTCTTCAACCTTGATAGTAAAAGATCCATTATATTCAGCCCCAAAGTAGAATTTCAAAGTCAAGCAAAATGATCACAAAGATACTATACTCACATGAGTAATGAATTCCATAGACAACATGTTAGGCTCTGTTATCTCATGTTCTTTGGCAGCTATTTTACATGTGACATTCTGAAACAACTGTTGCTCTTCAATAGGTGTATCCATCAAATTCCATAGTTCCAACATGGACGTAGTAAGATCTTGCAGCTGCAAAGTCCAGAAGGTCATCAATGTCTAAAGAGTGAACTACGTAATTCAAGAAGGATTTACTCAACCGCATACCCGTTGCATCCTTTGTAACTTAACTTCTTGTAGTCTTTGTATTGTAGCTGCTAAATTTTGGATGGCATCATTACAAATGTTCTTAGCTTCTTCTGATTCCCCAAGACTTGGATCAACCTCATTGATAGTATGTTTGAAATCCATGCGAAGAACCGAGCATAGTGATTTTAGCGTACCCAAGTGATCCAGAACCAGTTTCAAACGTTCACTCTGCCAAAAAGAGAGGAAATAGTCTAAATCAAAGGACAGGGTCGGAAAACAATGGGCTTGATGCCACAGAAAAATTGTTAACCTTTTCTTTTTGAAGGGCATGAAGTTCCGTATGAAATTCTTCGAGCTTTCGTAATGATAAATCACTTTCATCCACTACCAAGCTTGCAGAAGTAAGCCTAGAGATTTCATTCTTAATCTTCTGTATCTGCTTCAAAACTTCAATGAATTGATTCTTTCTGTCAGATTTCCTCTTCCGCATCTCCTCAAGTTCTGGAAGAACAGCCCTAAGTTCCGCCTTCAAACCTCCTTGGCTCTTGTCAGACTGAATATAAGATATTCATTAAATAAATCCTTACCTGATCTAGTGGAAGGTAAATGCAAACCTTACTTCAAATATGTATATGTAGAGTATTCAAATTCAACTTTTTCTGTATATTCTAGAATATAAGAGGAGCCAGGCTTGGTCATCTTAATAGTTGATACTTTTGCAAGAATAAAGTCAACCTCCACTAGTGCAATACAATTTATTTTTTTATTTAAAGATAAGGTCACTGTGATATGACTATCTCATACAACAAGTACACGTTGAAACTGTAAAGGTAATTGACTACATAATTCCTAACCTGTTTCATATGCACTGGTCGCTCCCCCATTGCAGAACAGATAGCTGCAAGCTCTGCTTCAGAATCAGCAATCGCCTGCCTTAGTTGAGCTCTGCTTTTGTTTGCTTGGTCCACTTTACGTCTATACACTTCGAGACATTCTCTTTCGATCTCAAATAGCATTCTGTCCCTTTCAGTGTCACACTCCCCAACTTCATCCCATATAATCTTTAAGAACAAAAAGGCAAAAGAATTAAACAATGGATATGCTATCAGCTATCCATCATGAAATAATCAAGAAGACAACAAATGACAAGTAAAAGAAGATACACGAAGAGAAGGGCAGGTCCCACTAAATAAATTATAAACATTTTAGTGGCATTATATTCATGAAAATTACCTGCAGTTCATGTAGCAACAACCCACATGTTGTTTCTGTTTGCAGGAGTGGATCATTTTGAGGAGTTGACATATCAAAGATACTTCAACTGCCTATTGAGAGTAATACTTACAAGATTATCTTCGACGAAACAATGTATAATCTGAAATCAAGGTGAGCAATTTCACTCGTCATCAACTGTAACATTAGTCATAAACAGTACTGCAGTCTGGAATGTAAAGAAGCAATTATAATGATGAATGATCAAAGAAGTGACAAATTTTTAATATCCTTCTAATGTCTTATCTTCAAAAGAGCATGTGGGTCCCAATATTTTTCACCTAAGATTCAATTTCAACAGATATAACTCTCCTAAATCTTTTTAAAAAAAGATTAGGAGAGTTAAAGGCAAGTCTATAATCTACAGAATTCTTTTAAGATCTTGAAATATCAAACATCTACTTCTTAAACTTATTAACATTAACTAAGTGCTCACTCAAACAAGAGATCGCCAATAAAATCGGAACTGGCCATTGGGTTATCAAAATGATTTTTCAAATTTTAAGCTATATTCAACTCTATAATTAAATAATCAAGAAAGTTCTTAAGTTCTAGAGATATCTCATGAGTATCTATTCCTCTAACTTATTAAATTAGTTAAGTGCTCAGTGCTCACTTGATCAAACAGATCAAATGCTTAATTTTCAGATTGCCAAAACTTGAAACTTGAAACTTGTCGTTGGATAATCAAAAGGATTCTTCAACTCACCTAAAGATCACTAATTTCATATCAAGTACTGCAACAACTTTTCTGACCTTAAGGCCTAATCTCTCCTTTTATTAAGTGAAATTCGTATTCATGGGTCATTAACAGTTTTAACACATTTAAACAAATGGAAAAATTGTGTGTTAAATTATAAAAAAAAAATTGTGGAGACACTGCTCTGAAATCCAAACTTCATACTTCAGCACTGAAAATGAGTACTGAAAAATCATAGACAATCATAGCATTACAGCTTGTATAGCCTTTGTTTAATTATTTTTCCTTTTCTTAATGATATGCACGTTAGTAGGCCATTAACAAGCTGTGGATACACAGCTTGAGAATTCATAATTCGCACTTGAGCAATGAAAACACATACAACACCACTAGCTCTACAACTTTTTTTTTTTTCTAAAGTGAAATGCATATAAATAGGCCAGTAGCACATCAAAACAATTGAAAAAATGCTAACAAAATTGTGTAAAAACTGTGGAGACACAGCTTGAGAATTCATAATTCGTACTTGAGCAATGAAAACATAAGGACAAGGTAATAGGTCTACAACATTTTTTTTCTAAAGTGAAATGCATATTAATAGGCCATAAACACATCGAAACAATTGGAAAAAGGTACAAAACTGTGTAAAAACTGTGGAGACACAGCTTGAGAATTCATGATTCGTACTTGAGCAATGAAAACACATATACAAAGGCAATAGCTCCACAACTTCTTTTTTCCTAAGCTAAAATGCATATTAAAAGGTCAGTAGCACATCAAAACAACTGAAAAAATGCTTACAAAATTATGTAATAACTGTGGAGACACAGCTTGAGAATTCATAATTCGTACTTGAGTAATGAAAACTCATAGATGATGGATAGCTCTACAACTTTTTTTTTCTACAGTAAAATGCATATTAATAGGCCATAAAACACATCCAAACAACTCGAAAAAGGTACAAAACTGTGTAAAAACAGCTTGAGAATTCATAATTCGCACTTGAGCAATGAAAACTCGTAGACGAAGCGATAGCTCTACAGCTTTTTTTTTCTAAAGTGAAATGCATACAAATAGGCCATAAACACATCGAAACAAACGAAAAATAACCGTACAAAATTATGGAGACAAAGCTCCGAAATTCATAATTTGTAACTTCAGCACTGAAAATGATTTTTAAAAAATAATAAAAAGGCGAGAAAGTGGAGAACTCACAACAGTATATTCTCGCCGGAAAAAGAGAAATCGCCGGAGGAGTTTCCGGCAGCAGAGAGAGATGATGAGCTTGGCTTCAACAAGTAATTTTGAAATTTGAAAATTTGGGGTTTTTCCTTATTTGGCGTAAATTATTAAATGCGAAATGAATAATAATGGAAAGAATAAATAAGAAGGGATATTGTGGAACTGGGCTTTATTGGTGAGAAATCCACAAAAACCAAAATATTTTTCTTGGGCTTTGGCTATGGAGTTGGGGCCCAGCCTAGCCCAATTAAGTAGTTACCTCCTATCATCATCTCAATTTACGTGACACTATTTAAATTGAAAAAACTACGTAATTAAACATAATCCATTACCATATCTACTATTCTTAATATACTTTTGTAATATCATGTATATAACTAATTAATAATTCTCTACCAAATATGGAGAAAAATACACCTGGATACATGTAGTTTTGCTACTAGATATACACAAAAATAGCAGGAGAGGCAAGTGAAATGAGAAGGAAAACAAGTGAGATGTGTTATCGCAAATACATTTACACTAGATACATGTATATGAAATACCATATACATAAGAGAGTGTCAAGCGAAATTTGTTTGTATTCCAAATACACGCAAAGCAAATCCACGTATGTATCAGGAATACAAGAATATCATAGTAAAGTGTCGTACAAATTTTATTATGTTTTTCAAATACATGTGAATCTACTTTAATACAATGTATCTAAAATAAATTACACATAATTTTGACCATGTACATCCCGAAATACATGTATTCTCACCAAAATCTAATAAGATATATAATATTGCAAACTATATAATAATCATTTGATTAGGAGTAAAATGAAAATTTTAAAAGTTAAAAGTAATTTCTAGTTGGAATAAATGTTTAAAATTCGAATTGTGGCATATTGTTCAAGTGCAAGCAAAACTTCAAACACTTTCCTAAAGAGTTTTTAACTTCCACATGGTACCTCACCCTTTTCATGATACCTTAATTAAATATACTCCTTTTCATTCGAGAATTAGCCATATTAATTTTTTTTTTTTTATGGCAATAACAATAACTTACCCAACGCAATATTACCAAGAGAGAATAGTGTGCAATAAAATCCCGACTAACAAACTTTTAGAGCATTCGACACACATCCATTGACATTTTCTAAGAGTCAAGTAACATAGTCAGAGGGAAAATGATACCCAGTAGCGAATGACGAAGGCCTAAAGCTGGTCATACAGTCTCAACAATGTATTAACTGAGCTATTTGTCCGACTTGTCTATCAAAAAAATCAGACGTTATAGATTGTTCAGTATCAGCTGTCTACCTTACAGACACAAAGAACTAGTTGCAGATGGACCGAAAGTAAAATTATGTCAATGTCTAGAGTAGCAACGACTCGATGAATGATGCAACGAACAAGTCATGTGTGGCTCATTCATGAACCTGTCTATTAGGACACTGGGTCACTGTTGTGCCATCCTTTGGTGCATGGTGGTATGGTCATGAACTCGTCAAATTCTTTGACATGAACATCACAGCATTTCCACTGCAAATTCATTGGACAATCAGAAAACATGAGATTCTCTGATAGTGCTCTTTGAATTTTTATAAACACAGAAAATATCACAGAAGCATAACTTGGCACCAAAGAGATTTAACAAGATCAGTATCAATATAGCAACTTACTCCTTTCATCCGGTCATGGAAGATAGCAGGGCCGGGATGGTAACTACAAGCAGTGTCGTGATTTTCCTTTTCTGTAAAGGTCTTACCGCAGCTCTTGTTTTTACAAATTTGGGGCTCATTTATATCAATTTTCTTTTTCACTGGAGCTGGATGGTCTTGCTGTACAACTGTATTGCTCTCAGAAGGTAGAGATGTTACTGTATTTGATGCTTTTGGAATTGCTTCTCTGGGTTGTGAACCTTAAATGAAACATGATAGCACGAGAACTGATCAGGGTCGGCACTAAAAGCAAAAGAGTCTCTAAAATGGGAGTAGAGAAAGGCAGAGGGAGAATGAAAACACACTTTTTCCTCGTTATTAACCTACTAGGAAGCCACAACTGAGAAGCTCGAGTTCAGCATCTATAGAATGAACAGCCTCCCCTGCTACCTTTCAGCTTTGCTGAACTCAACTAGAAGTCTAGAATTGTCCTAGTTCTCCAAAGTACAATGTTAGATGAAGTTAGAAAATGGAAGAATTACCATGATCAGAACAAAAGAATCCCTGGCGGCATCTAGGACAGGCTTCTTTCGGTGATGCATTGGTCATAGGAGCTGGCACACGCACCGGCACAGGAATTGCTTTATTTTTGGTAGCAGATGGTGTTGCGACCACTGGTTTTTCTGTTGTGTGTTTTCCTGTCTTACACCTGCAAGAATGAACTTCAATGTTACAAATAGACACAAGAAATTACATGTTTTAGCTCGAAATTAGTAATCTCAGGTAAGGTTCCATTTCATCTCAGTCAAACAAATCAAGCAAATTATGAAGAGAACTAAAAAAAGGGCAGTCCGCTGCATCCATTCAGGGTCCGGGGAGGGTCACATCACAAGCAAACTATAGAAGTGTTTCATAAATCTTTCTAAACTAGAGATAAGGAGACAAGGATTGATCAGGTAGTCAATATCTTCCCTAGCAAGAACATTGTTCGCTCATTACCTATCTCATTGTTTGGAAGAATAAGGGGATAAAAGGAACCACTAATCCGTGACAGACGGAAACGATTTTTTTCTTGATCACTTAACAAGGAAAGTGGAGGCAATAAAAATTAATAAATGACCCTGCAAAATACCTCCTTAAACTATTGAAAGTGATAATGCAGGGTACAAGCTCCCTGCATATTCCACCATAACATCCCCTGAATTTCGAAAAGCAACAAAGGGTTTTCTAATTTTCCCATATTTGGTTGGTCAAAATATTTTGGAGAACATTTTCTCTAGGAAAACAAGTTCCTTAAAATGAAGAAAATAACTACCCTGATGAAAGTGAGGAAAACAAGTTCATAAGGTACATTCCAAGTTTGTTGTCTCCTTTCCAAATTCCAACCACCAACGCCCCCAACCCCCACCTATTGACCATCCCAATCCACGCCACCCCCTGAACCCCTACTCCTCACCTCATCCTACCCCCATAGGGGTTTGCTAGATTACATAGAAATGCTCTTGGGAAAATATTTTCTATTTACTTCCCAAACACTATAAAATAAGTTAGAAACCCACTTATTTTTCAAGAAAACATTTTCCTTTATACCAAACGCACTCAAAGAAACTGAAAAGTCAATACAAAATTGTCAACTAATCTTCAACTAGAAGTGTCTGAAATGCTTCCAGCTAGGCTATCATTATAAAGCAATGAGTTACAGTAATAAACTAACATATTATTATGCAAGATAGTCATTTCAATCTAGTCATCTTACGAATTCAACTCTGAAAAGTATTCTCTGACCACGTTCTTTTATTGTAATTGACTGTATGGATAATCCCAGCAGTCTTTTGTAACTTTTGGTTTTGGTACCTTCTTGGTGCTTAGTGAATAAACCTTTACCTTATTTAAAAAAAAGGTTTAAAGTAGGAACAATTCACCTATTATAGTCAGTTGGATATAACATGTAATATATGATACATGCGATAGATGATAATATACCACCTCAGAAAGGATGATCTGTAAACAATTTCTAGTACAATGATTCGATTGTCACCTATAGCCATATTTAAATCTTCACTAATACTTCAAGGGGAGTTTACCAGTTTCAACAGATTCTAGCAAACAGAAATAGTACTACTATCTGGCACAAAAGTTTCAAGTAAAATAAGGAAACGTAAGTTACCCACCCAGGAATTTCAAGAAATAAACTAAAATCATGACTTTTTTGCTTGCAACAACTCCATTGCTTCATTCCATCATGAAATAAAGGCTGCAAACATGAACTTTGATGATTAGCTGGGTGTTTTACAAGCCATGATATCTGGAATGCAAGATAAGAAATCAGACAATTTATTTAATTTATTTTACTTACACCCTGATGCCAAAAGATCCAGCAAGTGCATTCACGTCCAGAACGGTCCATGCAAAAGAAAAACAAACATGTCAACAGATGTTTAGAAGGTAAGGCATAACTAGTGTCCAACTGAATGGGAATGCAACATTAATCTAATACTTAAGATGACAATTATATAGTCTCAGTAGATTACTGCCTTAGTCTTTAAATTCCAAGTGACAGCCATATTTTTACATATATCTGCAGTAAATTCACCAGACACTGTGTTGACAGTCTTTTCTCATCTGTAAGCAAAAGGACAATCTGCTTATTCTTGATAAAGTAAACAGGGTTTTGTTAGGTGACAAGATTGCTTGGATATTAGTCGGATATTACATTCTATAGCTATATATGTGCAACAGGATTGTACATGTACATGCATCTTATTTCTTAATTAGTTTTTTTGCTTTGGTGGGTGGTCACGGTGATTTGATTAGTTCTAAAGTATAGAAATATTGTTGATAAAAAATTGTCCCATCATATAGATACTGGTGGGCATCAAGGGGACTGGTGGTGGAATGGAGAAGTCATAGGAAAGGTAAATGCAAAGAAGGTTGCATACGCAAAGTTGGTGGAAAGTAAGGGTGAGAAGGAAAAATGGATGAATAGGAAAGGGATAAGGTGGCAAGGAAGGAGGCTATAGTTTTTGAATGTTGCATGTGGAATCAGAGGACAAGGGCGGGGACAAAAGTTATATAGGTTAGCCAAAGCAAGACTCGAGAGAGAGTAGGGCCCGTGACCTGGACCAAGTGAAGTGCATTAAGGATGGGGATGACAAAGTACGGATGGAGGAGACACACATTAGACGGAGATGACAGGCGTACTTCCATAAACTCTATGGAGTGGGGCATTGTGCTGGGGATTTGGAGCACTAAGGCAGCACGCGTCACGATTGTGGGTATTATAAGCATATAAAGGTTGAGGAGGTTGAGGGTGTTACTCATAGTATGCTAAGGGGTAGAACGACTAGACCAGACGAGATTCCAGATTAAATTATGTGTGTATGCCGTTTAAGCTAACAGAACAGTAGAAAATGGGGAAAAAGAAAACCCCACATCCCAAAAGGGGTTTTCAGTATGAACTTCGGATAGATTAACACTTGAGTGTATACTGAACACATGAACATATTCCAGCTCAAATTCTATAGCTATGCCGTTCTTAAGCTAACAGAGCAACATGAAGCTGGAAAAGAAAAAACCCACATTCCAAAAGGGAGTTTCACAATTAAGTTAGAAGATATTAACACTGAAGTGAACACTAAATTCATGTGACATATTCCCAGCTCAAATTCAATTGCTATGCCATTTCTAAGCTAACAGAAAAACATGAAGCTGGAAAAGAAAAACCCCACATCCCAAAAGGGATTTTCATAATGAAGTTTGAAGAGATTAACACTGAAGTGAATACTGAATACATGAAGCTATTCCAGCTCAAGTTCTAACCTATGTTGTTTAAACTGATAAAACAGCAAGAAACGAGGATAAGAAAAACCCACATTCCTAAAGAGATATTCCTGATGAAGTTTGAAGAGATTAACACTAGATTGAATATATGAACCTATTCCAGCTCAAATTCTATACCCATGTAATTTAAGCTATCAGAACAGCAAGAACGGTAAAAGCAAACAGATCCCATATCCCAAAAAGGGATTTTCAGAATGAAGTTTCAAGAGATCAACACTGAAGTGACTACAGAATACATGAATCAATTCCAGCTCCAATTATATACCCATGTCATTTAAGCTATCAGAACAACAAGAATGGTAAAAGCAAACGATCCCCACATCCCAAAAAGGGATTATTCACAATGAAGTTTCAACAGATTATCACTGAAGTGAATGCAGAATACAAGAACCTACTCCAGCTCAAACTCTATACCCATGTCATTTAAGAGAACAACAAGAATGGTAAAAGCAAACGATCCCCACATCCCAAAAAGGGATTATTCACAATGAACTTTCAAGAGATTAACACTGAAGTTAATGCAAAATACATGAACCTACTTCAGCTCAAATGCTATACCCATGAGCTATCAGAACAACAAGAATGGTAAAAGCAAACTAACCCCACATCCCAAAAAGGGATTTATCACAATGAACTTTCAAGTCACTGAAGTTAATGCAAAATACATGAACCTACTTCAGCTCAAATGCTATACCCATGAGCTATCAGAACAACAAGAATGGTAAAAGCAAACAAACCCCACATCCCAAAAAGGGATTTATCACAATGAACTTTCAAGTCACTGAAGCTAATGCAAAATACATAAACCTACTTCAGCTCAAATGCTATACCCATGAGCTATCAGAACAACAAGAATGATAAAAGCAAACTAACCCCACATCCCAAAAAGGGATTTTAACAATGAAGTTTCAAGAGATTAACACTAAAGTGAATACAATGAATCAACCAACAAACAAAAAAACAATTGAATCAGAAAGATTAAAAGGGGAGCGAGACAAACGGATTCGTGATAAGTGCATGAGCCTTCAGGATTATCATCCTCAGTGAAGGTAGCGTTACAACCGATCCTCTGACATCGAAGTTTCTCCATTGCTGATTCTCTAGAAACTACTGTAACTCTGACACTAGAAAAAGCTGATTGCAAAGTCTTAACAAATTCTTTTCTTTTTCCCCCAAACTTATTACTTGGAATCTGGGCTTCCCCAATACTATCTTGGCCCATCTTATTGTTTTCCTTTTTAGTGAAGGCAAAAGTTCAGAGTCGGAGCAAGTTGGTCGAATGATAAATCTATCGTTATGAGTTTGAATCATTAAAACATAGTGATCCTTTCTAAGAGGAGTAAAAAGAACTTTAAAAAATAAAAATAATTTTTTAGAGTTATATAGATAGAAATCTCTTTGGATTATATTTTATTCTGTTTGAATTTATTTGTTTTATATTTTTTAATTTGTTTAAAGGACAATATTTTATTTTTCTAATTTGGTAATATATTTTTTAATTTCTCATTTTGATATTCGTATTGGAACTCCATTAAATTCGAATTTGTGTTGAAAAGTTTCACATTAAGAGATAAAGTGCTCCTGACAAAAGCGATGTTGTATATTTTGACAATAGTTAATGTAAGTTATATGACATGTTTAAATTCATAAAATTAAGGGATATATATATGTGAAAAATTCTTTTGGCCAGAAAATGTGGACAGAATTTGGCCAGAATGGTAAAATATTTCACACTACATTATTTTTCCTTTTTGAACATTTTTATTCTTTTAACTTTAATTTCTTTTAACTTAAAAATATAAAAAAATCAGTTTATTTTAAAATTAAAAAAAGCACACTTCCGATGATGTAGTAATTTATTTATTTATCTCACATTAAAATAACACACAAATTAATTATGAGAATTTTTTGTAGCCCATGGAGTAAATTATTTTCTCATTTTAGGTATGACAAAGAATGGGTCTCCTTTTTTCCCATAGTAACATCTATAATTTCATCCAATGTTCATCTCAATATGGCCCATGTTTTTGTGAAGAACCAATAAGTAAATAATCATAGGCAACATCCTTGAAGAACCAATTCTTTTTTTAAAACCAAATGAAATGAACTCAAAGTCTTAGTTTTTGTAATCCGAGTTTGAGTCAATAAGAAATTGCTCTCGTTTAAAATTCTCTATATCAATCATTTTATTTGAAAAGGGTTTTAGAACAACTTTACTAGCCACATGTTCGAGATGGGAAAGTTGTCAATAATGTTTACATTAGAGTAGAATAACTACATCACACCCATTGAACGTTTGTATCAGAGTAGACTATCTACATCACATTTAGTAGGTGCTGAACGAGGTGCTGAACTAGATTAACACAAAATAAAATCAATTTAAACAATAAAGATTCAGAAACTATATATTTCAAAAAGTATTTACAAGTCATTAGAATTATCAGAAATGATGTTTCACATGCAAGGCATAAGAGAGTAAAGAATTTGATAATTTTTGGACTGGATGATCTACCTCACTGAAAAACAGTAAGTCTCTTGTACCAATGAACTTAAACAGTGAGAAAATCTGCTATCAACTTCTGCCATCAACGTCGAACCCAGCTCCAGTCCAACCAGGTCCTTGTGAACCGCGGCCTTTGGGAATTATACCGATTCCTTTTCCTCTTCCTTGTAAATTGATTTTCTTCTTAGCTCTTGTTTCATCAAGAGAATGAGATGGGTTTTGTCCATTTTCTGCTGCACCATTTCTAGCATTTCCTTCTTTCAATGTATTTCCAGATGATCTGCTCGACGATTCTTGTGTATCCTTTACTGAGGAAACATCTTGAGCCATAATGTTTTGTACAGATCCCACAGGACTTTGGTCCTGAGACTACATGTGAAAAAAGACATGGGCATAGGTTAGGAAGTCATATTAAGCACGGAATGGAACAAGCATTATATCACCGCAGCGTGCTATTTTATCCATATCATCCAGAAAAGATTCAAAAGTAGAAAACGAGCAATACAAGAAACTCTACGATTCACATCCTTGATCGCTAAACTTACAGTCAAACAATAATCTTTTTAGTTTCTAGTTTAGGTATATGTTGTAAAATAGCTGTATGGCATATATTTCTGTTCATACTCATGGAAATCGTTCTCTTTTCACCCAGAGAGATGGTTCAATGCTGCTGTCTTGCAAAATACAAGTTGTGAGACCAAGTTACCCAATATCTGAGAAGTAAGGGGTAAATATGTGCTTTTTTAAGAAACGGATGAGAGGATAGTTCATAAAAACAAATGGACAAGAGGATTCGACGTTCTTTATGCCCAGGTAGTTCGCAGGTGTTCCACGATCTTACAGATCTGTTAGGGCCTATGCTAGAGAACAATATTGTTCAGGCTCTAAAATAAACCAGATTAATTTGATGCTAGTAGAGAATTACAAGTGGGATAGCAATCTACAAGCAGATAAATATTGTAATAAGAATATGTGGCTGAAAAGGTGGGAAAACATGGAGCTTTCTAAGATCTATAGCGCAGAGGCATAGTGCAGATTTCAGCCACCAAAAGATATAATTTTATGGCTGTCACGGCACTGCAATACTGAGGTTAAACTTAATAAGTGAATGGTGACAACAAAGGAAAAGGAGGAGAAAGACGGAAAGACGCATTCGACATTCAATTAGAATTCCGAAATACTTTCAAAATTAAAAAGTGAAGTGTTAGTCCTGAGCTGCCAGCAGAATCATGCCAAGTATTCAGCCCCATAACCACGAAAGCTATTTCAAGTTGTGAAAGTCAAAGGTGAGAGTACCAAATAATGTGTTCCATTTCCCAAGTGTTTCTCACCATATTCTCCTTTTACAAGATTGTTCTATAAGCAATCTTATAATGAATCAACCAGTTGATTACTGCACATTACTACTTGTTATGCTGGACATTAGAATTGGTCAAAGACATATTTACTGAGAGCACCAATAACTTAAAGACGACAGAAGGTTAACATCAGTTTGTACCCCACTCTTTCATGCACAGATAGGAAATGTCCAGAAAGAAATACTATATAACAGCATAAAAAGAAATCCATCTGGAAAAAGAAAGGATAAAAAGCATCCACAAACATGCTGAAAACCTAATAGAATTCCAATGCATACACAATACACAGATATGAAAGAATTCTTACAGAGGCAGTGGATGCTCTACTTGGATTCAAAGCTTCCAGCCGTTTTTTCAGTTCCTCCAATCTAGCAAGCTGACTGTTACTACTTTCCAGAACCTACAAAAGAGAATCTGATTCAGTAATATTCACACAACCTACTACTGCAAATGTAATAGTGCAGAAGAAAAAATACCAGACTATTCAAATCCTCACAAAGCTTTTGCTTAATCACCTCCTCGTCCTTAACAGCCTGTGATGCTGCTTCCCAAGCCTAGAAGTCATCACAAGTTTTTTGATAAGTAAGCCACATAAGCAATGGACATTTCATTACAATTTCTTAAGCTGAGCACAGTGATTTTGCTGTTCCCTGTCTCACGTTAGAGCCTTATTTTATTTCTTCCGTCTGTTTCTTAGACTGTTGAAAACATATTATGGGAGCAAAAACACATTACAAGAGAAGTAATGCTCTCATTAGACTGATTATAAAACGACATGGTGTGGTGGGAAATTAGTACATCCCAGAAAAAGGTGACAGGATGAACCCCAGAAAAGAATCATCCATTACCTTTAATATAATTTGCTTGGGAATGAATCAGTTCATACTTCTAAAAGTTATTATAAACTTCTTCTTCCCACTTCCAATACTAGAAGTCTAAGTTCCTAATTCAAGGAGGAATGACAGATTTTTGTCAAGGAAAAAAATTCTCATTCCAACTTGATTGGAAAGCCTAGACTTCCAAATCTTCATTATGAAAGTCAAAGAGAAGACAAAAGATACTCTTTACACCTGTTTATAGAGGTCCCACCAACCTCACTTTCAGCGCACAAAAATTGACAAATAGCAAAACCAGCTGAAATGTGATTTAGTGCTAAGCCACTTTTTTTTGGAGAAATAGTAGCTGACAGTGACTGACATAAAAAAAATTAGACAGCAGGTCACTGTAGATGTCAGATGCTCATTTAAGGTGACAGACGGTATCTGAGGATAGAAGAGTGATGAGGATAATGCTAGGGTTGTTTAGTGAGTAGTGACTCTAGTCACTCTATTGCATACTCCAAAGATATAATATTCCATGAACATGTGTTTCTATTATCATTCATCCGCTGCCTCTACATTTCCAGCTCATCCTAAACTTTGTGAATCATCAATTTCCTAATTCCTCTCATTAATTCCTTCACCCCCTTCATCTTTCTCTTATATTTCTCTTCCTCATCTTTCTCTTATATTTCTCCTCATCATCTTTCTCCTATCCTTAGGATATCCACAAGGACTTCTAGTCCCTCCAGCTACCTCCAAGCAGTGGTGTACGCAGAACTTTTATAAGCAGTGTCGACATTTAAAGAAAATTGTCTTAAAATCCCAAAAAGAAACAAAAGATAAAAAAATTCACCCTCTATTCCAATTTAAATGTCATTTCCTTTTTTCAATTTTTTTTGTCTCAAAAAAGAGTGTCTTCTCTATATTTAGTAAGTTTTCTAATTCTACCATTCTAAGTGACAAGTTTAAAACCGCAAGATTCAAAAGACTTCACACATTTTTAACTTTAATTTAAGACTACAAGATTCAAAATTTTCTATTTATTACTCTTGTTTGCCTTTTGTTTTTCTTTATTGTTGGATGACATCATATCTTCTTTCTTCTCTGTCCCTTCAACCACACACATCGTAAATATTATGTAAGCCTACTTAACCAAGTAAGTTCATCTATCTCAGACAAGACCCATGAGATATCAGTACTAACATTTTCTTTAGTGGCACATATGGATATCACACATCCAAGGGAGATATATGTAAAAAAGAAAAGCAATGTTACTGCAAGGCATATGCTTTGACAAAGAGATAATCAACTCATTTTAATGGTAGAAAAATTGGAATTGGAGCCTTTGATCTGTTGAAATAAAACATAAAGAGAGAGAGTGAGAGAGAGGGGGGGGGGAGGGTTAGACAAACCTTTCGTGCTTGTTCTTCCTTCAGCTTAGCAACACGGATTCTCTCTGTTGACATTTCTATTTTCTGTCTCATGAGTTCAAGTGCTGAAGGAGAAGAGGAAGCACTTAAATCAAAAATTGTGTCAAGAGATACAAGTGCTCAACGAAGTAGCATTGACAAGTCACAAACCTGCTTTTTTGGGGCCAGCAGTAAGCTTCATCTCCATTGACAGGTTTGCGAATTCCTTTTCGACATCACGGATCTTGGAATAATTTTCAGCAATATATCTGGAAGGATATAACAGAACAGAGAAAATTATCATGCAAATGAAACCTGGGAAGGCCATCTGATGGGGAAAAGCAGTCTGATGCAGGAGACAACATAAATGCATGCTTACACCTCCATTACTTCTGTAGAAACTTAAGCCTCCATTCAAGCATTCAATTCCAAACAATTACCTCTGACAATGTGTTCACCAGAAAAAAGAAACTAGAACATAGGGTGCATACAAGCTAGTACATGGACTCAATATTGGCATAACATCCAGAAATTTACAAAACAAAGATCTGCAAGATGAAAAAGAGTACCCTATGCATGGAAACAAATTTTCCTAGAAAAAATCGCTCCACTATAATGTTTTCATTTGGCAAAATGAATGACTATTCTTTTATCCCAACTTCAATTTTTAAGGTATACAAAGAAAAAACCTATTTGAGAATGGAAGTGACCAAAGATACTCGTTTTTCATGACTGTTCTTTTATCACAACTTCAATTTGTTTGAAAGATCTCTATTCTGTTAAAAATCAATGCAAAATCTCCAATTTGTTAATTTAATATTGAAATTTTAAATATACCAAAACGAAAGTTATTTCAAAGAAACAATCTACCTTTTCCTAGATGATAGGTTTCCATATCATAAATTTTCCTCATAGATATACCATATGTACTATTTATATATAAAAAAAAAATTGATGACCGTGGTGTCCGGACCAGCTTTTGCGCACCTCAACTAATGTCACGGAATACCTCCCACCTCCCACCAGCAACAGGTGCAAGGTAACTCTGTCTACTAAGGCTAGACAGATGGGAAGAATCACCTATTGTTTTAAACCATACTATTCTATCCAATATAGTGTTTATGTAATAGTTTCTGTTTAAATATCAACCAGTGTATTCAATATTTGGAACTACATAAAAATAGACTATTTATTTGTACATTGCTCCCAAGATTTCTGTTCCTAACTGTGTATAACTGCCCTATCAAACCCTGTGAATTATTATGGTCATCAGAATTCATTGCTATATCCTGGTATATGCTTAATCACCTTATTTTCTCTCAAAATTCTTAAGTTGGTGTCTGACCCAATTTGCACGCTATTTTCTCCCAGTTTCTTACAGATACTCCTTTAAATCAAATTCAACCTTTTTGTTCCTTAATCATCTCTTGTCGTGTATCCAAAGTGAGGGCATACTTTGCTTTGTTAAAAAAAAAATCTTTGAAATTGATGTTAACCTTGCATTCTTGGTAATCTTTTACGATTGTACTAGTATCCAAAGATACTACATTCAAATGAGATACCCAATTATAGCAATGTATACAAATAGTTCATATCATGGATCCCAACTAGTTTAAGGGTAGTTGGTTGATTGATTGACTAGATTTTCCGTTTCTTGTTCTTTTTAAAATTCCAGAAGATCAAAACCAACTTTTTTTTGGCAAGTAAATAATTGCATTTATTACTAAGTGAGAGCTTTACAAATCAAGAAAAGACAAACCAGGCAAATAGAACTACCACGACTGCACAAGGCTGGCCACACCATCCATGCCCTTCATGCCTTTCCTATACTCATCATTCAATACTTCAACTATTTCTATGCAGGATTTCTAGGTCACACACTTTGCTGCTAATTGATCTATTTACCAGTATCTAATCAATAGAGTGGAATTCCTAGAAATGAACCCGATCCAGTTGAGATTAAGCATTAGCTGAATGATTGATAGACTTGGTATCAAAAGAATCAAACTATGTGTACTTACGAAAATCCAAAGAAGCAGTTACTAACTCTCGAGGGAAGATAATTAAGTAAATTTCAGTAAAATGCAATAGAAACAAGCAATACTGGATTTGGAAGTCAACTTACTTTCTCAATTGAAGCTGTTCTTCTTCAATTATCTGTAATAACCACGAACACGAGAATCAAAATGCATATAATCACAATTTTCCAAAATCAAACACAAAATCAGAAGAAAATACCTTTTCAGTGTAAGCAATCACCGGTGATTCTCTGGCGATGCCGTCAGGTCCAATCTCCGGTAACATCACAGGATTTGGATTTGAATTAGCATTTGTCGCCATTGATCTAACAATTTGGTTTCAGCAGAAAAACTATTCACGCCGGCGAGTTCTATACAGTCGTGAAAAAAGTTTGCTAAATGGCGAACGCGTCGGCGACGTTTTCGCGGCGGCACATGCCGTTAACTGTGGGCGGAGCCGATGACCCGATTTTCTGATTTCACGTGGACGTTTTTTTCAAAAAATGATATATTATTTTACCATATATTTACTTATTAAAATGTTTGGTGGGTCGAAAATCGAATTAAATCAAGATTTTAATTTTTAATTTTAAAAACTAATTTTTTGATTTTGATTTTAAGCAAAAAATAATTGAAAAATTGAATAGAGGGATTATGTAAATAACTAATTAGAAATTATAATTGTACATAGGTGTATCATGTATGTATATCACATTTGTTGCTTATTTCATTAGGAACGGTTGATTTCTTGGTATATCATATTCATGTATTTATGATTGACGCGATAGTATTAATATTCTTGAAAGGTTTTTTATTTGTTCGTAATTCAATTCATGAAATAAAAAATAAACAAAAAATGAGTTTTTCTCATCTTGAACTACTCTCTGATTTGAAAAAGAATCGTCACGTGTCATTAATGAGGTGAGAATAACAATCACTAAAAACATATCTAAAAATTATGTAAATTTAAATTTCATAAAATCTCGATCTCGTCATTATAAGTATATAGTAAAATCATAAAAGTTTATTATAAATTTTAGGCTTTTAGCCGTATCAAGCTTCAAAATAACATTTGTGTTATCATTGAGTTTGCATGTCTTAAAGTAATTTCTCGAGACAACAAAATATTTTGAGAATGATATCTTTTCAATAAAATCACTCCGATTTCTACTAACGAAGTTTTAAAATGAGAATTTTAAGTGTTATGAGGTAATTACATCTTATTCCTACTCTTATTCTTATTACAAAAATTCCTTAAATTTGGTAGAATTCGAATGCATCCCAAAAAATTTTGATACATTGCGCTTCAATTTATACACTGTGTCTCGGTTTCAGATATATTCCCGATACATTGCGTACGTCCCAATATATCGTGTAAAGTGATGTATCAATCATACATTACGTAAAGTGATGTATTCGAGAATAAAAGAGAGTACAAATTTTTATAATTTTTTCAAATGGTAGAAAATTTTAAATAATATAATAATATAAATTGTATATTTTAAATAATTTGTTCTTTTAAAAATAGCTTAGTCAACCTAGAGATTGGGCAATTTAGCAAAGATTTTACTTATTACATTGCAACAAACTAATGGGCCTAATATCATTGAAATGTTGAGGGGATGATACCTTAAGGTAACATCACAATATAACCTTAGTTAAGGCCCACAAAATCCCAACAAATTTTAATTTGTTTCACAAAGAATTTCTTCATCAGGTCCAAAAGAGCTATTAGGGTCCATAAAGGATACACAACTTTAATTTGACTTATTCCATTGATGGTAAGGCAGTAAAATCATTATGGTTATCAGCAGTTACCATAATCGGGTGGTCAGTGATTTGGGCTCGGAACTTTCATGTTGGAGGTTTCAAGTTCGAAATTTTTTGCCAACGAAAGTAAGGGGCTTGCCTTCTGGGTCGAGTTTATGGCACCCGGCTTGCCTAGTGTGGACTCTCCTATGTGGTTTGCGAGCTATTGCATAGGGTCAACGGTTTTACTATGTGCACCCAAAGAATAGTGATTACGGATTGTCATAAAAAAAAAAGGTTACAATAGTCTCAAAGATATATAAGATTAGAGAAATCATCAAATTAAATTAATCTTATATATAATATTTTTTGACTGAGATTTGAATGATAAAGATTAACACTTTTAATTTTATTAAGTATAAACAACTGAGGTCTTAGTGACAATAGATTTTCCTAATAATGCCACAAAAACATTTGCCCGCGATTAAGTTAATCTCATCGTATCCATTATTGCTAAAGTGTTTAGTGATACTGATATAAAGTGTTAATTATAAACAATGTTCATGATATATTATAATTGACACTAATTATAACAATTATATTATTGTCGCGAAATCCCCTTTATTATTGTGTATATATACCCTCAATCGATTGAAATTGTATCACTCTAGTCTTTTGTCTGAATGTGTAGGATTTAAATTTTGACTAGTAAAATTAGAAGTTTTTCGGCATGATTCAATGAGAACTTATGCTATAAAGTATAATTTTTTTACTATTTTTTAATCGAATTATAACACTAGCAAAATATATAATGGGAAATAGATTATCATTAAAATAATAGAAAACATTCTGATTTTTTATATATAATATTTTTGTAAATGATCACCAAACATTTTTCGATAATTAAAAAATAGTAATATTTTAGTAGTGTCAAAAATGACTATATTGATATCATTATTGTCAACCAACATAGCATGTTCTAAATTAATAATTTTCAATTCAAGCTTCTAAAAACTTTATATTATTAATATATCACCAAAGTTATTCACATAGGGTCTAGGGACTCAATTTAGAAGCATTAGATACTAGATATATACAAATTCTTCCTCCCTTTTGGCACTTTAGATACTAGATATACTAATTCTTTTTTCGTTTGAAATCATAAACTTCAAAATCATAATTCGTCTATGCATGACTGAATTAGAAGCGTCTCGCATACAACAACCATCCTTCCCTTGTGGTTGTGAGAAGCTCAATTTGTCGATCCCTAAAATGACTTTAATTAACAAATATACCGATCAAACCTTAATCAACGAATTAACTAAGCATATCATATTTTTATGAACTAATTTTATCACGTGTACGTTAAGATTAACATTAGGTCATTTTCATCATCTTTTTTTAATAGCATGACATGAGCACGTTAGAAGCAGATGGTGTATGTTTCCACTTAGGTGGTGAAGTGAATCCAGAAATATAATGTAAGTAGTTTGGAAGGTGGATTATTATTATTATTATTACTATTATTATTATTATTATTATTATTATTATTATTATTATTATTATTATATGTATATAAAGAGTAATACAATGAATTTTAAAATTAAGGAAAAATTACATAAATTGGTACATTTTAATAAATAATTACTGATTTTAGCGATACTTTTTATTTATTACCATTTATAGCAATATTATGTAAAATCTGCAATATGAATTAAAAGTAAATTATGTATGCAATATATATGAATTATAATTGTTTTTTGAAATATATTATGTTTGTTTGGTAAAAAATTGACACATTGTATTATAAATGTATTAAAATGTGTGGAAATGTATTATCCATCATTAAAACTTGTATTATATGTGAATAATAAATTGTTTTTGTAATATGTATTAAACTTGTATTATAAATGAATTAAAATTGATCAAGGGAAAAAAATTATTATTGCTATAAATGGTAAATATTTTTTTATAATAGTATATTTATGTAAGTTGCCGGTTAATTAATTGTCTTTATGTTGGTCCATTACAACATATTATTGTACGTGCATCCATTTATTGGACCATATGTATTTATGAGCTAGGTCCTTGCATGCTATGCAAAATGATACTATTTGTTTAGTCTCTTTTTTGGATTTTTTCGAACATGAATTGGTTAATATTTGAGAAAAAAATAAATTTGAAGTTAAATTTAAAAGGGGTATTCAAAAGTTAAAAGTTGTGTTTGAGGATTAAAACATAGTTGAAGTTTAGGTATTTTGAAAATTTAAGTCGTATATAAATATAAAAATACGGTTGCATTCTCTATTTTCACATACTCAAATCTTTTACTTAATTGTTATGTTCAAACGCAGTCTCTATTTTCACATACTCAAATCTTGGTCAAACACAACTTCAAGTATGTGAAAATAGAGACTGCGTTTGAACATAACGATTAAGTAAAAATTTATTGAGCGAAAACTTGAAAAAAATAATTTAAATCTATATTTTCAAATTTCATATTACAACCATGAATTTAAAATAATATAATGGATCAATTTGATAAGTAAATACTTATATGAAATAATTTTCGAATATTGATTTTAAAAGAAAAATTGTTATAAAAGCAAATTTCTCTATTGAATAACTAGACATTGAACTATCTTATCGATCGAATGAAACCATTTATTCTTCAGTATATTGTATCATAAATCCACTGGTTTATATATATATATATATATATATATATTGGACCAGAAGTTGCTACAATAAACTAAAGTAGAGAAAAAAAATACGAAATATTTGCTACGATACCTATGGAGAAATATGTATTCATCATTCGTATTCTTCTGATTATTTATATCAATTATCATAATCAATATCGAAGGTAGAACTTTCATCAAAAGACCTTTGGTGCATGCTTGTATGAAGAGTGTATCAAAAATTGAGCTTGCAACTTTCACCTTATCAACAATCTGAAAATCGATAATTGTTACTCATAATTATTATAATCTTATATACGATATACAACGTGATTTTTCGATATGATCAACTTCTCTATCTATCTCTACCTATGTATGCAATGGTAGGTGTAGGTCCCCATTACCACATGTATGTAAACTATATAGTTTGTGTCCCCATTCATTATTTAAATTTTGTGTGTATTTATAGTGAAAACTATTCTAAAATTTCCGACATAACAAAGTGATATATCTTATCACATGATCATACCTCAAACATGAACAAATTAATTTGTCAAGATAGAGGTGTCTCCTTTGGAGCTTTCTATTCACGAGACATCATCTCGAATATTTTATAAACTTTGAAATATTCAAAAAGAGATAAAAATATATCATTTTTACTATTAAAATACTTCAAGATCGACAAACTATCATAGTTCGAGAAATACGTCACTAACAATCCTTGATTCACGGAGAAATCATAAGAAAGAAGAATCGAGGGATCAATAATTTTATACTCATGATGAATAAAAATTTTCTTTCTTATTTGTTTTGTAATTGCAATATATTTTTCATACTTGAGACATAAATTTGTTGGTGTAAAAAGGGACATATTTAAATGAAAATAACTATGGAAACGTTGAAAAATAAATAGAAGACAAAGACATTATTATATAAAACAAATGGCAAACATGATTATATTAGGCACGATTAAAGATAAATGTTTGTATGTTTTGGCCACTAGTGAGGATTTAGGAGATGCTTTATTTTAGATTTTGTTAGAGTGTTTAGGTAGAAAATACAAGCAAATTTCTGTTATTGACAAGTCCAATTAATAATGTGTGAAAAAAGTTTTTTTCTCTGTCATCAAAGAATGTGATGCAGCGAATGAAATCGAGATTTTTCTTTTTTAACTAGAGGTTTTGGGGGTTTGGTATAATTTTTTTTTTAACGGAAGCGCTTCCTCCATTTAAAACTCTATACGACGTAAATTAAAAATAGTTGAAATTCAATATAAATATATATGAAACGCGAAGTAAAAAAAACAAAAGAGCTTTTCCTTTTGTGTTGCGTAAGATCCAATAAAATGTTAAAGCAAAAGATAAGGGTGGGGGGATCCATAAATTATTTTTTTGAGGGATCCATAGTGTAAATTATGGGTTTTGGTTGAATTTATATATGTATATAAAGTTGTAGAGGTATACGAGTTCAGTCAAACTCAATATATAGTTTTGATCTAAACTTTATAATTTTTAATTTATTAATATGCGTGGGTTAACAAATTTAACAAATATGTTATATTTATTTATTGAGATTCAGTTATTAATATTTGAGATTGTTATCCTGGAATATTTATATATCAATAAAATGTAAATTTTGAATCTGCTTCTTTTAATACGCGTGAAGAAACTTTTGAAAGTATTTTGTCCTTTCTAACAAATCTTTCCTTAGTTCTTATCCCAAGAAATTCCAAAACCAAAATCAAAATAAGATAGTGTTTGCTCCCCATTTTGATAAAATCAAAGTTCTTGAGGAGACCCACCATTGAATTATGATGATGATATGGCTAAAGAAATTTAAGAGTTTGATCTTGAAGTGAAATTGTATTTTGTCCTAATTTGAAGACAATGTCACACACATATGAAGTTATAAAATAGTTGCAATTGGAGAACTACTTCACGTGTTAGTTTTCAATGAAATTTTGCTCTTTGGGGACAACTTTTTTTTTCCATGAGTAGCGTGGGATAGTTGAGGTCCTTCGATTCTTTACTAACATTTCATGTTCAAGTTTTGAGTATAGAAAAATTATGTTGAATGTATTGTCTCCAGAATAAACCTTGCAACGTATTATATAAATATAATCAAATTTTAATACGAATACTAAATACTGAACCACGTGATCAATAAAACAAAACACTTTAGCCCCACACTTTTGTCATCAATGGCATACATAATTGGTGAATGATGACCATTCCACTATCATGTTAGTTGCCTTCATTGATGGAACTTGTTACCTCACGCTGACCCCCACCTGAATTTTGTATGTTGCTATATTTGGGTATCATTTCTTGATAATGGAAATATATATATATATTTGGCTATGTCAACTCCATGTGATATGAACACTAATGGGTGTATTTTCAACTAAGGAAAATATTTTTTAATTTTTTAATGTTCGATTGATTTAAATATTTTTAAAAAAATTATAGTCATGAAATTTTTGAGGACTAGTTGGGGTACGGTTTGAAACTTGAAGAATAATGAATTGTTTTGCTAGCTACTCTTCTGCGCTAAAATATAGAACCTCTGTCAGTTATCTAGAGTTTAAAAACTTGTATGTATGTCTAATTCATATATCGCGGGCTGAGTTGAATATTACTTAGTGTGTATCAATTCATATAAAATTAATACTGAGTGAACACAACAAAATATAACCAGAAATTTCCGAGGGTGATCAATTGAAGGCACGATTCAGAACTTGATAGATAATGAGTTCTTCCTTTATTCTTCTCCACTTAAATACTAGACTTCCATTAGTTGCAATGTTCAAATTTGTAACACACATATAATTCACTATTGGACTCAACCAAAATCTTGCCCAAATTTGTTTTTCTACTTATTGTCATTTTTTTATGATGCTGACTAGACTCTGCTTAGTGATTGATATTCAAGTTAAATAGTAGTATAAATTCATGAGTATGTTAACTCATGTGAAACTAATATATAACGATAACAACAAAATATAATCAATAAATTTTCGACAGTCATTTGAGGGAACGTATTAAAGCTTGTTAGATAAATGCTCTTCTTTTATATATGTTTCTTTATTTAAATACTATACTTTCATCGGTTTCAATGTACAAACTCGTAACTCATATATAATACATGTAACCACTCCATCAAAATTTTGTCTGCAAAAATATTCTGAATATTGTCTGATATTGACTATACTTTGCTTAGTTCTCGATGTCGAGTTAAATAATATAAAATTATTCAATCTTTTCTAATTTTCTTTTTTAAGAAAATATTTATATTTGATTTAATTAAACTATGTCTAAGTTCATGTTGAAATTGGACAAAAACCAAATGGCCACTAAATTTGCAACATATTGTTATATACATGAAAGTGATGAATCTATGTTGTTGTGGATAATGGAAGAATTCAAAATAGAAGCAAGCTAAGAAAGATATGTCCATAATATGTCAAGACACTTACTATTTGTGTTACTTAATTATGTGTTAACATATGCCACTATTCCAAGTTTGTGGGGGCCTATATTGCCTCTCCATAATATCCTATTTAAAAGGGAAATTTTTTAAAATTTCATTATTTTAGTATTTAATAGGGTATAGTGTCAACATTTTCAATATTTAGTGATAATATCAAAATTTTACCTTATTATGTATTTTAATTATATTTTAATTATTTTGTTTAATTAAAAAGAATACATAATTTATATAATAAATTGGAGCTATTTAGGGGAGAGAAAATTTATAAAAAGTAACAGATGCTTAAAACTCTCAACATCAGTTCATTATTCAATATATGAAATATAATATACAATTCCAAATCTATGGATACAAAAATACAATAAACTATTAAATACAAAAATACATACTGACTAAAACAGCATCAAAATTCAATATACACTTCCAAATTTATGAATACAAAAAATATTAAAACTATGAAATACAAAAATAAATACTAACTGTGGTATATTGACATAACTATCACAAAAAAAAAATACAAAATGAATTAAATATATGAAATACAATATACAATTTCAAACCTATGGATAAAAAAATACAATAAAACTATGAAATACAAAAATACATACTGACTAAAACAACAACAAAATTCAATATACACTTCCAAATCTATGAATACAAAAAATATTAAAACTATGAAATACAAAAATAAATAGTAACTATAACAGAATCAAAATGTCATATACACTTACAAATCTATTTGATAATAGTAAATACACAATCAAACTCATAAAATGTGTTACATTGACATAACTAACACAAAAAAAAAAACAGAACACAAAATACAATAAATATATGAAATAAAAAAATAAATACTAACTATAACAGAATAAAAATTCCATATACACTTCCAAACGGATTGTAACATGTATATTTTTTAATCTTAAAAATTATTAAATAAATTCAACTAAACATGCAAGACACAGAACATGCAAAAAGAAAAAAATACCTCTTCTCCAATAAATTGGTCTTCTTCAACTTCATGGTTATGAATTTGTGTGGGATTTTGCACATCGACGGATTTCTGCATTTTTTTTCGTAGATTTAGAAGTGGAACCTACATTGTTGTTTATTTCTTGAGTGAAAAAAATATTAAATGATGGAAAATCGGAAGAACTTTGATTATTATGTCCAATACCTCTAGTAACTCTCTTGAAATCGTCCATTGAAGAGAGAATTTTGTATTATCAAATCCTAAAATATGATTTAAGAACAACAACAAATCAAAAAAAAAGTAAAATCAATAAGCAAATAAATAAGGAATATAAAAAACATAATACCCAAATCAATGTTAATCTTCAAATCCAATCTTTCAATGAAATTAAAGGAAAATAATAGAAAATAATAATATATTGAATATGAAATTTGGGGATTTGATTTGGAACAAATTTAGAGAGAGAAATGGAAAATATGCGTAAGAAATGAGAGAGAAAATTTAAAATGACATTAATATCTATCCAATTACCCAAATATAGGAAAATGTGTAATCTATGAGAGAGAAAACATGGGTGTAAATAATGAGAGAGAAAATATAATTAATATCAGAATAATTTTTTATTTTTAAAATAATGACATTTTTGACATGTTTACTAATATTATTAAAGTATGGATATTATCACTAAATAAGTTGATTTTTTTGACTAGTTAGCTAAATTTTCCTATTTAAAAAGTGAATTAATTACAAAAATCACAAGTAGTGTTATTTTTTTTATTTATACTGAATATTTTTTTAAAAAATTTATTATCTATCTATACACATATATAAAATATAGTACAATATTTTGATAAAAAGATGTTCTTAACATCGCTTGAGGCAACATATATGTCTGTTATGAAAGAATATGAACTTTTCACTCTTAACTAAAAGTTTTAAATTTGCTATTAAAAAATGAGAAAACTCTTGACAGGAAATCCTTCCTCTTTTAATGATTATATGTAGCACTCGCGCGAGTATGTAAATAACAATCGTATGACTTAAAAACAAACAAACTATTAACCCAATACTTATACTTTGAAACACCCCCACACCCACAAAATACAATACCCAAAATAATGTTTTATGACTCAAAACAAATGTGTTCAAAGCTCTACCACATGATATTTTTTCAACAAGTAGGAAGTAATTAATTATTTTTATAAAGAAACTCAAGTTAGTGTTATTAGACACATTGAAATACACAACATATTGCAATAACACAAGTGGGAGCCAGACTCGACTAACTTCTAAAGTCAACTTAAAAGAAGAAAAAAAAAAGTGGATGATTCCATTTTAGTCAAGTAGATTATGTTTGGTATTGTGTTTGTGCTTCATTGATAGGTTCCATAATCAAAGGATGTATCATCTAATTCCTAATAGTTGCAAATTGTTTTTGAATCTCACACAAATATTATATATATATATATATATATATATATACACATATATCATGTTTTCATATTCATCAACTATTTTTATTTTAAATAATTGAGTGAGCAACTATTCAGTATTACAAAGATATCGTTGTCTCATTATTTGTCGCTAAAAAATGTTCAGGTGATTACTTCCACGTATATTTTGATTGCATCAAGAGAAAAGAAAAAAAAATATTGTTTTCACATGAAAAATTTATGAGGCTTTAAGAATTTGTTTTTATGCAGTAATTCCATAAAAATGAACGAAAAAATCATATTAAATCACAAATTTCTTTTTAATTTACTCAGGAGAAAAACTTATATTTCTAGTAGTGATCTAGATTAATTCTTCAACTTTCTTACATTACTTTACTTCACTATCTAGACATGGTAGTAATCCCAACATCAAAGACTATTTGTTGGACAAAAAATAAATGAATCATCTAGGCTATTCCCCATTACCCCAACAGAAGTAGGTGGGGTGTGCTCTAGACATGTCTAGTTTTAGGTCTGACTTAGAATAGACGGATTATAACCGAATATTTCTTTTTATTGAAAAATTATATTATATATAAATTAATTTTTATATATTATGTACAAATATTTATGACTTACGCTTTTACGTTATTACTATTTATATGAACAATTCAGATTAGGTGATTTTTTTTCAATTATTCAGGCCATAAATTGTACGCAACACTTATGCGGAGGTATATGCATAAAAGTGTGAATTGCAACATGTACAACATATGTAAGACATAATTGAATTGATCGAACAAGAGAACTTTCTCTATATAATAGAGTAGATAAAAGAGGCGTGAAAGTAATAATTTTATATTATGAATTATGACGTAGGCGTGAAAGTAATATTATTCAGGCCATAAATTGTAAGCAACACTTATGCGGAGGTATATGCATAAAGGTGTGGATTGCAACAGGTACAACATATGTAAGACATAATTGAATTGATCGAACAAGAGAACTTTCTCTATAAAATAGAGTAGATAAAAAAAAGAGGCGTGAAAGTAATAATTTTATATTATGAATTATGACGTAGGCGTGAAAGTAATATTATTCAGGCCATAAATTGTACGCAACACTTATGCGGAGGTATATGCATAAAGGTGTGGTTTGCAACAGGTACAACATATGTAAGACATAATTGAATTGATCGAACAAGAGAACTTTCTCTATATAATAGAGTAGATAAAAAAAGAGGCGTGAAAGCAATAATTTTATATTATGAATTATGACGTAGGCGTGAAAGTAATATTATTCAGGCCATAAATTGTACGCAACACTTATGCGGAGGTATATGCATAAAGGTGTGGATTACAACAGGTACAACATATGTAAGACATAATTTAATTGATCGAACAAGAGAACTTTCTCTATATAATAGAGTAGATAAAAAAAGAGGCGTGAAAGTAATAAGCGTTCAAATTGATTGAATCTTTTTCAATCATTTTAGTTAGAACTTATATATATACACAATTGTGTGGGGTGCATGCATAACGATGATGAAACCGTGTAGATTGAATTGGACTTTGATACGTTGAAATAATATATTTATAGATCGAAAACTATTTTTCATATATATTAAACCTTTGTAAATATTTTTAATGAAATTTTTGATTTCATATTCAACGCAAACTCGACATTACTTGTTAATTGACATTTATATTTTTAAAGTATATATATATAGTAAATCTTTAACACTTTTAGTGAAATTTCTAATTTATTAATTCGACACAAACTCAATAATATTTGTCAACTGACCTCAAAACTAATTCCTAACTTTTAAATTTGAGTCAAACTCTCAATTCTACTTATCAATCGACACTTGTATATATAAAAATAGAATTTCCTTTTGAAAAAAGACTTATTGAAAATTCTCTTTATATCTCATTGACTCATCCCATTTTGCTTTCAGCAAGCACCTAATTCTTTAGAATAAATATTATCATATATACTTGTGAATAATTATTCAAAAGGATAACTCAATCTTCTACCTAGAGTGTTCTTGAATTTTGTAATTCGAAGATGTTCGATACCAAGCATAATTTCTATTTTATTATTCAAAATTCAAATATAAAAATGCTCGATGTGATGGAAGGATTAAATTATATTTAATCAAATTACTTATAAGATTATTTGAGATAACTAGAAATTCAGTAAACATGTGGAGTGTGTTTGGTATGAAGGAAAATGTTTTTCATGGAAAATATTTTCCTAGAAAATGTTTTTCCTGGAAAACAAGTAGATTTTGAACTTATTTTCTCATGTTTGGTTGATGAGTAGAAGATATTTTTCGAAAATGATTTTTAGTGTTTGATTTATGAATGAAAAATGTTTTTGAGAGACATCTTTTATTTTTACTAGAGTAGAAAATAATTTATGAAATTGAAAATATTTTTTAAAAATAATTTTTGGGGGATGGTAGTGGGGGGGGGGGGCAGGGAGGGGTTAGGAGGGAAAAACGAAAAATAGAAGGGTGAGAGTATTTTTTAAAAAATAAAATTATTTTTTTTGGGGATTGGGGTGGGTGGAGGGCTGGTAGGGGGTGGGTAGGGGGGCTGGCCGGAGGGAGGTAGGAGTTTAAAAATAAAAATTTGAAGTTGAAAATATTTTTAAAAAGCAAAATTAATTTTTTGGGGATGGGGTGAGGATTGGGGGGGGGGTCGGTGGTGGGTGGGTAGGGGTCAGGGATCGGGTAAAAATTAAAATTTTAAAATTGAAAATATTTTTCTAAAAAGTGTCGTTTTTCCCCCCAAAAAATGTAATTTGAAATTGGAGGAGAGTTTTGGAAAATGTTTTCCTTAATTTTTGAAGGGAAATCATTTTCCTTAATTTTGAGGAAAATGAGTTGATTTGGAAAATATTTTCCAAAACTTTTGTCCCAACCAAACATGAGAAAATTGGAAAACATTTGTGTAGAAAATTGATCTGCTATTATATGTTAAGTTCACATATTTAACTTTGAAGTGGTCTGGTTTACAAAATATGTAGAAAATATATAGATCTGTGTATAATTTATACTAAATATACATATATATACACACTAACTATATTGTGTATTTTTTGGGCCATGTTGATAAACTACGAACATTATATATTTATAACTTTCTATTAAGAAAACTACACCCTCAATAATACTTTTTTTTTTTATTTTATATCTGGAGTCTAACATCTATTTGTATGATGATCTTACTAATCTAGATTCACGTTATGTAATTTATTGATTTGACTCATTAGTTATTAATAATGTAAATATGTTAAATTGACGTTATGTAATTTATTGATTTGACTCATTAGTTATTAATAATGTAAATATGTTAAATTGACGACCAAATCAATAGAAAATTATATCAATTAGTGGACGTTTATATAATTGAATTATCGATTTAGATGATAAACTTATTTCGAAGTGAAACAATAATACTATTTTTTTTCTTTCTTAAATATCTTACAATATTTTTTCTTGAAAATATATACTAAACACATTAATCAACAAAAAAAGGGCCTTGTGAATTAATGAAATGAGAAGAAGAAACCATCATTACAAAAGAATCAAGACTTTATATATATATATATATATATATATATATATATATATATATATATATATATATATATATATATATATCACTTAAATTTAACGTAGTTTATTAGGTTATTGATTAAGTTATTAAAGATTTTCAAAAATCTATTGATCAAACACTGATAAATAGAAAACCATCTAAAAATTTCATTTAATTAACTAATAATATATTTCAATTTAATATATCGATTATTTTTGTTAGTCATTAAAAATTGGTATATCTATTATGACAAATAATGTATCTTAATTTTAAAAAATATAAATTCAGTATTTGTAAAAAAAATATATATTTATAAATATTCTTTTAAATGATCAGATATTATTATGTCATTAGACTCGTCTTTCTTTGTTTAACTTTTTCAGTCCATACACGTTTTTAAAATGCTAATTATCAGAGAGGAACAATTATGAGTATCTTTATTTTAAAAAATGAAATAAAATACACAAAATGTGTATTGATTTACACATTTGCATTGTTTGGATTCTTGTGTCTATTTTCATAACCAAAATCAATACCCAATAAGATATAAATTTAAAACTCTTTTAATTTCAACATTTAATTAAAAGATAATGGTAAAAATACATTTAACTAATTAGTTATTATATGTTTCTGAATCTTAGCTATCGAATATTTATATATATCAAAAGGGAAATACAATAGTATTATTTGTTGTCGTTGATATATATATATATATATATATATATATATATATATATATATATATATATATATAAAAATTAAGTCGAGAGATTTATAGTAATTTTTGCGAGTGTTTGTATAAATTTCTTTTGATATTCATTCTCTGAATAACTTTATGTATTTTTGCATATACTCAATTGTATTACATAAAATGAGATGGATGAAGTTATATAAGCTATTAAATTATATAAGCTATATCAAAATATCATTCTTGAATCAAGATTCTATTGAAATAATGTTTTACCTTATAAACATAAAAAATAAGATATTTATACATCTTATCTCTACAAATTCTATTATAAAGTTATATTAAATATAGTATTATTATTATGTTAGAATATCAAATTTTAACACGTAATATTCAAATTCTAAATCCACAAAGAAAGAACAGATGTATAAGCTATATCACGTAATACAATGTTTAAATTCTGAATATATTGTTATTGTTATGTTAGAATTTCAAATTTTAAATTCGAACACGTGATATAATGTTCAAATTCTAAATATATTGTTATTGTTATGTTAGAATTTTAAATTTTAACACGTAAATGTTTAAATTCTGAATCCGCCAAGAGAATTAGATGTATAAGCTATAGCCTATAAGATGTAGAGTCCCACCAAAAGAAACGACAAAGCACACTATTGAGAATCACTTTCCTATCAAACATGTACAAAAGACAAAATAAGTTATGGACCAAAATTTAATTTTAAACATTTATAAGCCCTTCTAAGCAAAAGTAGTCAATTTTTTGAAATATTATTTTATTTTTTGTACTAATGACACCATGAAAAAAGGCCTATATAAGATTCCAAATTTTGTTTAACTTATCATTCCTTTTATCTCTTACTACTACTACTACAATTACAACTATTTTCTACATTTTTTTTCCTTTACTACCATCAAAGATCAAGAAAATTCTATAAGTTAACATAATGGCAATTGATTGTATGATCAAAAGAAATAACATGATATCCAAAGAAGATCAAGTATCAAATAAGTCATTGAGTTTTGATGCATCATTGATGAAAAATGAGTCAGATATACCAAGCCAATTCATATGGCCAGACCATGAGAAGCCAAATTATGCTAGTGTTACTAGAGAACTACAAGTTCCACTTATAGACTTAAGTGGGGTACTTTCAAATGACCCTATTGAAATCAAGAAAGCAACTAGACTTGTTAATGAAGCATGTACAAAACATGGTTTTTTCTTAGTGGTTAACCATGGGGTTGACACAAATCTCATAAAAAATGCACATGTTTACATAGACAAGTTCTTTGAATTGCCACTTTGTGAGAAGCAAAAAGCACAAAGGAAAGTTGGTGAACATTGTGGTTATGCTAGTAGCTTTATTGGAAGGTTTTCATCTAAATTGCCTTGGAAAGAAACACTCTCATTTCAATACTCTGATGAGAAAGACTCATCACACATAGTTGAAGATTATTTTCAAAGGACACTTGGTGAAAAATTTAATCATATTGGGTAACACTCATTGCTTTTTAGTCTGTTTCAAAAGTATCGATAAACTTTTTTATATTTGAAAACTCGCAACTTTAATTTCATATACTTTTTGACATATTTATAGTCATAGAAATGTCATGCTATATTTAAAATAATTTAAGGGTACTTTGGTATGTGTCAAGAATCTATTGTTCTTTCTCATATTTCATATCCATGACCCTTTTTACTTTTCGGACTAATTTAAATAGTGAAATTTTTTTATATTTTTAATTTTTTATTACGAAATAGGTTTATGATCATAGAAATGTCATGCTATATTTAAAATAATTTAAGGGTACTTTGGTATGTGTCAAGAATCTATTGTTCTTTCTCATATTTCATACCCATGACACTTTTTACTTTTCAGACTAATTTAAATAATGAAATTTTTTATATTTTTAATTTTTTATTACGAAATAGGTTTATGATCATAAAAATGTCATGTTATATTTAAAACTTTTAACGATATTTTTAATAGTATGTACATGCCAACCTTACAACATTCCTTACATTTTAGTTTGATTTGAAAAGAATGATGCAAAATTCTTTAACTTTAAAGTTTTTTATGTTACCCTTAATAATATATTTTATAGTCATGAAAACATAATGTCATATTTAAAACATCAAATTTTAAAAATAACTTTAACAGTATATGTCTAAAAAATATCATCGTTTTTTCTTAAATTTTATATCAAATTAAAGATCATCAGATAAAATAAAATTAATTGATATATCTTTTTGTTTTGTTTTTATAGGAAGGTTTATCAAGAATATTGCAATGCCGTGAGCACCCTTTCTTTAGGGATCATGGAACTTTTGGGATTGAGCCTAGGTGTGAGCAAGAACCACTTCAAAGAATTCTTTGAAGGAAATGAGTCCATAATGAGACTAAATTATTATCCAACATGTCAAAAACCTGAACTCACTTTAGGGACAGGGCCTCATTGTGATCCCACATCATTAACCATTCTCCATCAAGATAGTGTTGGTGGGCTTCAAGTTTTTGTGGATAATGAGTGGCACACCATCACTCCAAATTTCAATGCTTTTGTTGTAAACATAGGCGACACATTCATGGTAACGTATCTTCAACACACTCCTTCACATACTAATATTGAGATTAGAAATCCTGATTATTGCTCTATACTGATATCAGATTAAGTTGTGCGATCATCATATCTAAATCATCATATCTAAAAATTTATCCTCTAATCTTTAGATGATAGAGATATTTTTTTTAAAAAAAGAAAGTGAATTTCTATTCCCCACTCATTAATATGAGGTTTCTCAATAAAAAAATTTGTAACACAATTTCCAACAGAAATCTTTCGAAAATTCACATTTTTTTAGTAGTGACGATGCACTAACACTTTCAACAACATGATGACTTTAGTTACTCTTGTCATATACCTAGTTGAATACACATATTTCCCATGGAACTAATACCAACGATATCAATAAGCTTGTCAAAAATTGATCTCGAGAATATAATTTTCATTGAAAAACTCAAATTATTAATGTCATTCTGCCAAAAACGTCCACAAAAAATTCACGAATTTCTAGTAGTGATGCATGCATGCCTAGCTACTTTGAATTTTATTCATAATGTTCATACATATGCTAATGGACTTTACCTTATTATTTGTAGGCACTATCAAATGGAAGATACAAAAGTTGCTTGCATAGAGCAGTCGTAAACAGCAAAATACCTAGGAAATCACTTGCTTTTTTTCTTTGTCCCAAGAAAGATAAGGTGATTACCCCACCAATTGAATTAGTGGATTCCAACAATCCAAGAATTTATCCAGATTTCACATGGCCAACCTTATTAGAATTTACACAAAAACAATATAGAGCTGATATGAACACTCTACAAATTTTCTCAAATTGGCTTAAAAAAACACCAACTTAAATATATCATCAACAAACATCTTTGTAACCTTGTTGTACATAGAAATGGAACATCATGGAGGGGTGGGGGTGGGGGGTTAGTAGTTGTATGAATGATCAATTTTGTAATTTATTTAACTCATGAATGAATAATTAATAAAGATTATGATTAGTTATACATATCTTCATATAATGATATGGTTCAAATTTATCGAGAACAGAAACTTTATATTCTTAAATATATTTTCTAGATTAACATGAAAGGGAGGAAGACTTGTTTTAATCGAACACATCAATTCTTAATAAAGTAATTCATTTAGATATTTTTTTATTCAAATTTTGAAGAAAAACCTTACACTTGCATTCATTCATCTATTTGATAGTTAATTGATTAAGAGACGAATATGAACACATGCAACAAAAAAAATCTAGAAAATCTGAATCGATTGTGTCTAATTGAAATGATATTTTATTAGAAGTTAAGATATTTAATTAAAACAAGACTTATTTATTCAGATGTCTTAAAGAAATACACTGACAAATTTAAGAAATAAATTATATATTAATTCTATGTTATTTTTTGTTGATAAGTTTCATAAAAATCCAAAGAGGAATGAATCATTTAGGAAAATAGTATATAATAGTAGAAAATAGAAATAGTAGTCTCTCTATGAGGAAGAATCCATTAGTAGTAGAGTGGTACAAGAAATTGACAATTCTTTCAATATTTCTAAATGTGGATTTTTGTGCAATATGTCTGGTTTTATATTATTTCATTTATTTATAATTAGGAATTAATTTACATCTGCAAATTTGGAATTTTGTGACTTCATGAAAAATGCCAAAAGAACACTTAGGGCATTGTCTTGCTCCTTGTCTTTGTATGGAGCAACACTCCTTCCCTCCCTATCCTTGATAGGGATTCCTTTTTATTATATTTAATATTACATATAGATAAATGTCGAAAATAAATTTAATGTTTTTTATTTTATACTTAAATTATTGAGAGTGTGAATTTCATACTTAAACTATCACTTTTTAATTTGAGAAACACACGTCAGTAACTCAGTGGTGTGTAATGCACTCTCTCTTTTATATTGAGTGCGAAACTAAAAATAATTTAATAAGATCAAAAGTCGACCAATATATAAACTTCTTAAAATTTTAAGCCACTAACACATAAAGTATTTTTAAAATAATGTTACGGATCCATTTTTTTTGTTTTAATTAATCATATGAGAAGCAACTTTGTATTAATCTAGGCCTCAAAATGAGAAACATCATGAAAAAAGAAGAAAAAAAAGTAAATACAACACTTAAATTTGACAAAATAAATTTATTTTGAGTTTTATGTGTTAGGTCAATTACTATTTATTTATTTTTACTAATTTAGGTTATCCAAAGTTTAAAAACAATATTATCAAAACTATACATTAATTCTTGCCCTAGCAACAATAAATAAATAAAAATATTATGGAGAGTATGTTTGACCCCATGTAACTCTAATTACCTCATAATTAACACCTGTTGCAGTTTTTATTTTTTAAATTAATATAGCATAGATAGTGAACATTAATTAGTGTTTGCTAATAATATAAAGGATTTTTATATTATAAAAACATTTAAAAAGTATTTACAAGTAATTCTCAATAAAAAAGGAGATTACAATCTTTAAAAAAATGAAAGTTGTCTACTAAAACAAATAAATATAGCCTGACAATGTTTGTCAATGATGAAATCAAACAATTTATCTGAAAATTTGATAATTTATTATATATATATATATATATAATAATAAATATAATATTTCAGCGAAGAATTCCACAATAATAGGGCCTAGACTTTATAGATAAAAGTAAAAAAATAAAATTATTATAATACATGAATAATTAAATCGTAAAATGTTAGTTAACTCTACAATTTTTTTTTAAATATTCTTAAGCAAATATAAACTTACATGATAAAAAGAATGACCAGTCGTTAAAACAAAAAATATTCTTTAAAAAAATAACCAGAATTCTGTCTTGTAGTATTATTTTGTTGTGTTATGAATTATCATTTATACTAGTAAAAAAAAATCATATATGAAAACAAACAAAGCCAATAATTCTATGATGACTGTACAACAACAATAATAATATGTTTAATGCAATTTTATAAGTAAAATTCGAGGAGAGTAAGATAATATAAGTTTTATTTTGATCTCTGGAAAATAGAAAGATTGTTTTCGATAGATCTCGACTTATAAAACAAATCGTTACTAGAAATAAATATTTTCTTCCATCGCGAATCAGTTAAAAATTTGTATTATAGAATATGATTTTCCTACTAATTTTCTGTTAAAACAGTTCAATAGAAAAATACATGATAGAAAATAAATTCTTACGAAAATAGCGAAAAATATTTATTAATATAAAATTAGATTGCGTATACAAATATATATATATATAAAAAAATTATACATATAATTTTGACCATCTTGGGACAAAGTTCCTAATTACTTTATTAAAGTAGTGGTTTTAGTTATCACACATGAGGTGGATAATCTTTATAATTATCTTCTTACATTTTTCTTAATTTGTCTTTTCTTCCAACATTATATTTTGATAATGAAATGAAATTATTCATATATAATTAAGGAAAAGGACAAAATTATTTGTAATAATTAAAACAAGAACACTAACTCCTATATGACTATATCTCTTAATTTGTCTTGGCTAGAATTAGGATTTGACACGTTGTTTTCATAAAAAATAAAATAAAATACAATCTTATAAATTTCTTATGAACTTTATTTTAATTTTTTTTATGAAAGCAACTAAATTGTAGTTTGTGGTGTCAACCTTCAATTTCAAATTTTGTTTTATTATTAATTGTTATATCAAATTTAGTGCATGAATATGACTCGAGTCTCTGCATGTATCTGTTTTGTCATCGATTGTTTATTGGACAAAAAATAAAACAAAAATGTTCCTTTCTAGCAACCTTTTTTGTCCGGATTATAAATTTAATCTTATCTATCTTCGAAGTTACTTTTAATAGTTTGATCATAATAAAATAAAAGCTTATATGAATTGTGAATTTTTTTATTTTACCGTAGCAATAATTGAACGGAATAAAATGTTATGATCATCTGATATAAGAGGTATGATAAATTCGATGTGTGATGTTGTAGATGATAAAGGGGATAAGGTGATTATGTTTTGGGTTGTTTTTGGTATTTTTTAAAAATAATCTGATAAATATTTATTTTTGTCTTTTTATCAATTTCAATCATGTATAAATTGGCTATATATTTGTAATACATGAATTAATACCAGCAGATAGCTGAAATCTATTATAGCTAAGCACATAAATACAAATTTAATGGTTGACTAAAAAATGTTAAGATCCTTTTCTTTTCCGTTTTAATTTCCACTTCAATATGTTTTTTTCTTGAGGCGTAATTTACATACAGAATGATATAAATATAATTATTTAATTTACTATGGGGTTATCGGTTAACTCATTAAGAAAAAAACTTTAAACCATTAAGAATCGATAACCTAATGACCGAAAAAAAATCAAAATTGTTATTATAACCGCTAAACTAATAATTCAATACTGATAAATCAATAACCTTATTTCAATTTAGATTATCAATTTCGATTCGATTTTGAATAACCCTAGTTAAATAGGAGCATTTCTGTGAATGACCCCAAAATAAAGAGTCCAATAGACCCATAACCATAAGTAAAGTCCAAGAGGCCTAGTTGTATGTAGCCCAATATTTCTGCTTAAAATTAAAATTTTGGCCCAAACAAAATCTTTAAAAGAGTTGCTTTAAGGTTAACCAAGACAAATAATTAAGAGATATATAGTCATATAAGTGTTTGAGACGCAAATTATTAGTTTGAGCACACCTTCAAATTTAACACAAATTATTAGTTTTGTCCTAAATTATTGATCGTGTTAAAAATATTTTAATACGATTAACTAAATTAAGATATATTCCTGATCTCTCACATGACATGCCAAATGATCTCAAACTCTTGTAGTAGTATATGATATACTAAAAAGTAAAATATTGAAACACCGCTATATTTGATGAGAATTAGAAATGTTTTTCCTTCATGTTGAAAGAGAGAATGTGAATTTAAGTTTAGTTAATTAAGTAATGAGTATTTTTAAATTTATCAATTCGAAGATAAAACTAATAATCTTTATCAAATTTAGAAGTATTTTCAGTACATTGATTTTCAGTTTTCAATTTTGGTCGAAACATTTTTTTTTCTTTTTCTCATAAAGATATCAAAAGTTATATTAATTTTAAATTAGGTATAAAAACTAAAATTACAAACTCTCAAACAAGTTGTAGGGTTCCAAATTGCAAATACCCAATAAATCGACAAATCTTAATCGCCGGCTGCTACCGCTAGCTGCTGCTCAGAGCCGCCACGTCACTGCTGCCGCCGGTTTCCGTGCCGCCTGACGCTGCTCATTCGTCTTCTTCGTTGTACTCACTAAGGTAAACATCACTGAAATTGTATGCTCACTACATTAATGCTTTTTGTCTATTTTTCAAATAGAGGGAAGCTTTAAAAACATAAGTATTTTGTTTTTTAGAGTTCCATACCTAAATGAATAGGTGCGCCAATTTCCTACCTAGAAATATCACCAACTTAGAGCTGAGGTAAGTTTTGATAAATAGTTGATGATAGTTCAAGTAATGAAATTCACGCATACCTATAGTTCAAGGTATGAAATTCGAAATAGTTAGAAGTGTGTTCTGATAAATTATAGATGATAGTTTTAATAGGAACTTAGAGCTGAGGTACATTTTGATTAATAGTTGATGATAGTTCAAGTATGAAATTCGAAATATCACCAACTTAGAGCTGTGGTACGTTTTGATAAATAGTTGATGATAGTTCAAGCAGGAAATTCACGCATACCTATCGTTCAAGGTATGAAATTCGATTTAGTTAGAAGTGTGCTATGATAAATTATAGATGATAGTTTCAATAGGAAATTGACACACCTTATAGTTCAGGTATGAAACTAGATTAGAATATTAATTTATACCATGACTAATATATATAAATACTTTGATGGTATTAAGCACTAAAGGTTTATTGGCTATAGTTCAGGTATGAAACTCGAAATAATTAAAAGTGTTTTTTGATAAATTATCGAGGATAGTTTCAATAGGAAACTAACACAACTTATAGGTCAGGTATGAAACTCACGCATACCATAGTTCAGGTATGAAACTCGAAATAGTTAGAAGTGGGTTTTGATAAATTATCGATGATAGGAAACTGACACACCTTATAGTTCAGGTATGAAACTAGAAAATTGGAATATTAATATATACCATGACTATATATATATATATATACACACACACACTCTAATAGTATCAACCATTAAAGGTGCATAAGTAGTTAAGAATGGAGGTAAGATAATTTTTCTTTTTTGCTACAAGTGTTTTTTTTTCCTTAAATTTTTTTCTTATTTGGATCGGTTCAAAAATCCTTAAATGTATGACATGTATAGTCATAATAATTCTTAAGAATGATTATTTAATATATATTTTATATTATTAAATTATACATAATCATAAAAAAATAGTATTATTTGTTGTAAACACAGCATTGAAAAACTTTGATGAGAAAAAAAATAAAAATGATAAGGGAGAAAACCAAAAACAAAAAAATTAACTATAATCTTATGAAGGTTTAGTTCCTTAAGGCCATTGAAACTCTTCTGTATTTGTTCAAGACAACAGTTTCTCTTAATAAAGGTTTAACCTTTTGAAGATTTAGGTTGAACCCTTTGCTTCAATTCCTCCAATTTACAGGATGGGAAAGAAATCAGGAAAGTTCAAGAAGAAGGAAAACAACCCTCCAAAGAAATCAAAAAATGATTTTTACAATGAAGATGATGATATGATGAATGATGCTATTGATGCCTGTAAGTTTTTCCTTTTATAAACTCTATCTACTTATCTTTTTATCAAAGTTAGCGTAAGATACAAAAACCTCAGACCCCATTTGTCGGATTATACTTAGTATTTTGTTGTTGTAGCATTAGATACAAGAATATATATGCAAAATATTGGTTTTTTTAGAGAGAACTTTTTTGAGTCCATGGATGGAGAGAGAGCATTAGAGCAAAGATTGAGCTAGTATTTTGAGTTTTATGGAGTCTAAATCTTTAAAAAATGCAGCTTTATAGGGTTTGAGCCTAACTTATTGGATTCTGCCGAACCTGTAGGCGAAGCTATAGTTGCGCGAGTGGCGAAGGGCGAGGGGGACGAGGGAGTGTTATATCAAAAAATGTTTTTACATGTTAAAGAATGTATCTGTTACTAATCTTTTTGGTTAATTTGTAGTTCATGAAAAGAGAGATATCATTCCACTGAATGTTAATGAAGATTCTGCAGAGTCAGATGAGGATAATGAGCATCCTGTGTATGATCTTAAGGTGATAATGAGTTTTTCTTTTGCAACTTTTATCTTCATACTAAAGGCTTATAAACTGTATTAAGAAATTAGAGTACTAATTTGATGTAAAGCAAGTCAACTAATTACTCAAGGTTGGGGAACTGTTTCCTTTGTATAGGAGGATGAAGATGAGGAGGATGAAGATGACGACTTTGATGATGGTGAACTTACCGGACTTGGTGCTAAAAGTATGCAATTAAATTCGAACTTGTGACTGCCTTTTGTTATTGAAATGAAATACTTTAGCTGAATTGCCTATCCTGTTTGTTTGTTATGAAATTCTTCTCTGATATTCCCTTTTAGTGCTTCTGAAGGCAACATAGAGCATAAGATCGGTTTAGATTTATTTAAGGAGTTTCCTCTCCCAAAGAAAGGAAAAGAAAAAAAAAAGCAGAAGAGGAACATAGCAGTCTTTTACTCTCATTAAGATTTTGAAAATGCATGTGGGGTGGTGGTGAGAGGAATTCCTAGTGTTTGATTATTGAATTGAGGCTAATTAGGCCGGAGACTAAATGTTAATGGTGTGTTCGAACTGTGTAATATTGCACGAAGCTCAGTAGGTCTAACCACTAAGTTACTATTTCTACTGTGGCTCCTTGTTCTTACTTTTCTCTGAACTGAGCTTCTACACATAGATGACAGAAGGAAGACTCCTTCCATACTTGTTAAATTAATAAGCAAATTTGTTTCCTTCGGGTTCTAGCTTTTACATTTCTTTTGGTTCTTGATCTATTTATATATGCCTCTTTTTTGCCATATTTCCTTGGATCTTCTGGCTTTTTAATGTATAATTTTTTTGAGTACCTATTTTTTCTTTAGTTGCAAGGACGCAGAAATATTTACGAGCTACTATGGGTGGGGTTGAGGATGAAATGCATGATGAAGCTGAACAGGAGAAAGAAGAGAAGTCTATGTGGGGAAGAGGAAAGAACATTTATTATCAAAATAAAGAGGTAGCATTTCACCTAATTATTTGCTGAAAACTTTTAATTCTTTTATGACATAATTATATACGGCACGCTTGGAGAAACCAATACTTTACTCGCTTTAGAGACAACAAGATGATGTCAGAGGATTATCCTCTCCTTACTGTTTCAACAGTACCTGTAGGCTGTAACATAGTTCTTCGATCATGTCGTCATTTGCATGTGTGAAATTAGGTCTTAGACCTAACTCACACCCCAAAAGCTAGCTTAAAGGGAGGAGTATTGTCCAAGCCTTATAAGAAGTCTACCATCTCATTAACCACCAATGTGGGATTTTTGTTATTCTTTTAACACCCCACCTCATGCTCAGTGCTTAGCATCTGGTGCGTGGACAATTTTGATTTTGGGGGCCCCAAGATCGGGTGAGACGGGCCTTGCTCTGATACCATGTGAAATTAGGTCTTAGGCCTAACTCACACTCCAGAAGCTAGCTCAAAGGGAGGAGTGCCCAACCCTTATAAGAAGTCCACCCATATTATTAACCACCGATGTTGGACTTTTGTTATTCTTTTAACAGCATGCACTACTTGATGTCACTTGAACATTTTTGTTTGTTAGACTGTTGAAGCGTCAAGTGACGAGGACCTCATCGCCGAGGAGGAGGCAGAGGTACTGAGAATGCAGCAGAAAAAAGCTAAATCCTTATCTGCAGCGGATTTTGGGATTGAAGATGATGAACTCACATTTGAGGTGAGAAATTATTTTATATACAATGTTCATTTAATGATTTTTTCTTATATTTTGAGGTTGGAAGTGGAATCTTATGGGTAACATTGCAGGAAATTTTGGTCCAAGGAAAACCTGGATCAGCAGTTTCTGCAGATGCAGAAGCCAAAAATGAAACTGGCACTGCTTATGAGGAAGTGCAGAAGGATTTGAATGCATTGACAAAAGAAGAGCAAATGGATGTTGTCTATAGGTGAGTTTCACTGTCCAGCATGTGCTAATTTCAGGCAGAATGTTGCTTCTTTTTAGTTCTATTGTCTGTTATCGTCGATGATGTTATGTAATGTATCATGATAATATCAGTTTAGAAAAAGGGAGGCACATAAGTTACAATTAAATAGATATCTTACATTCTCAATAATCGGGAAAACAAAATAGAAGAGAAAAAGGCAGGTGATGAACTAAGTTTTCCTACAGAATAGTTCATGCTTAATTACAGCTACAGGTTGTGGAAGTTGACAACAACAACAATAACAACGTACCTACTGTAGTCCCACAAGTGGGGTCTGGGAAGGGTAGGATGTTCACAAACCTAACCCCTACCTTTGTTGTGGAAGTTGACAAAAGAACAAAAACTCTATGGTTGCTCGGTTCAGAGATATTTGAGGACCCATTTCTGCAATATCCTCAATTTGACAATTTAAAATGGATCATGGTATGTTAGTGTCAGAGGCTTCAGTAGGAAGTTCCGATAGTTAGCAGCTGTCCCTCTTACATGTCTGATCTGCACGGAGATGGCGGACTTCAGGATATTGAATACCATGCTAGGCAGAGAAGCTTACTGATGAAGATAAGGTAATTGGATCTCAATGACACTTTTTTGATAATGCAACTCATAATCGTGCAATAGAAGAAAGCCAGAAGGAGCATGCCTTGTGTCACATTGTTATCAATGGCTTCACATTTTTTATGAGGAAGTTGATTCTATGTCTAGGAAGTACAATTTATTATCAAGGCAAAGTGGTAGGTCAAGAGTGCAATGCCAGAAGATCTTGAGAAGTGTGGCCACTGGATGTTAGTAACCACTGCATCTATTTTCTTAAATGTGCCTCATAAGCTTTTATTTGTATTAAGATCATGTAGAACAAGGAGAAGAGTAGGTTTGTGGGTCGCAATTAGAGTAACAAGATCAAGATGTTGAGTATTCAAGGGTAGTTGTCTCATGTTAAACCCCAACAAAGGCAAAAACACTACGTAATTTGATTTCTTCCCATCTGTCTTGGTGGACAGGGTTTACCAGTACCTCTGTTGGCGGGAAATCCACACATACATTTAAAAGGAGTAGTCAAACGTAGCTAGCTATACGGAGGCATGGGAGTCAGGGAGCTACTTCAGAGGTGTCGATGTGTTTATTTGAACAAAGAAGAACGAAAAGGAGCTTTCACAAGATCTGAGGATTCACTATGGAGTTCAGTCCATGATATATAGATGAGATTACCAAATATCTAGTTATCCCCTGGACAAGATCACTAAATGTGTAGTTAGCCCCCTGTCCAAATTTATTGTACAGGATCAGAAGTGTTCAGTTGAAATGTCCGTCCGTCACGGCACAGTGGCCTTCTTTTATGGAATTCTACATTTCATGCTTGTGATTTTCGTATCAAAAGTAAGAATCTTCGATGTGTGTTGTCTGCTTCTAATGTCATTGGCTAGATATTGTCTGGTAGGTTGCTAACATTTACTTTTGCAGGTTTTGTTTCTCAATAAATTAAAAAAGTTGTGCTTCTGATCTATGTTCTTCTTGTGATTACAGTTCTGCACCTGAATTGGTTGGTTTGTTGTCTGAGCTTGGTGAAGCACTTGAGCAGCTCGATAACAAAGTTAATCCCCTATTCAACAAGGTATGTGCATTGGAAATTCCACTAACTACAGGTCGGTCGCTATTATGCTATTCAAACCCGAGTCTGCTGTGGAAGATACTAGTTTAACTGCATATCAGCATTCTCGCCAAATGCCAAATTCTATTTGCATTGTGAAATCCACACATACATTTTAGACCTGCTTGTTGTGGTTCCCTTTAAACAGTTTTGGGGTTCTTCGTCTTTGTAGTTAGTTACTTGGGCTCTGTTACTGATATAAAGATGCTTAGCGGAAAGGATGAAATAATGAAGGTTTAGAAATGATTGGTTGGGGTAGTGTAACTGACAATTTTAGTTAAAACAGTGAGAGTTGACTCATATAACAATGGAATTAGTCGTTCTTCTAGTTAGAAACTGAATGCAGTTTTTGGTAATATTCCACCTGTCAGCATTTAACTTCTGTTTTTCTCTATTAAGATTACTGGAAACAGTATGATGAAAGGCGGGATGCACTACATTGAGGTGAAGAAGCTGCTTCTGCTGTCATATTGCCAGGCTATATCTTTCTACCTTCTTCTCAAATCTGAGGGGAAGCCAGTGCGTGATCATCCAGTCATTTCACGCCTTGTGGAGATTAAAAATCTGTTGAATAAGGTTACAACTCATATCATAGGATTCAAACAAATTACTGCTTGCCAGTTTTTGTTAATTCTGTTAATGATGACCTTGTTTGCTGGAAAATCAGTCACTTGTTTATGTGTTATATGCATAATTGATGAGATGAAACTGCTTTATCTAATCTTTGAGATATATGCCAAGCAAATTATGTTCACATACACATGTTGAAAATATTTATTTGCTGGCCACCTCATATGGTAATCAGCAGACTTTCAATATAAACGTACTACCATTAGCTGTTAAAAATGGAAAAGGTTAACACAAACTATAATTAGTGCAGGTTTTTTTGCTCATAGAGAAAGCTAGAGGACACTTTATTATCTAGTTGATCTTATAAAATATATCTATATGTTTGATAAGGTTTCAATTCTTTAACTCACCCTCCTTGTAGAAGTTTATGTTACTCTGTCTGCATATGGGCTGTTTCTTCTTTAGTTTAGTGTAAAAAGTATCTTAGTGCAAATCTGAACTTGTTTATTCAGCCATCATCAGCTTCTTCATCCCTTTCCCTTTTCTATATGGAGCTTGATGAAGTCGAATCCAACATCAAAGTGCTTTTTCATTACTGAGTTTAGCAGTGTGGTTTCTTTAAGTGTAAATTGCATCACCCAGATAAGGTTTATTATGTTTTTTCATGATAGGTTTTTTCAATTCTATATATGTATGTGTAAATAAGCGAACAACTTTTTAGATGGTGTTTGGGAAATACCTACAAGATCAAGCCTTCTATACAGTAATTGCTTAATCATCTATACATCCTGGATATTATGTATGTACCAAATATCTATTGATCATCAAACAACTCTTTTCCACTACATTAGAAGTTCTATGATGTCTTTCTCACCTTTTGTCCCCCGTGACTAACTCCACACATACCTGCACACCTTGTCCACTTCATTAACAACTAGGCCAAACCCTTGGGTGCCTCTTGCATATTTATTCCAAGTGAATACCTCATAAAAGTATTCTCCAGCCTCCTTAATTTGTTTGATAAATATATCTGTCTAGCATAGCTGGCTAAACTCATTTGTCAAATAAGTTAAATACGTGGATTTCCGTGGAAGGATTCTGTAATTTTTTAATCAAGTTTTCTTGAGTCTTACAGAATTTGAAGTGGAAATAGTATGCTAACTGATCATAACCTAACGTATCAAATTTGTTAATCACATGTACTGATTAAACATTTTTAACTTGTTTAAATGCTTAATGATGTTGCCAAATAGTTGCTAAGTCCTCTCCTTGTTCTTCTGCTTTATTTGATTCTTGGCTAGCTTCATTGCGTATACCCTGCTCCTCTCTTCCTATCTTTATAGGTGTTAACAAATTAATTTTTGCAGATGAAAGAACTTGATGGATATCTTCCTTCTAAACTAGAAGACTTGTTACACAAGAATGTTGATAATGTAACTGGTGTAAAGTTGGCGGGAAGGAACTTGGATTCTGAATCTTTCCCCATTTCTGACAAGCCTTCTGTGGTATCAACTGATATTCAAGAAGCAGAGGTACTTTTCAGTTTGATTCATCTTATTTTGTTGCTAAAAGCGGAAGTTTTTCCCTTCTTTATGGGCTGATTTTGAATTAAAACCTTTTGTTGTTTTTACTGAGCAGTTCTGTAAAATTTAGTCTAATTTTTTCCATTGTTTTAGCCTCATGAAGCTGAGTTGGCGGAGGCAAATGGTTTAAATAGTCAACGGAAAAAGGAATCAAAACGCAAACGCCAGGTAAATGGTGTATGTTTCTAAGCACACCTCTGTTTTGTTTATCAACCATCAGCAGGCGAGTCCACTGTCACTGTTACAATACGAATCAAGTGTCACCAGACTAGTGCCAGTGCCAGTGTCATTTTTATTCTGGCAACTCTTTCACCCATGTTCCTATCTGTTGCAAGATCACCAGATCTCTTCTTTTTTAACCAGTAAGATGTAGATCAAATTAACTAACATTAAAGAATTGTGGTAGGATGATCAAGTTGGTATCCAAAGCATGGAAATGTTAAAAGTGAGAGCTTCCCTTGAGGAAAAATTGAAGCAGACAGGTGTTTTAAGTTCCATTGCACGGAAAAATGTAAAACAAAACAAGCGCTCACGACTTCTGAATGGGTATCAATTTGCTTCGCAATTTATTTCTCCATCTACCTCTTATGTCAGTCAACATAAATTAATGCAAACATTTCACTAATGGGAAGTCTAATGAATTATATGCAGGATGTTGGCAACTCCCGATGATTTTGATGATGATTCCATGGGTGCTGAAGATGATCGTGAAACACGAAGTTTAAACAAGCTGTCTAGGCTTCTAACTCCTCAAGTAGCAAGACCCAAGGTGTGGATCACAACTGCTTTAATTCTGTCTTCATTTAGTTGATTTTCTTGTAAATAAATATCCTATGTCTTTTATGTGAGTGTATGCAACTGCATTGAGTTATGCTTCTCTGAACTTGTGGAATTTGACAGTCTTTTCAACTTCTGTCTCTGTGGATGGCACTCTTTCGCTATAGAGTTTCCCCCTTTTCCTTTATTGGTGGTCGCTCTAATATTTTTCCCTTATTCCTTCTTGCTTCTTTTATAGCAATTCCCAAGTATGTGGAAAAAAAACATAACCTTCTTTGACCTTGATATGTATAAATGGACAATTGATCTGTGACGGAGCAGTATATCTTTGCACATATTTTCAAGAAGTTGCATCTTTAGATGTTGCAATTGAATGAGGTCATAATTTATGTTATTTGAGTCGTATTCAATAATATTTTGACTGGATGTTATTGTTAAGTTTTTACTTCTCCAGTGTGCTTATCAGAGTACAACTAGCCTTCATGTTGGCACATGTTGTGTTTAGCTGCTCTTCATTTCCGAGTTCCAAATTATTTTTTTGATCAAGCAAGTTATCACTGATAATAACAAGGCCAACTTGGCTGTGTACACGAGATATACCAAAAAAGTAGAAACCTACAAAATATGGTTCTCTCCAAAAGACACCCAATCCTCTATAGAAATAAGAACTACATGGGTGCACCAAAAGAGAATAAGGGATCGGATACTACTTCTCAATTGAGCAAAGCTCATCCGCACCCCTTCAAAAGCTCTCCTATTTCACTCTTTCCAAATGCTTAGAGCTAGTGAGTAACATTCCACGCCTTGTGCCTTCTTTCTCCCAGCTCCTCACAGATCTTGGCATTACCCAAGTGACGCCAAACCATGTAAACATATCCTCCAATAACGTCATGGCTAATTTGCAATGTAACAAAATACGATCCATGTCCTCACTTGCATCCTTACATAAGAAACATCAGCTCATGTAGACAACCTTACGCTTTCTAAGGTTCTGTCCTGTCAAAATCACCCCTCACAAATATCTGTATGACAAGATCAAGTAAACGCTGTGTGATTGAATAATTGTGCAAGCAGTTAGTGCTGACAATATTGAGGTACTGCAAAATTTGCTTAGACTCTTGTTCTCCTCTCCTGTTTCCTCGGGTATTATATTCATATATTTATATATATGTGTGTGTGTGTATATATATATTCACAGTTTTGTTTTATAAAAATAGATATATGGATATATTTTTGCTTAATTGTCTGGTATTTCAGACCAATCGGTAATCGCATAGGGGCCATTATAGGGGGAAGTGCTCCTTACTACGAATTTCTTCATTCCTAGGGCTCGAACTTGATGACTACATAGTTGCTCATGTTAAAGTGGATTTCTGTTAGTCATTTTTGTGGCATGGAATCCTTTTTCTGCTTCAAAATTCGTGTAGTATGTATCTAGTAATTTAACCTTATTAGATGTATTATAACAAGTTTTGTTCCTTTTGAAAGATAATTTCTGGTGATGATGATTTACCTAAACGAGATGACATTGGAGAAAGGAGAAGAAAGCATGAACTGAGAGTTCTAGCCGTAGCTGGAGTTGAACCTACTGATGATGTCAATGATGAGCCTGGTGACCATGCAAGTGACGATGTTGCTACTTCTGACGAAAGTGAAATGGACTCAGATATGGAATTCTACAGAGAATTCGAAAAACAACACTCAGCTAAGCTTGCTGCTAAAGAAAAGATGTATTCCAGGTTAGACTCAATATTGTTTTAAGATTGTTAAAGAAAGCATGCTAAACAACTTTCATGTGAAAAATTTCGAGGATGCCTCGTTAACATGGATTATTATGTATATCCTTTTAAGTCCTGCAATTCTCTCACTTAATTCACCACAATTTGCCACTTTAGATCCCCAGCTATGCTGTCAACACCAGAAACCGTTGTGGATGGGAAGCGCCAGATAAATTACCAGGTATGACATATTAGCTTTACTGCCAATTGCAATCATTCCTTTTTCTTTCACTAAACTCGTCGTTTCCTTATTTTCTAGATGGAGAAAAACAGAGGCCTTACTCGTAATCGTAAGAAGCAAGATAAAAATCCACGGAAGAAATACAGGGTAAGTGGCTAAAACAGAATAACTTGTGCTTGAAAGAACCAGTTCCCTTATATAACAATGTTAACAAACTGTGTGTCTACTCTCTCTCAGGGGAAACATGAAAAGGCTCAGAAACGTAGGGAAGGACAAGTTCAGAAAATTAAGAAACCAAGTGGTCCTTATGGTGGAGAAACTACAGGAATTAATGTTGGTATTAGTCGAAGTATCCGATTTAAGGGATAAAAGTCGCGTGATGTGTGGTTTAGACACACGTCTCAAAGTTTAAGTGCTTCAATAGACAAAAGCTCAGTATTTAAGTGGAGAATGGTAAAGTTGTGTACTCGTTATTCACCGAGTTTCAAACCTTGCATCACACTGGCCCTCGAGAATTTCTCGGTTATGAGTAGAAGGTTTAAAGAGTTGATATTCTCTTTTTTTTTGTGGTTAAAATTAGTGTTTCCTTCTTCCTTCCAATTTTGTCATCCTTGGAAGAGGAGGGGAGTGGGAAGTCTTATGTTGTGTTGGTGTCAACTTGCATAGTTTTGTAATGGTTTGCTTATAATTTACGGAAAAGGGTCAAAATTGCCCCTGAACTATGTGAAATAGATCACTTATACCTTTCGTTACATTTTGGGATCAAAAATACCCCCGTTGTTATCCTAAGAGACCACAAATACCTTCAAGAGTTAACACCCCAATTTTTTAGTGACGTGGCATGCCACATAGGACTAATCCCTCCACCTAAGCGTTGCCAACTAGGATTCATTCAAAAGAACTAGACCTTTAGCGGCGACAATAGTTGCCACAAAAGCCCAAAAAATCGTCACTAAAGGTTATGAGTGATTTTTAGTGACGACTAATAGTAAAATCTATTTTTTCAACAAAAAAATATGATAATTAATTTTCGATCGCAATCTAATTTTCTAAAATAAATAACTTGCAATATTAATATTAAAAACACCGAATATTATCACAAAAAATCATGAAAATTACTTCTCGATTCACATCTCCTACTATATAATGCATCATTGTACATTTTATACATTTTCATACAGCATAAAAATAAAACAGTGTCTTCAAACTCCTACTTAATCGATATCATTTGCGTTTTTTTTTTTAAAAATAATGAAGAAAAAAAATACAAAATTAGAATTTAATGTTAAAAACTTTTAGTGACGATATTTTAGGCTTTTGTGGCAACTATTGTCGCCGCTAAAGGTCTAGTTCTTTTGAATGAATCCTAGTTGGCAACGCTTAGGTGGAGGGATTAGTCCTATGTGGCATGCCACGTCACTAAAAAATTGGGGTGTTAACTCTTGAGGGTATTTGTGGTCTCTTAGGATAACAACGGGGGTATTTTTTATCCCAAAATGTAACGAAGGGTATAAGTGATCTATTTCACATAGTTCAGGGGCAATTTTGACCCTTTTCCGTATAATTTATAATTTTCTTGTTTTCTACTTCTTAAATTTGACTAAACTATCTAGAGCTATGTATAGAAACACTTCTTGAAGTTGACTAGATCAAGTATTTAACTACAATCGTTAAATTCGCGTGATAACTTAATTTATTTATACCGACTCATTAATTTCAAGATGTGTTATTGATTAATAATTATTGATAATTCAGATTAAAAATCGCAAATAGCATATTTTTTACCATAATCTTTTAATTTTTTACATGGAGTGCCATTTTTTAATTAAAAAGAGAGTACATCACACGTCATCATAGTAATAAGGCAAATATATTTCGATAAATAGTTAATGATAGTTAAGATAGAAAATGTGCCTAAATACTTCACCAGCTAGAACCACAACTCGTGTTCGAGTGGAAAAGAGAGGGAATAAAACTCTTATGGTGATAGCTCATGTTCGATTTCTCCATGAAAGTAAGGAAAATAAGTTCTTTGTATTCCACACTGACTGTTTTCTCCGCGCCCTTAAATTAATTGTAAACAAACACTTTTAAATATTATTTTTGCTTACAAAACACAACAAAATCAAGTTTAAAATAAAACATATTTTTTGTGAAAATAACAACTTTTTATTGGTTAAATTTAGTAACTCCACAAAGACATGTCAATATCATGAGGTTCCATGACATATATACATTGAGGATTTTGTGGCAACTTTGTCGCCACTAAAGGTCAAGTTCTTTTGTAGTGAATTAGTTGGCAACGCTTAGGTGGATGGATTAGTCTCATGTAGCATGCCGCGTCACTAAAAAATTAGGGTGTTAACTCTTGAGGGTGTTTGTGGTATCCTAGGATAATAACGGGGTAACTTTGATCCCAAAATGTAATGGAGGGTATAAATGGTCTATTTCGCATAGTTTAAAGGCAATTTTGACCCTTTTTCCGTATAATTAATCACATAAAATATGTCATATATTTTAATTATACATATCATTATCAATATTAATTGAAAAAATGCTTGAGTTTTACGACTTATTGAGTCAAAGAGAGAAAAAAATGAATGAAGTTTTAAAAAATTAAATATAAGACTTCCTTTTTTTTTAGAAAATCCTTGTAGTAACTTAATTCAAATAAAGATAAAGAAAATAACAAGATTTTTTAATAAAGAAATTAAAAGATTTTTTTTTATATAAAAACAATATATATCTATCATATGTTTAATATTTACAACTAAAAAGAAAAGTTAAAGAATGTTATATCGCTGATCCAATTAACTAATCACATGCTGTAAATCGCGTTTGTCACAAGCGATTTATGCTTTAAAATAAAGCATATCTATTGCGACGACATTTAGTGGAGATTTAATTTATGGCCACCAAATTTATCTTTCTTTTTTTTTTTAATTCGGAGTTCAGTATCCACATTGAAGCTTAGCTAAATTTGAATTCGCGTCACGTTGGTAGGTAAAGTGCTCCCAAAGTATTACTTTTTGCTATACGTTGTCTCTATATTTAGTTTCATTATAATATTCTTGATGTTTTTATTAATTTTATTAGAAGAAAAAAACTACTATTTTAATAATTGTTTATCTTCTTCACTAATTTGATTGCGTAATTTTATTTATAAAATATCGTGAAGTAATTATTAATGGAGATTCAAGTCTACTGTGGTATAATCTACCTCAATCTAGTATAACTCTTGACTTTCGCCTTTCAAAATATAATAATATGACAACATCGTATAACTCACGCAATTTCAGATTAGTTAAAACTCTTGATTTTTGCCTTTCAAAATACAATCATATGACAACATCGTAAAACTCACACAATTTCAGATTAGTTAAAGCTCCACCAAAAAAAACTCTTTCCTTCGGCATATAGTTTCTCTTTTTGGATCGCAAACAAGTTGAAGACTTAGAATATTTATTTTCCTTGTTTCAACTATGTCTATCACTACACTGTCCTCAAAAAGTAAATAAAATATAGTAGTTCTCATCCAGTTCTGATCTCTTTTCACTATTCAACTCAAGTAAAACATATTCTATATACGTAGAATTTTTTAAGATAAGTGGAGCAATAATTTGGAGATGAGAAATTAAAGAATTAAAATATTTATATATATATATATATATATATATATATATATATATATATATATATATTTGTTTATTTATTTAATACTTAAATTTTCTTAAAAAAGGTAAACAATGGTTATGGCCTTAAATTCTATTAACTTTTCGGATGCTGTAAATCGCGTGTGACAAATGCGATTTACTTACTAAAATAAAGCAAACCTATTGCGACGACATTTAGCGGCGGTTCAACTTATGGCCACCACAGTATTATCTTTTATTTTTATCCGAAGTCCAATATCCATATTGGAGTCTGGTTAAATTTGAATTTGCATAGAAAATCTCACGTTGATAGATAAAGTGCTCCAAAAGTGTTACCTTTTGTTATTGCATTATATGTCGTCTCTATATTAGAAGAAGAAAAATAATATTTTTATCGTTGTTTATCTTCTTCACTAATTTGATTGCATAATATTAATTTTATAAAAATATTTTTAAGTAATTATTAATGGAGATTCACGTTTATTCTGGTATAATCTACCTCAATCATGAGTATAATTCTTGATTTTCGCCTTTCAAATGACAACATCGTGTAACTCACTCGATTTCAAATTAGTTAAAGCTCCATTAAAAGAACACTCTCCTTCAACATATAGTTTCACTTTTTTGTATAGCGAACAAGTTGGAGACATAAAATATTTATTTTCCTTGTCTCAACTATCAATTTCGCTACAATAACCTCAAAAAATAAATACTCTACAATATCGTACCTTTTCATCTACTTCTAATCTCTTTTCACTATTCAACCAAAGTAAAAAACATCCTATAAACAAATGTAGAATTATTTAGGATTAGAGATAACGAGGAGAACATGTTATTATTGTTACATGAGTTATAATAGATCATAACAACTTTCTACGTTGTATGCCTACTAATTATCGAGCATTTAATATTTTAATTTCTAATATTAAAATGCACAATAATACCAAACCAATTCATAATTTATTTATTTTTTAAAATTTTGACATATAACTTTTTGTCCACACATAATTAGAAAAGAGTCGCTATTACATACTCAGCCTAATTAGTCCAAATAAAAGTACTATTTAGATTTGAATAGCATACAATTTATTGGTTTGTGGAAGTTAATATTGTAATTTTTATTCCTACTTTGTATATATAATAATAAAAATTCACTAAATATTTAAATTATACTTTAAATTTATATAATTATACACACATTGTCTATGGATTATGCATAATTATAGCATACTCCAATTGAACGTCAGCATACGTAATAAAATATTTATAGTAGACATTTTAAACTCAAATTTTGTAAATATAAATAAATTTATGTGTGTGTTCAAACGTCCAATGTGTATTATATAATTAAGCACATAAAATATGTACGTTATATCTTTTAATTATACATATCAATATTATTTGAAAAAAAGCTTGGAAAAAAGCTTGAGTTTTACGACTTATTGAGTCAGAAAGAGAGAAAAAAATGAGTGAAGTTTTAAAAAATTAAATATAAGACAATTATTTCTTTACAAAATCCTTGTAGTAACTTAATTCAAATACAGATAAAGAAAATAACAAGATTTTTTATAATGGAATTAAATTTTTTTTTTATATAAAAACAATATATGTCTATTATATGTTTAATATTTACAACTAAAAAGAAAAGTTAAAGAATGTTATATCGCTGATCCAATTAACTAATCAGATGCTGTAAATCGCGTTTGTTACAAGCGATTTATGCTTTAAAATAAAGCATATCTATGGCGACGACATTTAGTGACGATATAATTTATGGCCACCAAAGCATTATCTTTTTTTTTTTTAAAATTTTTTATCTGGAGTTCAGTATCCACATTGGAGCTTAGCTAAATTTAAATTTGCGTAGAAAATTTCACGTTGATAGATAAAGCGCTCCCAAAGTATTACTTTTTGCTATACGTTGTCTCTATATTTAGTTTCATTATAATATTCTTGAATGTTTTTATTAATTTTATTAGAAGAAAAAAATTACTATTTTTATAATTGTTTATCTTCTTCACTAATTTAATTGCGTAATTTTATTTATAAAAATATCGTGAAGTAATTATTAATGGATATTCAAGTCTACTGTGGTATAATCTACCTCAATCTAGTATAACTCTTGATTTTGGCCTTTCAAAATATAATAATATGACAACATCGTATAACTCACGCAATTTTAGATTAGTTAAAACTCTTGATTTTTGCCTTGCAAAATACAATCATATGACAACATCGTAAAACTCACACAATTTCTGATTAGTTAAAGCTCCACCAAAAAAACTCTTTCCTTCTGCATATAGTTTCTCTTTTTGGATAGCAAACAAGTTGGAGACTTAGAATATTTATTTTTCTTGTTTCAACTATGTCTATCGCTCAAGGGCGGACCCATTCTATGTCGTGGGGTGCACATATACCCGGTAACTTTCGAAAAAATCATATATATATATATATATATATATATATATATATTTTGAAAAACTGGTAGAAAGTAATATATTCAACAGTGCACCCATAAAAACATAGAAATGCTCTTGGTCAATTGGTAGAAGGTAGAGATACCACCCTCTAGACCAGAATTCAAATCCCACTTACGCCTATTTTTATTTTAAATTTAGCTTAGACCTTATTTGAGTTATGTTTGTATAAGTGCACCCAAAATCTTTAAATCCAGGGTTCGTCTCTGCTATCGCTACACCATCTTCAATAAATAAATAAAATATAGTAATTCTCATCCACTTCTGATCTCTTTTCACTATTCAACTCAAGTAAAAAACATCTTATATAAGTAGAATTTTTTAGGATAAGTGGAGCAATAATTTGAAGATGAGCAATTAAAGAATTAAAATATATATATTTATTTATTTAATATTTAAAATTTTTAAAAGAAGGTAAACAATGGTTATGTCCTTAATTCTATTAACTTTTCGGATGCTGTAAATTGCAAGTGACAAATGCGATTTACTTACTAAAATAAAGCAAACGTATTGCGACGACATTTAGTGGCGGTTCAACTTATGGCCATTAAAGTATTATCTTCCATTTTTATCCGAAGTCCAATATCCACATTGGAGTCTGATTAAATTTGAATTTGTATAGAAAATCTCACGTTGATAGGTAAAGTGCTCCAAAAGTGTTACCTTATGTTATGCATTATATGTTGTCTCTATATTAGAAGAAGAAAAATAATATTTTTATCCTTGTTTATCTTCTTTACTAATTTGATTGCATAATTTTAATTTTATAAAAATATCTTTAAGTAATTATTAATGGAGATTCACGTTTATTCTGGTATAATCTACCTCAATCATGAGTATAATTCTTGATTTTCGCCTTTCAAATGACAACATCGTGTAACTCACTCAATTTCAAATTAGTTAAAGCCCCATTAAAAGAACACTTTCCTTCAGCATATAGTTTCACTTTTTTGTATAACGAACAAGTTGGAGACGTAAAATATTTATTTTCCTTGTCTCAACTATCAATTTCGCTACACTAACCTCAAAAAATAAATACTCTACAATATAGTACCTTTTCATCTACTTTTAATCTCTTTTCACTATTCAACCCAAGTAAAAAACATTACTTCATCCTAATATAATAATAAAATAAAGTTAATTGTCTATAAATTAAGATAAGTTAGTTGTCCACACTAATATAATAATTTATTTCATCATGGATAAATGATGAGACAAGGAATTTCAAAACTAATAATTAATATTTCTAACTAAATAAAGATAAAATAATCTTACTATTATCTCGAAATTATCATCCTCATTCCTCAGAAGTCATACCAAAAGAGCTCGAACTCATTTGATACGTGAGATAAGACATAACTAATCTTGAAATTTATTCTAGGATAACTTCATCCTATAATTAATTAAAATAAAATCGTAGTATAACTTAATTTACGTAATTATCTCGAGGTTATATTATTATTATTTTATTCTACATTATGGTAAAATAACAATCTCAAAATAACTAATCTCGATATAATTAAATTATTAATTTTTGAGAAATTTGAAGGACTAAAATTATAGTTTATACACAAAGATAAGGGTATTTTGTCATTTTTTCGTTGCTTTGGTATAGTGCACAATTTTTCACCGGCGAAGGACAATTAGCCCCACCGCCACCGTACGACTGGATTTATCAACCATCTCCGAGCAGCGAATATGGTATTTCATCAATATGGCTTCACTAATGGTAGAATTTTAGTTTGTTATCGATTATCTAGCTATGTATTACTCATTTCATATGAATGTAGCACTTTGCAGAAGCAGGGTTTCATTATGTTCCATTGCTTGCCGAGTTTGGTCCGACTCTCGAAATTCAAACGGTGACATATGAAATTGAAAAGGTTTTACTCCATATGATACTTTTTCTTTGTAATATCAATATTGTATTCATCTGAACAATACAGACGAATAGTTAACAAGAAGGTGTTAGTGTTACTATGGTTTAATTGAGATTTTATTCGACATTGTCTCCTGTTTGGTTTGATCATTGATGGTTATATTCTATTTCGGAAGGTGTTAGGTTTTGTTTTAGCTATTTAATTTGTAGAATTGATTCTCTTTGAAGGTGATCTAAGATGAGATATTAGATCTAAGATGAGATATTAGAGATTTTGTATTGAGATTTGGGTTTGGTGCTTATATTCTTTTTACCACAATCAAGTTTCTGATAATCTCAGCTCCATAATACTTTTCAATTCAATGTATTGCGCAACAACACTTCTTACACTAACAATCAAGCATGTTAATATGATTTCTCTACTTGAAGGTCGAAGTGAATTCATCAACTTGTTGACTTAGTTCATTTTTTGTGTAGAGGATGTTGTAAGCTGGGAAACAGAGATTATTTCATATATGAAAACTGTAAATCTTATCTCGTGGAAACAATGACATCCGATAGAGTACTTCTTCGTTAGAATCTACTATAAGCATCTTGCTTGCAGTATAATCCCCACCAGTTTTTTTTTTTTTTTTTTAAAATCTAAAGGGATGATTGTTTTTCACTGCAAACCTTGTAGTCAGTCATTCTTTGGATTTTTTTTCCTTTGATAGCCCAGTTGCTTTTGTGGGTTGGATTGCTTCATGTCGTCCCACCTTCTCACTTCTATCTTCCCAAAATAGATGATGCTCCTAAACATATTGTCTCTGTCCAGTCTGTTGCTTCAGTTGCTGCTGAGTTCATGGCAGACATTGACGCACGTTTGATGATGATGGTCTCAAGCAACCTTATTACAACATGTTTTCTCTGATGGGGACTGAGTTCTTTGATTCTGTTGGTTGCATTATAAACTTCGGTATGTACTAAGTGCTAACCTTTTTCTTGTGTGGTTACACACGTCTATAGATTACTCTGTATCAAATATCTGTAATGTCAACCGGAGGGGGGGGGGGGGCTCAAACTGCTCTAGCACTATTTCCTAGGAGAACTCTATATTTGATGAAGTGGAAGTAATATATGAACGATGATCCTCGTGACTTCTATATATAAAATGGATAGACCATCTGGTCTCATATGTGATGCAATACGAGTTAATTGATGATCTTGTTTTCACTGTCTACATTTTAGAACGGATGAACAACATTAACCGTAAGGGGTTGTATGGTATGAAGGATGGGGAATTAGTTATCTCACTATATATATGGAATAACTTAGCCCATCATTGTAGTACAAACGGTGGGATAATCCAGGGACTAACTAATACCCCTAACCAAACATAGGATAAAATATTTGTGCATTTTATCTCGAGATTATTTTCCCTTGTCCCTTGTACCAAACAACCTCTAAGTGGGATGTGTAACAACATTTTTCTATTGCACCAAAATTAAGGTTTCATCCATTAGAACTTCACAATTAGAGTGAATCTACAATTGTACACCAAGTTATCAAAGTAATCTTTAGCTGTAAATTTGAATGCAAGATAGCCCATACATGGTGATTTGGTTACTAGAGAGATCTGCATTGTAGGATTTCCTGCTCCAGTTATGTTCTTTTAAAGAATAAATGTGACTGATTAGATGTTGAGCTCTTTTAGATTGTGATTGACTGGATTTTATGGTCAAAGGTTATCCCATGTGACCCTTAACAACGGTCTGACAGTCCTTCACACCTACCTTTGGTCGAGTTGTATCATCTCAGCACAAAAATGCTATTCATATGACAGTTTATGCCTTGAAATTTCACACTTCAAGAAATTGGTCGATTTTTGATGACCTTCGATGGACCAAGAAGCTGTCAAGACATCAACTAAAAGTCGTCAAAAAGTTAATTTTCTTAATTTCTAATGTGAATTGATTTTCGATTGGAAGGGCATCGCAATCCACCAAAGATTGTTTGTACCATTTTGTAGGAAAATGTTTTAGAGGACATTTCCTTCTCTGTTGGTAGGAATATGTCTATCGAAATTCTTGACAAATAAATTTTTTTAGGGCTTCCATCAGTCAAATTAATTTTAGTTGAAGCCTGACTTCATAAGACTATTTTATAGTTCATTACTTTTTGGCAGGTTGGTCGTTGGGAGCTCAACTTCTAATAAAGGAAAATATTTGTACTTGTGATTGATTTTTGGTTTTTTTTTTTTTTGCTTTCCTATCCATTGTCCGATACCAACATGGGAGCTTGCCTATTCCTGATTCGCGCTGTATAGGGCTCCATTCGGGGGGAATCGCTCCCTACCAAGGATTTTTTCATACCGAGGGATCGAACCCAAGACCTTTGATTAAGAGAGGAGCAACCCCATCCACTACACCACATCCTTTGCTCGAGTTTCTCCATTCAGATCTAACGATCTTTCCATCAGGTCCCCATCGACATTGACGCTCACCACTCCTCTCTTGTGGTCGCCTCTAGCTAGTAAATCTCCCTTTCCCTGCTGTTGATCCTTTTCCTTTTTGTCTCCTTTTATATTTATTGATACATTTATGATATACTTATGTTTTTCCAATGTTATGTTAGTTTGGCCAATATTATTATTGTAACATTCTTGCTCTAGTTTCAGTATTGCATAAGATTCAACCGAGATGAACCTTCTATAATGGTCGTTTTTTTTTTTGATGACAAGGGAAACCGGCGCTACCCTTTGGGTGCGCACAGGGTAAAACCCCCGCTTCTATGCAATAGTTCGCAAACCACATGAAGAGATAACCGCACTAGGCAAGCTTGGTGCAACGAGCTCAACCCAGAAGGCAAATTCCTTGTTTTCGCTGGCAAAGGGTTTCGAATTTGAGATCCAACATGGAAGTCTCAAGCTCAAACCACTGGACCACCCCGAAGGGTACTATAATGGTCTGTTGACATATATCAGATTGAGTATCAACGTTTGAATATAGATTTGTTGGTCATCTCAATAAAGTTGCATTGCTAAGGTGGGTTGACGAAATGCAAATTCAATAAACTGTGGTGATGTTATCTAATTCTTTATAGCTATCGAAAGATTCAAAACTGTAGTAACGAAAACCTTATAATGTCTTATTTGTCAACATTGCGGTTTGTTGACTTTAGCTTAGAAATTTGGTTTGCGATGCCTATTGCACTTTCAGAAGTATAGGTGGGCCCTGCATGTAATATTATCTTGTCGATATTTATGTTAACAATTTTTAAATCGAAGTTTAAGTTATATAAAATGTGTTCTTTTAAAAAAGTGGGCTGGCCTGGCGTGGGCTGCGACCCGCATAATGAATGGTTGGGCTGACTGTTTTTTGGCCCACCAAAATAATGAGCCAGTGACTCGTAAAACTAAACCCTGTAAGGGTTACCCGAATGGGCTGAATCGGCCCATATTGACACCTCTATCTATTTTCCCGCTTCTTGCTCTGAACAAAACCATCTACAACACCTGCGGCAATTGTCATTATTCAGTTTGACCTAATAGATCTTCATTTGCATTAACAGATTAAATCTTTGCCGCAGAGTCATACCTTGCTTACCGATGGAAGTTGAGACACATATGTCTTCCAAAACTGCTGAAAAAATCAGCATTTTGGTTGTGGATGATAATACTGCTTATCTTCAGGTTGTTGCTGAGCTACTGAAGAAATGCAACTACCAAGGTACTTTTACCAGATCTTTGGTGATGTCTTTGTCGTCTTCTTTTTTCATTCCCTATTTGGTGTGGATTCTGGAATGCAATTGCTTTTTTCTTCCCCTAATTTGATAGATCCTAGAGTTGAAAGTGGTAAGCTTTAGATCTTCAAGTAGCATGATGTATGAATTCAAAAATGTACCAAAATTGTTTGTACTTCCTTTTTAGGAATAAGAAATGTAACAATTAATTTTAGGTTCCACTTTACTTCGGTAGATCTTCATTGGATCCCATGTGTGTTGGACTTGATGAAGAATGAAGAGGAATCACAATGACAGACCACTTTTTGAACATAGTTGTTCTCAGTCCTTTTTATTGTTAGCGAAAGATGTAGAGGAGTCTATCAATAGATTGGTTGAAATGTTCTCAGATCATCAACATAGGCCTTGGCCCTTGCCCACCCTTCTCAAACTCCCACTTCACTAATTTCTATTTAACTGATATTGTGAGAATTTTCAAATCAAAATTTCTTTTTTCTTTTTGGTAAGTAGTAAGAATTTTATACAAGAACCACGCGAAGCAGAAAAAATAATTTAATGAATCTGATAAGAACATTAAGTGTATCTGTATTTATGGAATTATCTTTGCTATAGCCACAACAATAGATCTTACATAAGCATATGTATGGAAAACGTAGTTCCTTTGTTTTGGCTAATAATCCTAATGTCAGAGCTTTTATAAGCAACGTAGCGTAGGATATTGGTATTTGGATTTTTAAATGTTTCTATATGGAATGTTTGTCATTTGCCCTTCATAATACATCTAATCAATAAACTATTTTGTCTTTTTTTCAGCTGTGGCTGTCAAATATCCAACAGATGCTTTGCCTAAACTTCAGATCAAAGGCGACTCTTGTGATCTCATTGTCACTGATGTGCACAAGTCTGATATAAATGGCTTTAAACTTCAAGAAATGATAGCCCAAACATTTGAAATACCTGTTTTATGTGAGTTGATTTCTTCTTCTCTTTTTTCCAGTTTTTTTTTTCTCCGTAAAATGGTCAGTAGTTTATTCATTGGTCGTTAGAGACAAGTTTATGATTTAAGCTTATGTACTAAATGCCAGCAATGTCAGCTGACCAAAAGGAAGGTGCAATCTTGAAAGGGCTGAAGGGTGTATCAGTGGACGATCAAAGAGATAAAGGGCTCTGCACAGTGTTGCAGGAGAAGAAAGGTAAAAGAGCTGTCCCTGGGAAATCTGCAATGAACCAGAGGAAAAGGGGCAAAGATAACAGTGGCAATTTTGTTCTACCAACGAAGTCTCAGATTATATGGACAGATTCACTTCACCACGCATTCCTGGAAGCCATTAACGACATTGGGTTTAGCAGTAAGTTGTTGTTGCTAGCATATTCACATTATTGAAAATAGTTTTTCTGAGGTGTCAAACAGAAAGGAATGTTAAATTGCCAATAATTTGTTACCTCAATTTTCATGCAGAAGCTGTGCCAAAGAAGATTCATGAACACATGAAAGTCCCCGGATTAACTAGAGACAATGTCGCCAGTCATTGGCAGGTCTACTTCTAAATACATATGTTTGACTATTATTGCTATGGTTTCACATATAAAATAGTTGAAGCAATGTTTGATTTCTGTATTACTTTGCTTGAACTAGTGCATACTCTTATAGAATAAGATAACTCAGATTTTTGTATTTGTTTACTTTAATTATTAAGATATTCTTGATTCTTGACTATCTATATGCAATATTAATCATCAATTAGCTTTCGTCTTCAGAATCTTGCTTTGATTTTTATATAATGACAACATAACACTTAATTATTGATGGATTCTTCCTGCTAGCTTTGGCTTCAAAGCTATTCTATTGATGGATTATTGTATTATCAACGTATGATCACCTCGGGGCTCATCTCCTCTTTTGGAGGACTCTCAAATTCCTTTCTTGCCAAATAAAGCTGTGTTGCTAGGACTCTCCAAAATATTGTGGCATCCTCCTAAAATGCTCTACTTTTGGAGTTCTGACACATACCCTGACACATACCCATCAACATTTTTGAAGAGTCTGAGAAACATAGAACTAAAGTAAATGCTGCCTTTCAAGATTGTTCTACATACTGTTGTAAGATACTCCATGATCTCAATCTGTTCTTTGCTTGAAAAGCCCATAGGAGACTATTGTAAGACATTCCATGATCTACCTTATGAACTTCTCTGGAAAGTTCAGGGCCGTGATAACCTGCTTCGTAAATTCCTGCTCCACTGAATCATGTCTTCTGCATATCCACCTTGACCATGCTTCTTGGAGACATCCCTTTTCTTTCATACCTTTTGATCAGCTGATGACTTAGTATTATGCTATCTGAGACATGACTTCCTTTGGTCTAGTAGTGATTATCTTTGATATAATTTTGTATAGGATAGTACAACAGGATAAAGGTTTGAATTCTCTTACATTGGTTGGATTTCCTTACTTTTGGTATGAGTTTCACACTGGTACAATTCACAGGTTTGTGAAGTTTCTGTCTTCTGAAAAACTCCAATACTGCATCTGTATTTCTTCTCCAATTATTGACCATGTCTTTTTGAAGAATAAGGCATTAAGTCCATCATGTCCTGGGGCTTTTATGTATTCTATTCCGTTTAGTGCTCGGAGAACTCCTCTCTAATTTACTACTCCATCTGTCCCAATTTATGTGACTCATTTTCTTTTTTGGTCTGTCCCAAAAAGAATGACACATTTCCTTATTTGGTAAATATTAATGATATTATTCCTATTTTACCCTTCTTGAATCACATTATTTCAATAGTTGCACACTTTTATTTAAAGAAAAAGTTATTGAAATGCAGTAAAGTACAAATACTTCTCTTTTTCTGACAATCGACAGTACTTTAAACACTTTTTTTCAGTACTTCGTCATAACCTTTTCTTTCTTTTCACCACTTTATTAATAAGGGTATTGTCGGAACATTGTAGAGACTTTCCATTTTTCTTAAAGTTTGTGCCAAATTAAAGTACCTCATATAAAATAGGACGGAGGGAGTATTCAAAATGTGTCCCTCTTTTACGACATTGGGTTGAATAGCATGGATACTGGTAGCTGCATATGTCTTTGACTTAGTATTTCTATAAACTGCTTCCTTACTTTAGCAACTTTGTTTGCTGATGACAGAATTGCTGACTAATCCTCATTACTAAAACTTATGTAGCGCTTTTAATTTGTTCTGTCCTAATCATCGGTTCCTTCATTCATTTCAAGCAATTTGTTCTAACTTTGCAGAAATATCGTAAGTACTTGCACCGAGTTACTGATGCAAGCTCTATTATCCAAGTTCCTGACATAAACTTAGCCAGTAGAGCTAATCAATCGACCATTGCGTCTGGAATGCTTGTTAAACATAGACAAGTTCATCAAGAGAATTTTGGAGTGCAGTCTAGTGTCCCCAGCTCATTGATTCACACTTCAACAGGTTATCTGACAGGCAATCTGCAACATCTTAAGAATAAGTACGTATGATTCACCTAATAACCACTTCTTCAGGCATTAATCTTAGCTTAAAGCTGTATCTATATTTGTTAATGATGTTTTCAGGGGGAAAGAAGTTGATGTTGTGCTCGATCCAGTTCGTAACTTTTCTGTCTTTCAGAAGGTTAGTGCTATGCAAGGATTACAAGGCATTGGTGATCTTAGTGATTCTTCCATGAATCAAGGGAATGATCAACCTCATCAGGTATATTCTTTTTGAGCATTTTTCTTTATTCTTTGCAATTATGCAATCAAAAGTAAAACCTGTACTTTTTTTTATTGTCTGATAATCATGTATTTTCAAATTTCTTGTTTGAACTTGATCTTCTCTCAATTTTAAAGTAGATATGGAACGATTTAAGAATACTATTTACAGATCAACTTTTTCTAATTGAAGTAAAGAGTTGTCATTGAAAACCACCAGTAAGATGCTATGTGAGCAAAAAGGTACTAAAGTGGGTTAGCTCCAGTACAATTTAAGTTTAAACTAAAACCAAGGAGTTCTCAAAGTCCAAAAAACTGTCAATACTATTTACAGTGGAGTTATAGTACCAACTCAACAAATGAACTAGACATCTAGATTTCAGTGAGTGAGTTGGAGTTGAAATCCCATCAAAGCACCTGTGGTTCCTCTCATTCTAGACGCACCAAAAAATTACTGCTGGAATCATTCTCCAGATCTTCTTGATGGATTTGTCAACTCTTCAAAAAGTCCAACTTGTGAAAACATCCTTGGTAGAATGTGGAATGACCCCACTGTAGCCTGAAAATAAACAGAAAAAAACTCCAGATACTGCTGCAAATGGGCTAGGTAGAAGCAGATGATTGACACTTGCTGATCCTATAGTCACATGTAGCATCAATTGACTATGGTAATTTTTCCTATATTGAGATTTTCCTGTGTTAGAGATGCTTCATTTAAAGCAATCCAGTTGAGGCAGGTGAGTTTGGAGTTTGGAGTTGTTTTGATCTTCCAGACATGCTTCCAAGACCACTTGTCAAATATACCATTTTGAGAGCACATGATATAGTAGTTGTCCTTGACTGTAAACTGCCATTTATGGAGTTCCCCCATACCATACTGTCTCAGTGCTGTCCTTCAATTGTGTACTGTTTCAGAGTGGCTAATAGTGTGAGGAGGTCATTTAGTTCCCGTATCAAAAGGTTCCTTCTGAATAGAGGGCTCCAAGAATTATCTATCTCTGTATGATATATGACTCTAGGTCTTTCTTGGTTTCTATCAGGAGTAGTCCGGGATAAGAGTCTTTAAGAGCATTGTTGCCAAGCCATTTATCCTTCCAGAATTTTGTTTGAGATCCATTGCCACTTTATAGGAGATATTCTTGGAAAAGCCTGCTTGGGGGCTACTAATATGTTTCATAGGCCAACTATTTTTTTCTTTCTTGACATAAAATAAAATGTTTCCATAGCCCAACTCCATGAGTTCCTGTGGTCTGTTTTAGAATACCAATGACTGTGGGTTCCAAACTTGGCATCAATTACCGTCCTCCATTGTGTTGTATCTTCATGACCATATCTCCATAATCATTTCATTAGCATGCTCTTGTTGTGTAGACTCAAATTTTTTATTCTAAGATCCACTTGTGATTTTGGCTAAGTGACTTTGACCTACTTTACCAATGAAAACTTGTGAGTCTGACAATTACCCTCCCATAGGCCATAAGAAAATCCTCCATTTGTCTGTCTGCTTCAACACTGCACTAGGCATAGAGTACAGTGAAAACTGAAATGAAGTATGTGTTAGACTCAATTTAGACGTAGAGAAGTGAAATCAGGAGTACACTTGTATATAAGGTTACAGTACGAACCATGTACTGTTTTATGATATAATACAAAGTTACCAAGTTCAAAAAAGAAATGAAGTATGTGGGAATGCTACCAAGGACTGTGATTGCCAAGTTGCCAATCTCCTTTCAACCTTTTCTATGACACCATTCCAAAACTCCAGGAGATTTTAGTTTTGCACCCAAAGGAATACCAAGAAAGCTACTAGGGAATGAATTCGAATTTAGAGACCTAGATATTACATCATAATATTAATGCAACTTAAATTTTTCTCAGAGTTGAATATGCTTGTTGAAGCTCATAATTGATCCTCGTAACTATTTGGGGGATGATCCTTTTTATAATATTTACTTTTCACATCATCACCATGTCAAGTTTGATGGTGGTTTTAATCAGGACATGGAGACGGAGGACCATTTGCAATGATTCAATCAAATACCATTCAAGGCAAGTTTCTTTTTCATCATCCATATAAAGAATATGAGTGGTGCGATGTATTGTTTTGCTCATTGTAGATTCTCATTTGCACATACAATTTATAATTAACAAGTACTATCTTATTCAATTGTTCATTGAAAACTCACCAATGCTTAGAATCAATTTTTTTTAAAAGAAAGTGATAGACTTACCTGGACAGGGTCAATGGGCGATCATGAAGGCCCATGGTCTAGGCTTGCACTTTAGAGGGGTGCCCGCCTAAGGTCAGCCCAAGTGGTTGACCCTACGTCATAATGAAAAAAAAGAATATAAGAAAGTGATAGATCAGCTGAACGATAGTTTGATGACAAGAATTTAACATCGTTATGCATTTTTGCATCTATTCTCCTTGTACTTGAGAATATTTTAATCCTAGACTTTGCACCATTCAACTGGATTATTTTGAATCTTAAATCTGTTTTTGCAAATGACCAACTTATAGCTTGTTCGGCCAAAGCTTGTGGAGAGGTGCTTGACCAAATTTCTAAGGGAAATTAAAATGTTTTTGAGGAGGATTCACTTTTGAAAGTTTGACTCTATTATTGAGAAACTTGTTTTTCCATATTGATTAGCCAACATTATTACTTTCTAGGGGAACTATTTTCGGAAACACCTTGGCAAAAGTACACTAAAAACGTAGAAATTTACTAAATCTTGGAGGGTGACTTATCTCAACTTCATAATGTCCTATCATATCCTTCTTTTGTTAAACTTATTTAGAAATATTCACGCAGGCTGTGCTGACCCTAGGTTGATGGGGAGTTTGGCCAAACCTACTACTCAGGTATGAATTCTTTAGTTTTAGTTAATTTCGTTTCAAACGAATTTATGAATTATTAGATGTCAAATGTACACTAACTAAAATTTTCTGTACATTTTTTCAGCGACTGAAGGGTGATTTGTTTTGGATTTGGTGTATACTTTTAAGTTTCCCATAAACTCCACTTGTGGGATTGCGCTTGATATGTTGCTGTTTTTGTTATTGGTGTGTTCTTCATTTCCTTATGAAGATGAACAAAACACATTTAGTTCAATATAGCAACAAAAACTGTTGGTGCTAGAGACAAATCAGTGTGTTGCTTGATGTATTTCTTTTTTATGGTACTTTTTGGATTATGATATGTTCTTACTTTTAAGAAATTGATTCATTAAGTTTTAATGAATCAATGTATTACAGTTTGCTTAAATTAGTATGTCATTTTCGATTTTCGGTATTCGTTTTGAGGTTAAAGTAATATTAGTTCATGTGATGATTTCTCATTTTGGGATAAATATTTCATACAAGGGCTCGAACGCGAAACCTATTAATAATGTGATGATGAAGTCTCATTTTGGGATAAATACCAGTTCATATAAAGGCTCGAACGCAAATTTTTTAATTAAAAATAGAGGGGTTTTCAAGATCTCATCATAACATTTGATTGTATATCATATCAAATTAAATGATTTCTCCGTTTCGTTTATGTGATACTTTTTGAAATTTGTTTTTAAAAAATGATAGTAGACTATGTGTTTACATTCTGGATTCTTTTACTTAACTCTTTGTCAATTAAAATATGAGTTTTATTGAGCTTAACGGTTCAGTTGCCAAAGAATTGAGCAACAGAGTTTACAATTATAATAATTTGTCAATTCGATTATTTCGCCACCAAATTATATCATATACTATCTTAAATATCTTAAACCTCATGTGTTCATCATAATATTTTATCTATAGCATAAAATAGAACAAAAATTATACAATTAACTTTTTATTGTGCCTTCAATAATAAATTTTACAACCTTATGACACATTAAAATTACATTTATTTTTAAAAAAATAATCAATACTAGTACTTCATTTTTCAACTAAATATTTTCAATAAAATATGACGAAAATTATAGATTATAAAATTATTACAAGAAGGGTATTTTGGTCAATAAGAAAAGTCGCCGCTGCTGTTTATAACACTGTAAGATAGCGTCGATAAAGATATTTTCACTCAGCCTCGAAGCTCTCGCTGTACTTCACCATTTCTTCAACTTTCGAAAGAGGTAACAATTCTTCATCGCTCTCTAATTTATCAATCAGATCTTCTAATTTATACTGTTTTTTTCCCAGATCTGTTTTAATTTTGTAGAAATCAGTAAAGTATATAGGGAAATGTTGAATCTGAGTTTTTTTTTTATCATCAAGGTTTATATTCTATGTGGAGGAATGAATTTTTTAATTGTTGGTTAGCTTGGTTAAATGATGTATTAAAAAATTATAAAGTTGAGGTTTTTATTGAGGATCTGTGTTTTTTAGGTTAGGAAATTGATTTGTTTGTGTTGGTGTTAAGATTGGAAATTGAAGGGTTTTGATGCTTGAAGTATTATATAAGTAAAAATGAAACTGAAAGTTGTAGATTAGGGTTGTTGAAGTTGACCATGGGCTGTTTCAACCTACCTAAGCATTAATGGGTTTGATGAATGGTGTATTCAGTTATGGGTACGCAAGGGTTAGGCCTTATGGTCAATTAAGTGGGAGGAGAACCCTAGGTCTCAAGTTTGGCAAAAGATACTACTAGGTGATTTCTTTTCCTTTCTATGCTTTGGGAGGTAGCTGGTACTTGGTGGATTAGTTGAGGTTTGCGTAGGTAGCTTGCAGACCATAGTCATCGAAAAAAGAGAGAACTGTCAGCTTTGTCTACTAGCATTTTTGGTGCTTGATTTCCACACAAGAAGATGGGAGTGTAACTTTAAGGTTTTAGCATAACATGAGGATATATTAGGTGGAGCACCCAAGTGTGTCCTAGTGGTCAATGAAGTGGGTTGAGAACTGTGAGGTTTGAGGATCAAATGCTAGCAGAGATAAAGAATACTAGGTCATTTCTTTCCATGTGCTCAAGCATTGGCGGACAATTTCTAGTATCTTTGACTGGTGGGAGGTGGCGGTTATCCCATGGAATTAGTTGAGGTGCGAGAAAAGTAGCCCAGACACCCTGAGTATAAAAAACGGAGAGGAAATATTTAGGTGGAAGACAATTACTTTTAAGTATGTTTTGTGTGGAGAGACTTGTGTGTTGTATAGAGATAAGTGCGAGAATTAGAGAAAAACTAAGTCTATGTTAATATGCAAATTATTTAGTACCATGTTCAAATTGATCAAATCCATCTCAAATTCATATATGTAAATTGTCCTTGGAAAAGCCACAATTCCTAAACTCTTTGGCTATGTTAACTTTTGAAACAGGAAATTGTAATACATTAGAAGTACAGAATGCTATATCTGTTTATTGATTGACTTGAGCCTTTTGTACTAATTTAGCATTTAAGCGGAACATATCTAGCAATTATTATGCTAAATTGTCAAACATTTTATCATGTTTAATTTACTAATCATTTTATTACTAGTATAAAGAAACACGTACTTAAAAGGAGGCACAATGTTCCTCGCGTGGTTTACTTGTGATTTGTCTGTGGCTCTTGTTGTACTTGTACCTGTACTGGTGAAGTACATTATGTTTGCTGGAGTTGGACTAAATTAATTTGTTTCTCTTCCCTGATCACAAGTAATTTTCTTGTCTGATCTCAGGGTGGAAAGAGTCTTGAGATCTTCTACTCAGGTGGGATGAGGCCAATTTTCTGTGGGAATGTTGAGTATAATGCCAGACAGTCAGAGTTGGAGAGGCTTTTCAGAAGATATGGGAAAGTGGATAGAGTGGATATGAAATCTGGTAAGCCTCGAAAGTCTTGGTTTTATGTGTTATTTCTTACTTGATATTGTGCTATCTATTTGGAGGTGCTGATTGGTCTTCTGGTTGGTTTACTTCGTGTCCAGAACTACCTATCCACATCGACCTTTCTTGTCCTGAATCTCATTCCTACAAGATTGTACATGTTACATATACCAATTTTTTTTTTTTGTGAGATGAATTGGTTATATGACTAACGAGCTTCAATTAAAGTTTTCGTGCTGCGGTGGTCTTATTTCTCTCTCTCTCTATATATATATATTTTTTTATTTTTACTTCGTGAATTTAATATATGATCCTCCTATATTGCGGGTGAGTTTGGATCATGCCTCTAATCATCCTCCAACAAGGTGCCTGAATAGACCGTTTAGTAGGATGCTGGAATTTCTCACTTCCAGTGGTCAGGACAGTTCTTATTTGAGAGTTTTACCTCCATCTAACTGCAAAACTGAGGCATGAACTGAGTTGTGCAAAGTGATTGTTACAACCATTGCTGACGCCTTGACACAGTACACCATGTTGTATCAAATCTGAGAATGATAGTTCTGAGATAACTTATTACATGGTAAGCTTCGTCTAGGTTCTGTGATGTCTGCGGCTCTAGATATTTTGATAACTAGCAAGCAGTAAAGCTGATGTGGTGGCGAAGCAGTTGATTGATGGCAAATCTTGACGTACTTGGCAGTTCATTTTTTCCGAGTATTGATGATTCTAGAGTTTCAGAAGTCCTCACAGGCTCTTATCCCATAGTTTCATCTGTCTAAGGACTTGAATAACTGAAATTTGGTCTGCTTTGGGACACTCTGATCATTCTTCACATTGTGACAGCATTGGGCCGAAGATCTGTTCAGATCATTCGCCTCAATAACAGAAGATGTGTAGCTTTTTATGGGTGTTAGGATATGTTTACAAAGAAGTGTTTTTAAGTATGAACCACCATACTCAATTATTCTTTGGCGCAGGATAACATTGCAATGTCCATACTATCATGGCTGATGGACGGAGTCTCATTTCATTTCCTAGCTGTGACAAGTGTTCTCTTCTTGTCTCCAAGAAGAGCTCTCTGATCCATCATGGCATGACAATCATATGTTTTCCTCCGTCATTATTGCTTTCCAATCCAGAATTTTCCCCAGCCTTCATTTTACAGACTAGTCACAACTCACAATGCCGACCTCGATGCTGAGGCAGCAGATAAAATGGAGAAGGCACTTTCTTTACATTGTTCCCTCATGTGACATGCACCTTTACTTGAAATCTGTTAGTCCACCACCAAAGGTCTGTTGCTGATTTTACTCGTAAAAAATTTATAGATTTGACAGAGTGGTTTTATAATTGAGATGTTAAGTTAAGATGGTTTACATCTCTGTTGGATGAAATATCTTCTTATATATTTTAATACTGAAGAATAATTCACTGGAGTCTTGTTCTCATTTTTCTTTTAGTTTTAATTTAATCTATCTTGGGGGGGTGTTTGCAGGTTTTGCTTTTGTGTACATGGATGATGAAAGAGATGCAGAGGATGCTATTCGTGGACTTGACCGTATAGAATTTGGTAGAAAGGGACGCAGACTTCGGATTGAATGGTCAAAGGTAATCCTTTTTTCTTGGGTCCAGAAATCCGTCTCTCCCCTTAAAAAATCCTCAAATTCATTTGGTGTTCTCAAATGGCTATGCTGCAGGAAGAGCGTAATGGTAGGAGGCCAGAGACTTCAAGGAAATCTTCATCTAGTGTCAAACCTTCAAAGACTTTGTTTGTCATAAATTTTGATCCATATAGTACTAGGAGCAGGGATATAGAGAGGCACTTTGATCCATATGGAAAAATACTCAATATAAGGATTAGAAGGAATTTTGCATTTGTTCAATATGAAACTCAGGAGGATGCTACTAGAGCCTTGGATGCTACAAACATGAGGTATTTTCTTTGATAATTAGTTGGTGATGTGGTTATTTTGATCAAACTTTTTTGTAGTTTTCCACTTCCATAGTTGACCATTGTTTGTTGTTTGTCTTTTTCTATCTGATGCAGTAAACTGATGGATCAAGTCATTACAGTTGAATATGCAAATAAAGATGATGATGACAGGAGAAATGATGACAGGAGAAATGGGTTTAGCCCTGATAGAAACCGCGATAGGGGTCTTAAGAGAGGTTATGACCGAGTCCGATCTCGGAGTCCTTATGGAAGAGAGAGGGGGAGTCCTGATTATGGTCGTGGACGGGCCCGTAGCCCAAGTCCAATCCGTCAAGGTAGGTCAAGCCCTGATTATGGTCGTCGCCCTAGTCCAAATCCCAATCATAGGGAAAGGGATTCTGAGTATGGCAGTGGCCGTAGTCCAAATATGAGAAAGGAGAGGAACCCTGATCATGGCAATGGCCATAGTCCAAACCCTCGAAGGCTGAGAGCCGGTTCTGAAAATGGTGAGGTGCACAGTCCACCAGAGGAAGGACTTCTGGAATCTGGCCCAAGTCCCCCTAGAGTGGGGAGGAGAGGGAAATATAGCCCAGATGATTATCGTGGCCGTAGCCGTAGCCGTAGCCCAAGGTCTAAACCTGAAGAAATAGGTAGTCCTAGATATGCTGCAGCAGTAAGTCCTCTTCCAGAACGACACAGGAGGTTCGCAGCTTATTCACTCTTTTTCTTTTTTCAACTTTCGCTTATCTATGCCCTACGATACAGTTGCAACAAATTACTCTCTTTCTTTATAAGCTCATATTATTTTGTTTACAATGCAGCCTTTCACCTCCAACTCGAGAAAGATCCCGCTCCTAATTTGCTCGGTATCAGCCTCTGACCTGAGTCATGTTTGGCGGGGACAGTGACATTGCTAGTGGGTGCTGTAGAAGAGTCCTTTTAAGTTGCTGGAGCCTCAAAATTCCAGTGTCTGTTTTTGCTATAATATGTTCAAAATTCCAGTCACTATAGTATGGTTTTTTTCGACAATTTGTTCTTAATAGACTTGCTACTGTATTAGGTGATTCTGTTTTAAAGTTGAAAACTCCTTGGTAAGTAAGACTTTGGTTTAGTTGGGCTGAACTATCTTGAATATCATATTCTCAGAATATGTACTGAAGATGATGGGTTATTTGCACTTCTGTCCTTGGTTTGTGTTGGTCTTTAATTTTTATCACCTCGTCACGAAAAAATAAAAATTGCAAGGTAGGTTATATTTTCATATCATAATATTTACAAGTTTTGCCTTTGTCATGACTGCAGTTTTTAAGGAACTTACGCCTAGTGGGGCATTACTTCAGCCGATAACGGATAAAAATTGAAAGATCAGTTTCATGCTTTGCTGTGCACTTGAAAATATTCAATATTGATACATGTATCATGATGGTCATGTTTTTAATTGAATACATTTGTCGTTAATAGCAAACAAATGTATTGTACTGTATAGCTGTCCATTAAAATAAGAGCAGAAAATGTGTTATTTCATAAATATCTTTCATTCATCTATTGGTCTAAAATATCTTTAATCTACTTTCTTTTGGCCTCAAAAATACCTCTTTAAATAATACTCAACAAGCAATAATGTGAAAGCTTTATATTGTCCTTTTCCCACATGTAACATATTTCTTATATATTATAGTTGAGAAATTAAAAAAGGGTTACACACGAAATAAACAACATAATTTAATAATACAGCAAATACAAGTTTATTCTCTTATTGAATTACAAGCTAGCACATGTAAGAACAATTTCTTCACTTGCAATATTTCTAGTTAGCTCCAATGCAATATTTCTCTTCCTCATCATTAACATGAGTAGCAAATTGGAGAAGGTCCTTGTCTTGTTCAAAAATGGACATTTGTTGTTCATTCAAGTTGATTAACACTTCAATTCCTTAACTTTGATCATGTGTATTCGTCAAGTATAACACATTGTTAAATGGAGCACTTGCCATGCTTGCTTTACTTGGCCTCCCCCATCCAAAATCCAAATCTTGATATGGCATGTTACATATGATACTACAACGATACATATCGTGACATGAACTCTTCTAAAAATACGATTGAGCATCTTCTATTCATGTATTAACTTTGTTTGTGTATTCCAACATTTCTGATATCCATGTGTTGTCTTTGAAATTATCTTTGTTAGAAAGCTCGAGTTTGGACTTTCTTATATCGGATACTATCTTTGGCATATTATCTCCAAAAACACATACTAAAACTGTCAATGTGCTTTATTAAACTTCCCTCATCTCTTTATGAGCTACGTTTAGATGACCATCATGAGCTTCATTCATTACCAACCAAAGGTCTTCGACACCTCACTTCACTTCAACGTCTAGAGATCAGACACTGCAATCAACTCCAATCTCTTGCAGAATCAACTCTGTCCTCTTCCCTATCTAAATCTACATATTTACAACTGCCCGTTGCTCGAACCACAACTAGAAATGTGACAAGGGGGAGTACTGGCAAAAAATTGCTCATATCTTCACCATAGAGATCAATTGGAAATGCCTGTAATGATCAGTAGGCCACATATTGAGTGATTTTAGTTACCTCCTCTGATATGTTTCAGACTCAGTTAGATAAATGTTATTAGCTCATCATATGTACTTATATCTCTGATGTACAGTCAAAATCCAAGGCCAATAATGTGTATTTTTGATAATGAATATCCAAACTTTTTCAGTGTCCACTATGTTGTTTGAGTTATCTAAGCCCAAATTGAGGCAATATGTCCACCAATTAAATATGTTATAATACGGATAGTTAAAAAATGCATTTTAATTTATGACATGCGTGTCTATTTGTTCAACTTTATATAAGGTTAAGTGTATTCTTGTGCACATCTAACATTGAAGAAAATAAATACTAGCTAAAATCAAATTAAATGACATGCATTTTAATATTACTAGGAAGAATATCGTAACAGGAGTAAATGTATGATTTTTTTTCATAGTTATAAGGTTTTAACATTTGATTTGAAGTTCATAAGGGTCTATGTATAATTAAATCACAGTATAAAGATATTTAATGTAATTAACACTAAAATTCATTACAAGTAAATATTGTTTGATTAAAAATGAATCAAGTCCATATTGAGCTTTGATTATATTGATATGTTATCATCAAAATTAATATTATATTTATCTCAAAATACTTGTCACGTTTTGAATAACTAGCGACAATTTTAGTGACGATTATAGTTGCCCCAAATGCATATTTTTCGCTGTGAATATTATATGATTTAGTGGCAATTTCTAATGCCACTAAAATGTACTTTTTGCGGTGCTTTTATAGGAATTAGTACGCGGCTAAGCAAACTTATACTATTTAATTACTCATCATAGCTATAGTTTGCTATAAGTACCACTCGCGACTAACATTATACATTAATTACGTGGGCTGACTTCGAGTTTGTATAATGAGTCATGTTTGTATATGTATAATTCACCAAGATATACAAATACATATGTATAATATACAATTTTTTAACCTATATACATATACAATTCACCTCTCTCCCACTCTCTACCCTCTCTCGCTCGCCTCTCTCCTCCCTCTCTCAATCTCGCTCGCCTCTCTCCTCCCTCTCTCAATCTCGCTTGCCATTTATACAAATGTATATGTATAATATACAGTTATATACAATTATATACATTTACAATTCACCTCTCTCCCACTCTCTGCCCTCTCTCTCTCGCCTCTCTCTATCTCGATCGCCTCTCTTCTCTCTATCCCAGTCTCGCTCGCCTCTCTCCTCCCTCTCCCAATCTCTCTTGCCATATATATAAATATATATGTATAATATACAATTATCTAACCAATATACATATACAATTCACCTTTCTCCACTCTTTTCTCCCTCTCTCTCGCCTCTCTCCTCTCTCCCAGTCTCGCTCGCCTCTCTCCTCCATATAACATGTAGCTACAAATTGTAATTATCAAACTATAGCTATAGAGAGTAATTAATTATTTTTAAGTGGTTATATGTGAAAGTTGGGAAACTTTCACTTATAGCCACTTAAAAATAATTAATTACTCTCTATAGCTATAGTTTGATAATTACAATTTGTAGCTACATGGGAGAGAGGGGAGAGAGGCGAGCGAGACTGGGAGAGAGAGGAGAGAGGCGAGAGAGAGGGGGAAAAGAGTGGAGAAAGGTGAATTGTATATGTATATTGGTTAGATAATTGTATATTATACATATATTTGTATATATGGCAAGAGAGATTGGGAGAGGAAGGAGAGAGGCAAGCGAGACTGGGAGAGAGAGGAGAGAGGCGAGCGAGATCGAGAGAGGAGAGAGAGAGAGGGCAGAGAGTGGGAGAGAGGTGAATTATAAATGTATATAATTGTATATAATTTTATATTATACATATACATTTGTATAAATGGCAAGCGAGATTGAGAGAGGGAGGAGAGAGGCGAGCGAGAGAGGGTAGAGAGTGGGAGAGAGGTGAATTGTATATGTATATAGGTTAAAAAATTGTATATTATACATATGTATTTGTATATCTTGGTGAATTATACATATACAAACATGACTCATTATACAAACTCGAAGTCAGCCCACGTAATTAATGTATAATGTTAGTCGCGAGTGGTACTTATAGCAAACTATAGCTATGATGAGTAATTAAATAGTATAAGTTTGCTTAGCCGCATAATTTTCCCACTTTTAGTTTTCACTTATTCTTTCTTTTGGTGGCTAATTTATATGATTTAGTGGTGACCACAACTGCCGCTAAAATTCTTTATTTTTGTCACTAATAGTGGCTTTTAGCGGCGACTATACGCGCCGCTAAAACCTTTAATTTTTGTTAAATAGTCTCTTCTAGTGGCGACTGTCCAAAACATCAACTTTTTTCTCAAAAAAAACTATTAGTGGCGACTTTTACCGCCACTAAAACCTTTAATTTTTGTCGCCTAAAAGCCACTTTTAGCTACCAAATTTATAAGTTTTAGTGGCGGTAAAAGTCGCCACTAAAATTGACTTTTAGCGACCAAATTCATAACTTTTAGCGGCGGTTAAAGTCTAAAGAGACTTTCGCGACGATATTTATAACTATTAGCGACGGTTAGAGTCGCCACTAATAGTTACTTTTAGCGACGACATTCATAACTTTTAGCGACGGTTAAAGTCGCCGCTAAAAGAGGCTTTATTGACGACGTTGATAAGTTTTAGCGGAGGGACTTTTAGCGTCGACATTCAGAAGCTTTAGCGGCGGTTAATGTCGCCACTAATAGTGACTTTTAGCGACGACATTCAGAAGCTTTAGCGCCCGTTAAAGTCACCACTAATAGTGACTTTAGCGACGACTTTAAAACTTTTATTTTTTGTCGCTAAAACTATACCAAAGCCTTTAATTTTTGTCACTAAAAGACTTTTTCGGCGACTTTAAAACTTTTAATTGTGGTCACTAAAACTTTTAACTGTTGTGACTAAAAGGGACTTTTAGCGGCGACTTAAATCGCCGCTAAGACCTTTAATTTTAGTCGCTAAAATTTATTTTAAGCGGCGACAATTTTAGATACCACAAATATAGTCTTTTAGCCTCAATAGTTTAATGATTTAGTCGTTATTTTAGTTGTCATTAATACAATCTTGTAGCGATAATTGTCATATGATTTAGTGGAGGTTTTGGTGACATGAATATGAACTTTTAGAGAGGTTTGTTATGTGAATTCTTGGCACATTTTTGTTCCATTAATTCTTTCTTTTAGCGGTGACTATAATAAGAATTAGTGGCTTATTTCTTTTGCAACTATACTTCTTTAGCATCGACTCTTATATCAATGAGTGGTTGTTTTTGAGTTACGTTTAGCAGTGATTCTTAGATCAATTAGTGGCGGTTAAGTTTCCACTAACACTATCGTTTAGCAACAACTGTTCTATGGTGTATTGGCGATTTTAGTTGCCAATAATACCAATGTTTAGTGGTAACTCTTTTATGTGTTTTTGCGCCTTTTTTAGTTTCGACTATGAGATACTACCTTTTAGCAACGTAGTTTATATATATATATATATATATATATATATATATATATATATATATATACATGCAATGCACGTGTGTTCCATGTGAATTTAGAACAATTAGAATTTTATACAAATCATGTGAAGTAATATTTTTAATGTGCGTCAAGAAACAACAAATGAGAGGCACATTGTAATGTTTAAAATCAATTACTCTGAAGCTACCATCAATAAATCAATTCCGTTAAAGCTACTATCTGTAATCTTTTAACTTTGTTTAGTTGGTAACACACTTCTAATAAAGTGATATGAATAATTTGAGCCAAATAACATACATACTTACGATAATGAAAAAAAAAAATTCACAAAAACCACACAACAAATAGAAGAAAACTAAAACATACACATCATTCGCAAGACTTTATTCATATAGATTATAGATAGAAAATAAATATAGAATTAATAAGCTATTCATATTTGGAAGCTACAAATTTGAAGAGGAAAAACAAAAGGCACGGACCATGAGAGGGAGGAAAGTATTTGCACTAACAAATCCTATAATTTACAAATTATGTATAACGAAGTATGCATCATATTTTTCTCCAAAATAAAATAATACTTAATTTCTGACAAAAGTAAAGACAATTCACATATTCATTGCTTCACATATCATAACATTACTACATTAGATAGCAAATACTGAACTTCTGTTAGTATTTGGATCTTTAGCACAATAGCTTTTGTGTTTCTGTGTATATAAACCGAAAAACTGAAACTAAGAACCTGACTAACCTATACTTGTTTGTTGTTGATGTAGTCTATGCATACTTGGTGAATTGACCAAAGTTGGTGCTCCTCATTCACCCACACACAGATCGTGTCGGATCGATCAGACCCTCAGCTTTTGGATGGATGATCACTTCATCTGGTATGCCCTTTAAATTGATCAAGTTTGATTCATGATCCCAGTCTTGAGTTTTCATCTGTCTAGGACATGCTTTGTTCTTGTTGAAATGTTCAATCAATTGTAAAATCACTAGGAAGAACACCAATGTTCACAAAAATGAAATCTTTATGAGGTAGATTTTGTTCTTCTATGTGCATCTATCGACATTTTTGAAAAGTTCGAACAAAAATGTCTAAGTTCAAATAAGAGTACAGTCTAGTGAACTGCAGATGGCTCAGTCTAACATCAAGAAGCAGCACTGGCCTCAATGCACATGAATCATGATTATAATGCACTCTACCAAACAACCCTTTTATGTCTCACTACATTCACATGATATTTTTCGACCACTCAGTTGACACAACAATATTTTATCATTAAAAATAATTTGAGTACACATCTCTAACTACACATCACCCTCTGTAGGAACCATAATAACAAAATAATAATAAAATTTATTGGGTACTTAAATTCATAAATAGATATTATCAAGAGGATAACTAAACAGACACAAAAGAGAAACTAATTTGTTCATATACACAAAAAGACAGCAAAGAAGCAGGCAACACATACAAGATGAACAAAATAAATCTAAGCAAGTCCCATCATTATGTCATTGCCTAAGCTCTTAATCACTTCTGGCATCTTCATCACATCCTTCATCTTCTCCTTCTCTTTTCCCTTCTCTCCTCTTTCTCCCTCTTCCTCCTCCCCTCTCGGATCCATCGGCTCCGTGGGAGCGATGGAGGCTGACGGCAAAATAACCGCCTCACGCTGAGCATCCAGAATCCTCCTTAACCTCTCTTCACTAACACCAAATGCAGCTGCAAATTCAGGTCCTCTCATGCTCTGAAGTATTGAATTCTGACCCACCAAGAACTGTGGCATGTTCTTCCTTGCTGTTGTCGTGAATCCAAAGAACTCGAACGGTCCTGTTCTTGATGCAATTTGACAGAAGGGGAAGTACCTTGGCACCCAGAACACGTCTCCTTCGTTCACTATAGCGTTCATTGCTAGTGTCCCGTTTGGATACACTATTTGGATGCTGCCGCTTCCTCTTAACACTATTCCATACTCTGTTGCTGTTGGATTAATGTGTGGTGCCATCATAGCTCCCTACATGAAAAAACATGGAAGTACTATGTAAAGACTGCTATGTTATAGAGCTTAGGTCAGGAATCCTAACCAAAAAAATAAAAATCCATAAATATTGGACCAAGGATTAGAAGAAACTCAACAGCGTGGCATCTACGATTCGAACTCGTGACCTAAAGCAAAGTTTTGAACCCTTAAACACCACATTTACCACTAAATATAAAGCTCCCTTATCTGAGGAGGATTCAAAATAGTTTACTTGTATACGTTCCCGTCTGTCCATCGCACCATATAATATTCCGAAGGAAAGAACTCAGTTGCATTCCCTTCATGCAACTTAGCTTCCACCATAGGCTATAGTGGATCAAGCATAGTCAAGTAATCACAAACTATGGTGGAAGCTTAGTACAGACGCTATAGTGGATAAAGTTCAGTGATCATAGACACTATAGTGGATAAAGTTCAGTAATCACATGTGAAACTAACAATATTAACACTACGAGGACAATGCACATGGATCAAACATCATATTTTATAAGAAGACTGGTGTATGGTGTAGGTGAGTTACCGCTGAAAGATTGACGAGATAGACGCCAATGTCAGAGTGTTTCAATGGAGAATAGTCCGATTGATCCAAGGCTAAGCTCCATCCGTAGTCATTCTTGTAATCTGGCTTCCTATCGAACAGGTTGTAAGAATCTGGACCTTTGCCGCTGCCTCTACGTCCTTCATCGCCTTTCTTTCTTTTATTTCCTTCATGACCAAAAAGATTATTCATGAACTTCCTCAAAGACCATGTTGGCTGTTGCTCCCTTTCCTCATCTTCTTCTTCTAAACTAGCTTCTTCCTCCAAATGCACTACTCTCTTTAGGTGATCATGTCTCTGGTGCTGCTCAAGATTCAAGAAATTGGCCCATATGCTTGGTGTAGGAGACTGAGTAGTGTTCAGAGGTACAATTGCACCAGAAAGTTGTCTTGTCAAGATCTCACTCACTTCTTCTGATGATACCTGTCATGTGTTAACACAACTTGAAATTAACCACTTCTATTCCTTCAATTACTGAAGGTTAGAACCCACCAGATCTTTAAAATTATGAGCTCATATCAATAATTCTTTGCATTCTTAGTACGATGACAACACCATAACCCGTGTAATCCCACAAGTTAATTTGGGGAGGATAGTTTATCAGTCCTTACCCCTATCTCACAGAGGTAAAGAGATTGTTCCTAAAGATCCAGTGACACAAATTCGTTGCATTTTAAATGATCCGAGTCAAAAGTACTAAGTTCAGATAAACACGATACAGATTAACAGTAAACTCTACTCATAAGTTTTCATCACTTACATTGAATGCTGTTGATAAGGTAAGAGAGTCAAATCCACTCAGAATAGACGTTGGATAGATTCCACCACCAATGAAGAAAGACTGCAGAGAAATTCGTTAATTGTTACTCACAAAATTCAACAGTCCATAGAGAATATCTTTCATCACAGATCCAATTGTTTAAACAAGAAATTGCAAAATGTACCTGAAAACCATACAATCCTAAGTTGTTGGAGTTGCTAATGCTGCAAATGATATGAAGTCTTTGCCCTTCAGCTGGATTAACCAGATAAAAAGCAGATCCTGCACGGATACTGTATATATCTCCTTCCTTCAACCGCCTTTCAGTAAAATCATCCTTGTAGATATGTCCAATTCTTGTTTCCCCTGGCAACCTCAACAAACTTAAGTCAATTCTCCAACGAAATTTCTACTAAATAACAATCATTTTAGGAACTATAAGCCATATAAACTAAAAAACTTAGCTCCGCCTTCCTCATCTTAGAGCAAGAATAAAAGTTTATCATTGTCATGTTACAAGAACATTACGCGTTCTAGTAGTGAAAACAACCGATTACTTATTACATAACTGCAAGATAAACTTTGAGCAAGGTAAACCCAATGTGGTCTGATCCTTCCCATACAGAAGAAGATACGTTTTGAGGGATAGGTTCAATTTAAACCATTAATTTCTCATTTAGACCACTTACATATGTGAAACTCATGAACATTAGTGAAAATTCAATCAAAATTTGACCTCATGTTATCCAAGAACCTTTTATAACTACACACTGGGGATGAGGAAGTGAAACAAGAGGGGCTCGAGGTGAACTTCGCAGTGAAAATTCAGATAGCCAACTAACTTGACTCCTATATATTCACAAGACAATTGAAAACCCAACACTAAATCTTGAATTTGCCAGCTAATGAGTACACAATATTGCTCCCTTTTTAATTATTATACAAGAACCATAAGAACAAACACAAGAAAAAGCTGAAAACTTCACCTCATGATTTCCAAGAATTCAAACCTGTGAAAAAATCAATAGCCAACTAACTCTGACCCCCTGATAATTTCCCAAGAAAATTGACAACCAACACTAAATCATGAATTTACCAGCTCATGAGTAAACAAGATTGCTCCTTTTTTATCATACAAGAAGTATAAGAACAAAACAAAGAAAAAAGATAAAAACTTTACCTCTACGAACAAAGAGTGTAAGATGAGCATTCATATACTGAGGGATGAAAAGAGTATTAGGTTCCATGGTTATAAAACCAATATGCATTGGACTTTGAAATATAGAAACCCCACCACCACCAAATCCACCTTTACTCACAACTCTCATAACCCCAGCATCAGTCCTCACTATCTCCTTTGAATCATGCAACAAAAACAACCCTTCTCCCCATTTTTCCTCTTCTTCCACTTCATAAGAAGCACCAACAGAAACCACCACTAGTAACAATAAGATCAAAATAAACTTTCTGTAACTTCCCATTATTATCACTAAACAAAAAAAGATTGTTTTTTTTTTCTCTGCTTCTCAAATGGTGTTGGAAAATTGCAGGGGATTTGAAAGAGTTTATGTAGAAGAAAGTTAAGGACTTTAGTCGAACAGGTGGCGTGCATGCAAGATTTGAAGAATTTGCTGGCATAGCTTTGTTTTTTCTTCAACATTTTTGTAAGCAAAAGTTTGGAAATGTTGCCACGAGTTTTCTAAGATATTGTACAAATTGAGCTTTTGTCCATTTACCACTAAAAATTTATATATTTAACAAAAAATAGAGATTTAAATAAAAAAAAGCTTTTATTCTATGTTTTTTTAGTTTATCGTTCCCTATTCGTTATCAAGCTACTAAGTCATACTATAAAAATATGGAAGAGGATGGTGGAGATTCGGTGGATAGAATATGTGTATTATCATAACTAATTTGATTCTAGGAATACAACACAAGTAGCCCTTCATTATGATCGAAATTTTAGAAACATATCTTAATTAAATTAAAATTTTATTACCCCGAACTTATTTTTCTTTTTGTAATTATATAAACCTTGTGGCTCGCATGACATAATCAGTGACTCCACTTTGTTAACACACGTTATTTAAATATTATGTAAGCTAGTTATAAACTATGAAGTTAAAAAAAAAGTTTCAAAGCTTTGGCTTTTGTTGAGAAAAAAGGTAACAAAATAAAAAGGGAGAAAACAAAATAAATAAATAAATTATAAAAACATATCCACAAAACAAAATATAAAATATAAAAGAAAAAGAAACACAAAATTAATAATTAACCATATGCACTTTGTGTATTAATATTAATTATTTATTAACCATAATAAATTGAAAAATTATTATTATAAAAAGACATATGAATTCAGTAATTATTTTTAAGTAGTTAATCCTATGTGTGAATAAAATATTTTCCTATCACTTCTATTATTCTGGTCTGAGAGTATTTTTTTAATTTATTCAAAAATAAAAATAAAAAAATTCTCACCTTGTAGCCGCCGCTACTCTTCACTTTCCTTAAGGCCATTGAAACTCTTCTGTATTTGTTCAAGAAAACAGTTTCTCTTGATAAAGATTTAACCTTTTGGGGTTTTAGCTTAAGCCCTTTGCTTCAATTTCTCCAATATACAGAATGGGAAAGAAATCAGGGAAGTTCAAGAAGAAGGAAAACAACTCTTCAAAGAAATCAAAAAGTGATTTTTACAATGAAGATGATGATATGATGAATGATGCTATTGATGTCTGTAAGTCTTTCCCCTTTTATAAACTTTATGTACTTATCTTTTTAGCAAAGTTAGCATAAGATAAAAAAAATTCAGACCCCATTTGTGGGATTATACTTAGTATGTTGTTGTTGTAGCATTAGATACAAGAATATATATGCAAAAAATGGTTCTTTTTAGAGAGAAATTTACTTTTTTGTGTCCATGGATGGAGGGGAGAGCATTAGAGCAAAGATTGAGCTGGTATTTTGAGTTTTTATGGATTCTAAATTTTTCAAAAATGCAGCTTACTTGGTTCTAGATACAGTGTTTATACATATTAAGTGGTGTTTTAAATACAAATACGCGGGTTGAGCCAAACCTATTGGTTCTGCTGAACCCATAGGCAAAGCTATAGCTCCGTGAGGGTGATTGGCTAGGGCGAGGACCAGCACGAGCACAAGAGAGGGAGTGTTAGAAAAAATTGCTTGTTTATGTTAAATATTTTATCTGTTACTGATTCTTTTGGTTGATTGTAGTTCATGAAAAGAGAGATATCATTCCACTGAATGTTAATGAAGATTCTGCAGAGTCGGATGAGGATAATGAGCATCCCGTGTATGACCTTAAGGTGATATTGGTTTTTCTTTTGCAACTTCTATCTTCATACTGAAGGCTTATAAAATGTATTTAGAGATTAGAGTAGTAATTTGATGTAAAGCAAGTCAACTAACTACTCAAGGTTGGGGAACTGTTTCAATTGTATAGGAGGATGAAGATGAGGAGGATGAAGATGACGACTTTGATGATGCTGAACTTACTGGCCTTGGTGCTAAAAGTATGCAATTAAATTCGAACTTGTAACTGCCTTTTGTTATCGAAATGTAATACTTTAGCTGAATTGCCTACTGTTTGTTTGTTATGAAATTCTTCTCTGATATTCCCTTTTAGTGCTTCTTAAGGCAACATAGAGCATAAGATTGGTTTATATTTATTTAAGGAGTCTCCTCTCTCAAAAAAAAGAAAAAAAAAGCAGAAGAAATATAGCAGCTTTTACTATTTTAACTTCTCATTAAGATTTTGCGAATGCATGTGGGGTGGTGGTGAGAAGAATTCCTAGTGTTTGATTATTGAATTGAGGCTAATTAGGCCGGAGACTATATGTTAATGGTATGTTCGAACTGTGTAATATTGCACGAAGCTCAGTAGGTCTAACCACTAAGTTACTATTTCTACTGTGGCTCCTAGTTTTTAAGTTTCTCTGAACTGAGCTTCTACACATATACGGCAGAAGGAAGACTCCTTTCATACTCGTCTATTTGTTGAATTAATAAGCTAATTTGTTTCCTTCCAATTCTGGCTTGTACATGTCTTTTGGTTCTTGATCTCTTAATATATGCCCCTTTTTTGCCGTATTTCCTTGGATCTTCTGCTTGGGGCAGTCTTTTAATGTATAATTTTTGAGTACCATATTTTCTTTAGTTGCAAGGACACAGAAATATTTACAAGCTACTATGGGTGGGGTTGAGGATGAAATGCATGATGAAGCTGAGCAGGAGAAAGAAGAGACGTCTCTGTGGGGAAGAGCAAAGAACAGTTATTATCAAAATAAAGAGGTAGCATTTCACCTAATTACTTGCTTAACTTTTATTCTTTTATGACATAATTATATACGGTACGCTTGGAGAAACCAATACTTTACTGGCTTTAAAAACAACAATGTGATGTCAGAGGATTATCCTGTCCTTACTGTTTTAACAGTACCTGTAGGCTGTAACATAGTTCTTTGATCGTGTCGTCATTTGCATGCAATACTTGATGTCGCTTGAACATTTTTGTTTGTTAGAATGTTGAAGAGTCAAGTGATGAGGACCTTATCGCCGAGGAGGAGGCAGAGGTATTGAGAATGCAGCAGAAAAAAGCTAAATCCTTATCTGCAGCAGATTTTGGTATTGAAGATGATGAACTCACATTTGAGGTGAGAAATTCAATTTTTATACAGTGTTTATTCGATGGGTTTTTCTTATATTTTGAGGTTGGAAGTGGAATCTTATGGGCAACATTGCAGGAAATTTTGGTCCAAGGAAAACCTGGATCAGCAGTTTCTGCAGATGAAGAAGCTAAAAATGAAACTGGTACTGCTTATGAGGAAGTGCTGAAAGATTTGAATGCTTTGACAAAAGAAGAGCAAATGGATGTTGTCTATAGGTGAGCTTCTCTGTCCTGCATATACTAGTTTCAGGGCAAAATGTTGCTTCTTTTAAGTCCTATTGCCTGTCATGGTCGACGATATTATGTAATATCACCAGGCATCATGATAATATCAGTATAGGAAAAGGGAGTCACATAAGTTAAAGTTAAATAGATATCAGTACATTCTCAATTATCTGGAAAACAAAATAGAAGAGAAAAAAACTGGTGATGAACTAAGTTTTCCTACAGAATAGTATATGCTTAATTTTATGGCCGAAGGTTGTGGAAGTTGACGACAACAACAATAACAACATACCTAGGTGTAGTCCCACAAGTGGGGTCTGGGGAGGGTAGGATGTACGCCGACCTTACCCCTACCTTTGTTGTGGAAGTTTGACAATAGAACAAAACTCTATGTGTTGCTCAGTTCAGACTCCAATATGACAATGATATTTGAGGACCCATTCCTGTAATATCCTCAATTTGACCATTTAAAAATGGATTATGGTATGGTAGAGGGGCGGGCCCATTATCCACCGAGTTTAGAAGGTTGTGATTGGTCCAAAGGGCGGGTCACAAACGGATTTCTCGGTTATTAAAAAATGGATCATGGTATGTTTAGTGTCAGAGGTTTCAGTAGGAAGTTCCAATAGTTGGCAGCTGTCCCTGTTAGATGTCTGATCTGCATGGAGATAGCAGACTTCAGGATATTGAATACCATGCTAAGCAGAGAATCTTACTGATGTAGATAAGGAAAATGGATCTCAATGACACATTTTTGATAATGCATTGTGGGAGACTCATGATCATGCAATAGAAGAAAGCCAGAAGGCGCATGCCTTGTGTCACATTGTTATCAATGGCTTCACATTGCTTATTGAGGAAGTTGATTCTATGTCTAGGAAGTACAATTTATTATTGCGGCAAAGTGGCAGGTCAAGAGTGCTATGTCAGAAGATCTTGAGAAGTGGGCCACTGGATGTTAGTAACCACTGCATCCATTTTCTTAAATGTGCCTCATTAGCTTTTATTTGCTTTTAGATCACGTAGAACAAGGAGAAAAGTGGCTTGTGGGTCGTAATTGAGTCACAAGACCAAGATGTTGTTGAATATTCAAGGGTAGTTGGCTCAGGTATAAACCCCAACAAAGGCAAAAACACTAGGTAATTTGATTTCTTCCAATATGTCTTGGGGGGGACAGGGTTACCCAATACCTATGTTGGCAGGAGGTAGCATGTACCCCGTGAAATTTCCTGGACACCATGGTTATTAAATGAAGTAGTCAAAGGTAGCTATACAAAGGCATGGGAGTCAGGGAGCTACTTCAGAGGTGTCGATGTGTTCACTTCAACAAAGGAGAATGAGATGGAGCTTTCACAAGATTTGAGGATTCAATTTGGAGTTCAGTCCATGATATAGATGAGATTACCAAATATCTAGTTATTCCCTGGACGAGCACTACCCTGTCCGAATTTATTGTACAGGATCAGAAATGTTCGGTTGAAATGTCCGTCTGTCAAGGCGCACTGGCCTTCTTTTATTGAATTCTACATTGCATGCTTGTGATAATTCAAATAAAAAATAAGAATCTTCGATGTGTGTCTGCTTGTACTGTTGTTGGCTAGATATTATCTGGTAGGTTCCGAACATTTACTTTTGCAGGTTATATGATGCTTCTAACTCGTTTCTCAATAAATTTAAAAAGTTATGCTTCTGATCTATGATCTTCTTGTGGTTACAGTTCTGCACCTGAATTGGTTGGTTTGCTATCTGAGCTTGGCGAAGCGCTTGAGCAGCTCGATAACAAAGTTAACCCCCTATTCAACAAGGTATGTGCATTGGAAATTCCACTAACTACAGGCAGTTACTGTTATGCTATTCAAACCTGAGGGTGCTGTGGAAGATACTTGTCTAACTGCTTCTCAGTTCTCGCCAAATGCCAAATTTTATTTACATTGTGAAATCTACGTCTACATGTTAGACCTGCTTGGCTGTGGTTCCCTTTAAACAGTTTTGGGGTTCTTTGGTGACAAAATCTTTGTAGTTAGTTACTCGGGATCTGTTACTGATATAAAGATTCTCAGCTGAAAGGATGAAGTAGTGAAGGTTTAGAAATGATTGGTTAGGGTAGTATAACTGACAAGTATAGTTAAAACAGTGAGAGTTGACTCATATAACAATGGAACTAGTCATTCTTGTAGTTAGAAACTGAATGCAGTTTTTGGTAATATTACACCTGTCAGCATTTAACTTCCATTTTTCTCTATAAAGATTAATGGAAAGAATATGATAAAAGGCGGGATGCACTACATTGAGGTGAAGAAGCTGCTGCTGCTGTCATATTGCCAAGCTATAACTTTCTACCTTCTTCTCAAATCTGAGGGGCAGCCAGTACGTGATCATCCAGTCATTTCACGCCTTGTGGAGATCAAGAATCTGTTCAATAAGGTTACAACTCTTATCATAGGATTCAAACAACGAAACATGACCAAACAGTTTTTGTTAGTTCTGTTAACGAAGATATTATTTGCTGAAAAATCAGTCACTTGATTATATGTTATATACATAATTTATGAGATAAGACTGCTTTATCTAGTCTTTGAGATATATGCTAAGCAAATTGTGTTCAAATACACGTTGAAAACATTTACTTGCCGACCACCTCATGTGGTAACATCAGCAGACTTGCAATAAGAGGTACTACCACTAGCTTGTAAAAATGGAAAAGGTTAACACAAACTATAATTAGTTCAGTTATTTAACTCATTGAAAAATCTAGAGGACACTTTATTATCTAGTTGATACTTATGAAATATATCTATATATTTGATAAAGTTTCATTTCTTTAGCTCACCCTCAAGTCTAGCTACTCTGTCTGCATCTGGGCTGTTTCTTAGTGTAAAAAGTATCTTAGTGCTAATCTAAACTTGTTTATTCATCCATTGGCAGCTTTTCCTCCTTTCCCTTTTCTATATGGAGCTTGATGAAATTGACTCCCAACATCTAATTGCTTTTTCATCCCACCAACACAAGTATCGGGTAACTCTGTCCATCAAGGCTTAGACAGAGAGGAAGAAATCAGTCAATCGCCTAGTTTTTTGCCTCACTAGTAGTTGAACTCGAGACCTCGAGGGCTCATGGTTCTCAAGCACTTGATTAACCACTAGGCCAAACCCTTGGGTTCCTCTTGCATAATTATTCTAAGTGAATACCCCACAATAATATTTTCCAGCCGTCTTTTTAATTTGTTTGATAAATATGTCTGTCTAGCATAGCTAAAGTCATTTGTCAATTAAGTTAAATTTGTGGAGTTCCGTGGAAGGATTCTGTAATTCTTTAATCATGTTTTCTTGAGTCTTGGAGAATTTGAAGTTGAAATAATATGCTAACTGATCATAACCTAACGTATCAAATTTGTCAATCATGTACCGACTTAACATTTTTAGCTTGTTTTGATGCTAAATGATGTTGCCAAATAGTTGCTAAGTCCTCTCCTTGTTCTTCTGCTTTATTCGATTCTTGGCTAGCTTCATTGCGTATATTTAGCTGCCAAATAGTTGCTAAGTCCTCTCCTTGTTCTTCTGCTTTATTCGATTCTTGGTTAGCATTGCATATACCTGTTCCTCTCTTCCTATTTTTATAGGTGTTAACAAATTAATATTTGCAGATGAAAGAACTTGATGGATATCTACCTTCTAAACTAGAAGACTTGTTACACAAGAATGTTGATAATACTGGTGTAAAGTTGGCTGGAAGGAACCTGGATTCTGAATCTCTTCCCATTAGTGACAAGCCTTCTGTGGTATCAACTGATATTCAAGAAGCAGAGGTAATTTTCAGTTTGATTCATCTTATTTTGTTGCTGAAAGCTTAATTTTTTTCCTTCTTTTATGGGCTGATTTTGAATGAATCCTTTTGTTGTTCTTACGGAGCAACTCTGTAAAATTTAGTCTAATTTTTCTATTGTTTTAGCCTCATGAAGCTGAGTTGGTGGAGGCAAATGGTTTAAACAGTCAACGGAAAAAGGAATCAAAACGCAAACGCCAGGTAAATGGTTATGTATCTAAGCACACCTCTGTTTTGCTTATCAACCATCAGCAGGCGAGTCCACTGTCACTGTTACAATACGAAAGTGTCACCAGACTAGTGCCAGTGTCATTGTCATTTTTATTTCTCGCAACTCTTTCACCCATGTTCCTATCTGTTGCAAGATCACCAGATCTCTTCTTTTTTTACCAGTAAGATGTAGATCAAATTAACTAACGTTAAAGAATTGTGGCAGGATGATCAAGTTGGTATCCAAAGCATGGAAATGTTAAAAGTGAGAGCTTCCCTTGAGGAAAAATTGAAGCAGACTGGTGTCTTAAGTTCCATTGCACGGAAAAATGAAAAACAAAACAAGCGCTCACGGCTACTGAATGGGTATCAATTTGCTTCGCAATTTATTGCTCCACCTTCCTCTTCTGTTAGTCTTCATAACTTAATGCAAATATGAAATCACTGATGGGAAGTGCAATGAATTACATGCAGGCTGTTGGCAACTCCTGATGATTTTGATGATGATGCCATGGGTGCTGGAGATGATCGTGAGACACGAAGTTTGAACAAGCTATCTAGGCTTCTAACTCCTCAAGTAGCAAAACCCAAGGTGTGGATCACAAATGCTTTAATTTTGTCTTCATTTTGTTGGTTTTCTTGTAAATAAGTATGTCTTTTATGTGTGTATGCAACTGCATGGAGATTTCTGAACTTATGGAATTTGACAGTCTTTTTGACACTAGTAACAATTGTATTTCAGTCGGTACTTAGGTAGTACTGAAAAACCATATTTACAAAAAAGAAGAAAAAGATTATCGTCTTTCCAATGCTTAACCAAGGTCTAGATCGACCCTAAAACATCTGTGATTGACTCAGTCTCATTGGAGTAGACATTTGTACACCAAAAACAGAACAACAAGATACATGTTTGTGTATTTTGCTTCTGTTAAAATGGACTTCTGTTAATCATTTTCCTTGCGTGGAATCTTTTTCTGCTTTCAGAATTCGTCTAGTATGTCTCCTGTGATTTAACCTAATTAAATGTATTATAATAAGTCTTTTTCCTTTTGGAAGATAATTTCTGGTGATGATGATTTACCTAAACGAGATGACATTGGAGAAAGGAGAAGAAAGCATGAACTGAGAGTTCTAGCCGGAGCTGGAGTTGAACCTACTGATGATGTCAACGATGAGCCTGGTGACCATGCAAGCGATGATGTTGCTGCTACTGACGATAGTGAAATGGACTCAGATATGGAATTCTACAGAGAAGTCGAAAAACAACATTCAGCTAAGCTTGCTGCTAAAGAAAAGATGTATTCCAGGTTAGACTCAATATGATTTAAGATTGTTAAAACAAGCATGCTATAAACTTCTTTCATGTGAAAGATCTCGAGAATGCCTCGACAATATGGATTATTATGTATATCCTTTTACGTCCTGCATTTGTTTCACTTAATTCACCACAATTTGCCACTGTAGATCCCCAGCTATGCTATCAACGCCAGAAACCGTTGTGGATGGGAAGCGCCAGATAAATTACCAGGTATGACATATCAGCTTTGCTGCCTATTGCAATCATGACATTCCTTTTTCTTTCACTAAACTCGTCGTTTCCTTATTTTCTAGATGGAGAAAAACAGAGGCCTTACTCGTAATCGTAAGAAGCAAGATAAAAATCCAAGGAAGAAATACAGGGTAAGTGACTAAAACAGACTTGTGCTTGAAAGAATCAGTTTCCTTATATAAACAATGTTAACAAACTGTGTGTCTCTCAGGGGAAACATGAAAAGGCTCAGAAACGTAGAGAAGGACAAGTTCAAAAAATTAAGAAACCAAGTGGTCCTTATGGTGGAGAAACTACAGGAATTAATGTTGGTATTAGTCGAAGTATCCGATTTAAGGGATAAAAGTCACGTGATGTGTGGTTTAGACACAGGTCTCAAAGTTCAAGTGCTTCAATAGACAAAAGCTTAGTATTTAAGTGGAGAACGGTAAAATTGTGTACTCGTTATTCACCGAGTTTCAAACCTTGCATCACACTGGCCCTCGGGAATTTCTCGGTTATGAGTAAAAGATGTAAGAGTTGATACTCTCTTTTCCAATTTTTGTCACCCTTGGAAGAGGGGAGTGGAGAGTGTTGTATTGGTGTCAACTTGCAACTTGCATAATTTTGTAATGGCTAGCTTATAATTTTAAAGAGTGTTTTTTCGGGGGCGGATCAACGTAATTGGAGTTTAAAGCGAAATTTCAATTCACAGCCTAATATATAATACACTTTATATACGTATTTATTAAAAAAAAAAATTACACTGTTTAGATGCAAATTATTAGTACTTAATATTGTTTTTTCAGTTATTAGTTTTAGGTAAGATTTTATTAACTCAACATTGAAAAACATACTTTAAAAACATATTTTAAGTAAGAAAATTATTATATGTATTGTTAACATAGTGCTATAAGTAATAAGTTGATAAATATTAAATAAAGATAAGCGTAAGAATCATGGAATTTGACTTAAAAAGTTGATGACTTGGTATAACTTAATTTAATATGCTTATACTCTAGTAATGCTTGAAACTAAAATTTAAAAAGAAATAAATGTTCTATCATTATCTTCACTGTGTATGTGTACAGTATTTTAGACTTATAAGGGACTATAAGAATTATGCGATTTTCTTAGTTTTTCATCTTGGTTAATCCATGAATATTTTGGTGCTATAATTTTCGAATGTTTTTTTTGTGAGGGACAACTAACTCATTAGTTTGAAGGTGTGTTATGATTAATCATTTGTGAAAGTTTAGATAAAAAAAATGGCATATCGTATTTTTTAGATAGTAAATTCACATAAATTGACCTGAAGTGTTATTTTTAGTCATGTATCATCAAATTAATAAGGTAAATATATTTTGATGCACAATTATTAATGATAATTAAGAGAGAAACAAAAAAATATTTATGGTTCAAAAAAAGTAAAATCGCAAAAATATATAATTTAGACGTATTTTTGAGGTTTTTTTTTTTGAATTTTGAATCTTCTTTTGAAATTTAGTTGATATGTTAAAAATAAAAGAAATAAAAAAAATAAAATTAATTCCATCATCTCACGACCCTCCATTTGTGCCGTTCCCAACGGTCACATGCCGCGACTCGCTGCCCACTCGCCGGGAATGACTGAGCCACGATCGCCGATTGACACACCTTCTGAAGAAGTACAAACATCGCAAAACTCAAACAACATAGTTCCCGAGATTCCATTAGAAATCATCAGTGAAGAAGAAATGGGGATAATAGAAGCTGCCTTTGCAGCCACGCGATCTCTGGTTAAGTCACCGTTACGTGTTTCTTCACCGCCGGCGCATTTCCAGAACAAAGTTAGGTCGATACAGTCGATTACTCTGTTATCGAAACGGAGTTTATCGAGTTGTTCTTCACAAAGTGATTCGTTAGTGGTTGATGTAGAAGATTCTGGAAGTTTAATGAGTAGTCAGAAGAGGAATAGAGTTGTCGCTTCGTTGTTGAGTCGGTATCGGAGGAAAAGAGGATTGGCTGTTACTGATATTACTGCTACAGTATGAATTTCGAAACTTTATACTCCCTGTATCCCAATTTATGTGACATTTTTTTGCGATTCTGTGAAGTTGCTACTTATAGATCTTTTATATAGTTTACGAATGCTAGAATCTTAACTTTAAATTATTAACTTGATCTAATCCAATTTAGCTTTTAAAGATTAGTTAAATCGACTCTCATGAGCAAGTTGTCACATAAATAGGGAAAATGGAAATACAATTTGGTGGGGTGATGTTTACAAGTTGGTGTCTTTTGATGTTGTAATTTGAAAAGCTGTGGTTTCCTGATGTTCCATTTTTTGAATGTTTAGAGGAATTTTGAATTGCTTGCTAAATTATTGCTTTGAATATGAGGGCTTAGTATCATCAGAGCTCCTATTTTATATGACTTTATTTGAATGATTATATAGTTTAAGATATTAATTTGACTTCCTTTCTTAGAGTGGTAGGACGAAAAAATCGAAGTAAAAGTGTGATTTGATAGAGTTTAACTATTGAATAGCCCAATGAACTCTATTGAGATGGAGCGGGCTGAAGTAAGACTGCTCGTCTGATTTATTAAAGTTATAGGATGTAGTATGATGTTTAATGCAAAAGATGTATTTCATTATAGAATCACTTGAGATATTGCGTGAGACTGCATGATTTTGAATCTAGATCAGACAAATGGCTTATTGAACTTCTAGCTGGTTCATTTTGCCTCTACTGCAGTGAGAAGTGGCTTTTGTAACATGTCCAGAATATGTTGAATCCATTGACTAGAAGAAATAACTAAGAAATAAAAATGATGTTCTCTCTAACAACTTAAGTTTTAGATGGGATGGTCACATAATTCAACCCAGTATCAGAGTAGAAAGAGGTCCGAATTTGAGTCTAACCATCACCCATTATCAAAAGGAATTTTCAGGTGTTTTGGCCACAAAATAAGAAAATCAGGTTTACATGTGAGAGGGCATGCTGAAGACATAATTAAGTAAATAAAAGTGGTGTTTTTCTAACAACTTAAACTGTTTAGATGAGATGGTCACACAATTCAAAAGATCATATGTCTCAATTCTAATATTTCTCTGTAACAACTCTGATTTTGTTGTTCTTTCGGTCTCAGGAAGCAGATCAGTCCTGTTGAGCTTTGACCAATATGAGTTACTGGACTTCCTCGAAATCTTGAACTTGTAGTTCTAATTTATTTTATCTGGTTTCTCTTCAATACCCTCTCATTGTGGATAAACTTCCTTTCTAGGTTACCCTACAGAGATACAGTACTAGGGATAGAACTATTCTATATATTTTATGTGAGAGTTTGGCTAGTGCAAGCAGAAGTACTTGCTTGAGCCTTTCTGATGTAAACATTCCTTTTTTTATCATGTTCTTGCATTTGTTTTGTTTATATTTGCTAGTCATTGTGCGAGGAGAAAGTTCCCCTGAAACATGATTTTACTGATTATTTATCCTCATAATCACATGTTGCCTTCAGGAATGGTGTGAAAAGAAGATGGAGTATACTCTTCTTTGTGGCAAACCCGAAAAGACCAAAGCTATGGAAGCTGGTAGCAGTCGTCATGAAGAACTTGAAGAAGAGGTATTTCCTATAGAGAGTTTAGTCATCCATTTATTTTATATTTTAACTATCTCAGTTCAAGTGGTTAAGGCAAAAGTAATTTGATAGGACATATATTTCGTATTGTTCTGTATCTCCGTTTGATGAATGGAGATGAAGAGATAATATCAAGACTCATGCCAAATTCCAAAATGTTTCTATATGTTTAAACATTCCATTTTCAAAGTAATTCTTTTAGTGTACTCTTATTTCTCAGATTTCCTGTTCTTACCTTACTGTGAGTTTGAATGTGTGCAGGTGATCAAAAGGGTAAGAGTTCGTGTTGATTCGGCTGAAGATGTATGGGCATTAAAGTTCTTAAATTTCATAGTTGGTGCCAATCAATTGCTATTTGACGGATTGACACGTGAATTGCCCTTGTAAGTCTCTTTTTCATCGTTTGCTTGTTCATAATAATTCTTTAACATTCCTAGGAGTAAGTTAGTTGATAGCAGTGTTCCACATCAACCATCAATTGTAGCTAATGAGCTTATTTCCTGTGGTTCTGTAATTCTTTTTTGTTAATCAAACAGAGGTGTTTGCATATTTAAGAGTCATGTACAAACTTCATGACCCAATAATGAAACACCTTGCCCCTTTAATCTCAATTAAGAAGATGGTGGAGGTGTAAGAGTCACCACCATTTGATTCACTACTTTAACTTTTCATCAACTTAAAACTTTTTGATCTACCAACTAGATTAGTTTGGCTCTGCTGCAGACTCAAAATAGAAAAATAAATGTCTCATGTCTAACAACTTAAACTTTAGCAATCACGCAAGAAACAGACTATCAGATTAAATGAAGGTTTTCAAGTCTCACTGCTATTTATTTGTTTAAAATAATTTTCACGTGTTCGGGGAAAGGAAAAAAAGAATCAAGCCTACATGTTAGGATGCATGCTTCCAGGTTAAGAAAAACAAATGTGTGTTCTTGTCCAGTTGTTTTCCTGTAAAGTACATATTTGTCCCCACTTGTAAACGCCAATTTGACACCTGTGACCATTAGGTGCATTTTCTTGCTGCGCTTGTGCATATAAGGCATTACCACATGTCCATCCAAAGTTGCGGGTGATTGAATGTCACATTAATCCACCTCAACCTTTACTTCTGCACATGTAGATGGAGTTTCCTTGTTAATAAGTTCACTGATTCTTGCAAAGTAGAAAGAAATTATGAAATATTCTTTATGATTTGCATCCTCATTAGCTGCTGAGCTAGTTCATTTGGTTCATCAGAGTAGGATTTGCTGAAGGTGTATGGATGGTGGGAGTTATTGATGAGATACGAATGCCAGAAGGACAAAGTGATGCATATCCAATGTTAGTTGACACAAAAACACGAGTGAAAGCTACCCTTCCTCCTGAACCGCAACAGAGGAACGGAAGGTATAGCTTTCCACTGAATGTTGAACAGTAAACAAACTTTAATATGGTGCATCTCTGAGATGAAGAGAGATGCAACATATCTAAATTTCTTTACTATTTAAAATGTATTTATGGTTACAAAATCTGATGAACTGATGCCCTTCTATGTTAGGCTTCAGCTAATGTGCTACAAGCATTTGTGGGACAGCTTGGTGGCCGATGACTTCCCCTCCCGGCAGTTCTTTGAGTTCTTCTCTCTGAATCCTAATCACATTTTATCTGCAGAAATCAGAGAACGTACTGCCAAATGTGGTTTCGCTGCTGAGGTATTACCCAAGAAGAAGAAAAAAGAATGAAAAGTTCTTCAGGATTATATTACTTCTTTCATATTTTAATGAAAAAGATAAGTAGAAATGGTACCGAAAGTTTTTTAGGATTATTTTATTTCTTTCATATTTTAATGAAAAAGATGAGTAGAAATGGTACATAATTTGAAGAAGTTGTAGGATTATTAGTCAAGCCGCAAAGCTACCTTTTTCATGCATGTGGAATATCATGAGCCCGAAGCAGACAATTTCTTTGGCTCCTAAGCAAACTCTTAATATTTGTCTTGCAGTTAGCAGTTACTTGAAGGCATACACTTGAGTTCTCTTAGGATCTATCTTCTCTTTTCTTTTTCTCAAAAACTTTACTTGTTTGGGACTGAGGGGCGTTACTGTTGTATTTCTCTAAATTTTCCCTTTCTGAGAAGCCCTTCTTCATACTTCTTCCCAGTGTGATCAAGACTAGAGCCGGAGGTTCCAATGATCATGGTGATTAATTATATCAGGATAAAAAATAGATACAGCTTTACTTCGGTGGATATGACTAAAAAGAGTTTGTGGTTGGGGTCTGAGTCTTTCACAACACAACTGAATAGGCGTCTAGTTTATTATGGATGTTGGAGATTCATCTTTGTTTCCTGCTATCAGAATTTTGCTGATGTTTTTAGCCTTTGAAAATATTTTATTTATGTCTTATGTCGGTTCACATCCAAATCTTGGTTGTTAATGCAGACTCTCACTGATATGTTGAGGTACTCTCGTAATACTTGGTGCATGCTTCCACCAGCACATGAGCAACTATTATTGAGGTGAGTTGGAATTTCATATACTATGGCTAATGTTTTGCATTTTTCAGATAGTAGAATTTTCTTGTTTTTCTAATCTTCTTCTACCAAATATTGCTTTCGTTTTGTTGATGGCATCTTTCTCTGTTTCTCTTTTCTGGCTAGTGAGATGTCTGAAATTAACCTGTGAAATCATAGCTCTTCCATATTAGAAAGAAATCCTTCATTTTAGAAAGAAATATGAAGCCCAACTTGAACAGAGTTCTTTGGCAAAAAAGTAGATAATCAAGGTTTGACTACATTGAAGACCGATCTTTAGAGATTATTATCTGATGGCTCATAATGTATTTGCTTCTGCATGTGCACGAAAAGCTCAGAAGACTCGGGAGACTGCCCTCATGCTTCTATGCTTTCATCCAGTTCTCTATATATTTAATTTGTAGTACTTTTTTATACAATTAGATAGGTTTATTAGTCTTATTTAATATTTGGTGTGAAAATCACTTCCTAGCTAATACATGCACAAGTTTCACCTCTAAAAGTGACAAATTAGTAGAATCAGTTGCATAATCCAAACCAAACAGGTCCAAGAAAGTTCATTTACTGAAAGCTTCATTTCACGCATTAGAAGACACTTTTACATATTAGATGTTAGTAAATCTTTTGGATTCTCTTTTCTGCAGGTATGAATTTCAAGGAGATCAATCGTTGCTTGGTGAAGATCAGTTTGAGTATGATCTTAACTGGGTAAAGGGTCAAATAAAGTGTTCGTTAGAGGTATGGCGAGGAGAAAGAGAAGCCAGTTACACCCCTGAAGACGAACGATGGAAATGCTGGTCTTGCAAGTTTGCTTCTGAATGTCCAGCCAGCAATTCTTGCTCTCCAAGAAGAAAGGACACTGAAGGCTAACTGGTACGTTTGGCAAATTGCATTGAACTGTCCGTCAATATAACTTAAAACTCTTTAACAAACTTGGCATTACATGAAGAAGCCAAACAGTATCTATTAGTATTACTCCTAGCTGTAGGTACATTCTGAACCTGAAAATTCATTGTTGTACCATTTCCTCTTCTTTTTTTTTTCCCCATTGTATGTAAATTCATTTTATGTTGTAATTGTCATTGAACCTCAATTCATTGTTGATATTTGTAATGTCAAAGCTATTGACATGATCTCACACTGAACCATAACAAATGTAATACTCATTTTCTCGTCTCATAGTTTATCTCAGAATAATCACATCAAAGAAATGTTGTTTTGACTGTTGTGACGAAACCTCTGTGTATTTGCTAAATGTGAGTGAAGATTATTGTAGCTCAACTTCAAATATGTTACCTTATATATATATATATGTTTCTAAAAATTCTTGTAATAATATAGCACTAACTATTTATAAAAAAAAAGTTAACTAATAAAGTAAAAGATGACAATATGGAAGAAAATTGAAAAATATCATCAAAAATTAGATACCATCAAAATTCACAACATAAAATAACAAAGGAAAAAAAAGTACACAATATTAGTTGGTTTGAAAGTTCTAAATTGCATGATCAAATAAGGAAAAGAGTACTAATAAACGATACTTATTTGGTTTCAAACACCTAAATATTAAGAAAAAATAATTAAATTTCTAGTTTCAAAGATTAAAAGAAAATAAATGTCTATTCTATATTTTAATATAATATAATATAATATAAATACTAAATAGATTAAAATATTCTTTCTTTTTGCCCTCTACCTACTAATGTGGATTTTTCAATTAAATTTAATCTTACATTAATATAAATATCAATTTATTTACGTAGGTTTCAAATATCGGATAAAATTAAATAAATAAATAAATAAATTGTTAAATTAGAGTATATTCTGTTTATATCCTCATTAATTGGATTTTTGTCTACTTATTTTACCCCTATTTTCTGTGAACACATTATTTATCATGGCGCACAATAGCAGTAGCAGGAGAAGACCTAACATACTGCTAACCGGAACGCCGGGCACCGGAAAAACGACGACGTCGTCTGCACTGGCGGAGGCGACGCAGCTCCGGCATATCAACATCGGTGAACTGGTGAAAGAGAAGAAGTTGCACGACGGATGGGACGATACCTTGGACTGTTACATCATCAATGAAGACCTCGTAAGTCTTTTAGTGAAAATACTAAACCCTAGTTCTTAATCTAAGGATGGAAAGTTCCGATTTTTATTTTGATTTGATTTCAATTCAATAGAAGAATTAACAAATGTTAGAGAATCCGCTGTTCCTATTTTCTCTTTTCAATTTCTGTTTTGGTGTTGCCATTCTTATAGAGTGGCAATTGAGAGAATTGTTGCTGTTCAAGTTTTTTTTTTCGGGGGAGGGGGGTGATCAAGTTTTGAGCTGTACAACAGTACGAGTAGAAGGGCTTGCTGGACTACAAGAGTCTCTTGTATGAAATTCATTCCTTACCTGTATTTCTGTTTACACGGCTTGAAAGCGTACCTCCTGATCACATGACAACAATTCTACTAGTTACGTCAAGGCTTCCCTTCAGTAGTACATGTAGCTCATCCATAAAAGATAAAATGGGAGAGGTCGTGTGAGATTGTTTGGCCATGTCTTATTTAGATCTTTAAGTTTAGAGGGTTTAAAGCTTAAGAGTAATTAGAGGAGAGGTCTACTTAAGTCACCTTTCAAGAGAGGGTATACTTATAATCACATTGAGTGAGTTGTCTCAAGAGAAAACTGATAACCTTATTTTTGAAGACTAGCGTGTCCAAATTGGTTCTACGAAATGAAATGATGTTTTTAACTGGACCTTCATTTCAGCTATAATTGGTTTCAAAGTTATAAACTTTCATTAATGGAGTATTAAGTCATTATCCCTTTGGATCAGGTGGTCCTATTTAAGTAATGGTAGTCGTTTCTTCTTTATTACCTCCCTTCTGGTGCTTTAATGCTGTAAAGGTATTTGGTACTGCCCCCAAACATCATAACATATAACTAGTGGAGGGAAGTGACTGAAAAAAAAGGGAAGTTCAAAAACCCTCTAACAAGTTAAGGAAGGAGATTAGATGGCCGAATGTGGGATAAACTATGGTAATTGAAGATTAGCAGTAAAAATGAGAACTTCTGTTAGGACAGTAGTGCATTGGTATAAATTTCTCGACTTCTTTGGTAATACATGTGTTGTTTTGCTTACAACTTGCCTACATGGTTCGCAAGCGATATGCCTGCTTTCTGTATTAACATGTTACTTATCAAAACAAAATAATGAAGAAAAGATAAGGTACATCATATTTCTCTGTCACAGAAAACAGAGAACTTTTATGTGTTGCTGGTGCAGTTTGAGCTTTTGCAGCATCTACCCTCTGGATGTTCTTCCCTATTTGCCTCATACTCGTTACCACTTTCGGTATATAGTTTACCAATTTCTCCAGCTTTGATCTTTTCATCTACTCACCCCTCCATATCCTATCCAACTGATAGGAAATCAAATGAATGCTCTTTGCCAATTACGATACAGCTGCTTGATGAAACTTCTTCATAGTTGGTGTTGTGCAAATAATTTATATTCATATTGCTCCAATGTGGTTAATTAGTATGGTCACTGTTGGTCTGTTGCAGAGGTACGAAAACTGCACTTGTTATCTGTGCTTTTATTGCTTTGAGTTCTACATTTATTCTGTACTGATGCAATTAAAAGCTATTTGCCAGATCTAAAAGAGACTTGACCTTGTATTTCCTACAATTAACGATGAAGAAATATGATTTGGTGGCTGATGTAGGTATGTGATGAGCTTGAGGACATGATGGAAGCTGGTGGAAACATTGTTGATCATCATGGTTGTGATTTCTTTCCTGAACGTTGGTTCGACAGGGTGGTGGTTCTTCAAACCGACAATACTGTCTTGTATGATAGATTAAGTAGAAGGTACACTATCAATTGACAGCTTTTATTGTCTCTCATATATTCCTCTCCAGTATTGCTCACACAGATCCGTTTTGACTTGCTCGACTGTCCCAGGGGTTACACAGGCCAAAAGCTCACCAATAATATCGAATGCGAAATATTTCAAATTTTGCTAGAGGAGGCAAAAGACAGTTATCCAGAGGATATAGTTGTGGCACTTAGAAGTGATTCTATTGAAGATATTAGCAAAAATGTGGAGATGATGTCCAATTGGATCAGCAGTTGGAACCCAGTCGTGTGATTGAACTATCACAAGTGAACTTCTCATTGCTTAGATATTATTTTGTTGCACTCAAATAATGTTTGTTCTATTTTATAATGGTTTTGGTTGTTTTATGAAGGTACTCTTATTTATGTAACAGAACTTCTGCAGAATTGCATTATTATGCTTTTCATTAATCATTCATTTCTGAACTACCAAGTTTCTCCAGAAAGTTAAATGTTTGAACAAGTGATTAGCACTACCACAATCAATCTTCAATGGTAGTTTTTGCAGATTAACACACAATTTTGTTCAGATGATACCGTCTTTCGACGCCACACTTGCAATTAAACGAGATCAAGCATGTCTTCAATAGATGATGTGAATCTGGAACGATGAAGATTCCGATTTCAACTTCTTTCAGATTTTAGCATAGCTTTTGCTGAACAAATGCAAACACACCATCAGGAATGACACACAAGTCACAACCAGTACATCAAACAAGGGTAGAAATGGTGTGCTTTATTCAAGAAATGCTATTGCAGATTTCAAAACGCCCCCGACTTAAAGACCTTTATTGCCTCAACATCTTTACATTTTCTCTAGATCTAATTCTATCCTGCAACTGCAAGACTGCTATATAGCCAAAGCGCACGATCCTACAAAATTGTTCCTACAACTCAGGAGTGTCATTACATGATATTCACTCAGAACCCATGTAGGGTTTACATTAGGTAAATCCACACAAGATGAGGAATTACAAGTAGAGTTCAAAAGAATTCGAGAGTGCCAGTTATAGTGACGGGTGGATTTATATCAATGCGGGTAGCCTTCCCTTGGGAAAGTAACTGTGGTAGTGTATTGGCATCTTTGGCTGTAGCTCCTGCCCCAGTCCATATTGTGACATGGGGCCATGGGTTTTTAGAATTGACCTTTTCACCTTCGACAGAACCAGGCTCAGCTTCTAGGGCAGCCAATTTATCGGAGAACAACAAAGCAACCACGTCTACTGGGACGTTTTGGTGAAGAAAGGAACCGTAATTGGCAACTGCAGTGACACCATGACTTCTCTTGTGAGCTAGGGTCAAATGGGCCTTCTGAATGCAGCTCTCCAGGCTTTTGTCCTTCAAGAAATCACCAACCTTCGGATCTTTCTTGGCTAGCTGTCCACAAAATAATGAGAAGAATGAATTATAATAGTTGAGTGCCTTTATGCAACACTATAATTCCTCTCCTTAGTCCCTTCACTGTTCACCCAAAGAATTTTTAAACAAAATGCAGAAATTTCAGATGATTGGAAATCATTAAAGATTGGAAGGACAAAAGAGCGAACGCAGTCTATCTTCTTTTTTTCACGGATAAAGAAATTGTCAATTGAAAGAAAAAGAAGGCAGCAAACAAATAAACAAGAATTACATCAGTCTCTTAAACCTGCCAAGAAAATAATCCAGATATGTATTGTGCATGAACTAATAAGTACGATAAGAACAATGACCACTAACTACAACCATCAAGACATAAAATCTCCAGCCTTGACTTCATAATTATAAATTTGCATCATTAACTTACATCATTCAGAAGACCTAGAATTTCTGGAACTGGCAGGCTGATAGCGGCAAACACAATGGATCCTAGCTTCCTCTTCTCAGAAGAAGGAGCTGCATATTCGCCCCTCGCAATAGCTTTCAGTTGTTCAAGGACTTTTTTAACAGCAAATTCAAATGGAACCTGAAATAAAACTTCACAGAATCACTTCAAAGCTCTCCTACCACAATGTGATGACTTTCTTTAGAGCTGTCACTACTCTCTCTGTTCACACAGAGCCAGGGGGTTTCGGGGGGTTGCTGATCATGGAATACTGAACTTATGATCTTCTTTGGCATACTAGCTCATTTAAGGAAAAGTAACTCATTCTTTTTCTACAAACATGACTTCCTACTTGAAGCCACTCTTCCCCCCGAATACCTGCATCCTTGCCATGTCAAAGATACATAGTATACATATATCCTATAGGGGTGTGCATAAGTATCTATTATGGGCACATCAAAGTTTGTTACAGATAATTAGGGGTCATTTGGTAGTATTAACAAAAATAATGTTTGCATTAGCTCTGTATATTAGTAGTATCTTGTTTGGTATCTTTTTTCATGCTATGTGTAACTAATGCTTGCATTAGTTATACACTCTATTGTGTATTGGGGAGTGCATTACTAATACCATGGATTTCTGGGTATTAGTAATGCAAAGGGATTTAATGCATGCATTAGCACTTTAAAGACACAAATATCTCAAAAGCACTTTTACATCTTTTTCACCATAATTTTGAAGAATATTTTTGTACAATACATGTTATTTTTAATACACCAAACCAAACAATACATTAAAATAATGTATGTACAACTAATGCAAACATAACTAATACAACTATTGCATTTCATTACTAATGCAAGTATTGCTAATACACTATATTTAGCATTATTTTTTACACTCAACCAAACAACCCATTAGTGTATTTAAAGTACACGTGTGAACTACTCCAGTCTTTAACATACAATTCCTACACAGGTATGACAATTCTGCATGCCATGGCTAATATTTGTGAAGGACTTGTTTAACATTATAGCAATTTAAATTGTATTTCCAGTGCAAAGTAAGATCAGATATTCCATGCCTTAAGAGATCTAAAAGGACTGCGCTAAGCTGTACAGACTTACCTGTATTGAATTGAGATAGTCCGCATTTCCATGTAGAATATCCCTCAATTGCTTCTCCCATTTAACCCACTCTTTCACAAAAGTCCCTTTTGTAGACTCCAATCTACCAGAGAGAAAATCACACACAAGGAAAAACAATTATCAGTCACAATCAATTGAAAACACGCCTACCTCAAAACATTTTTCATGGAGTGGAAACTTATATATATAAGATGGCAACCTTAGCTTTTTTTTTCATGAACATATCACTCAAATACACAAAAATAGAACCTTGTCAACGTGTAACTGAACATCAGACTTACTTGTCCTCCAATTACCAAATATAACTAGAAAAATGACATGATTTTGCTAGGAAAAAAAACCCGGTCATACCGAATATATATACCCCCAACCCCAACCCAAACTTTGGTAGGTGGAGATTACAAGGTTGAGAAAAGACATCTTAACCCCAAAAGAGAAGGCATATAAGTTGTTTGGAACCCTATTTTAACATGCAGAGAAATGCAATTCAAATTCATATTGCAGTTAATTTAGTGTAGCACATATATGTGAATATAAAGTTATTACTAGACAACGTAACACAACAAGAGCAAATTATATATCCAAAGAGTAAAAAGGAGTTCCTTAGATCCAGATCATGCTCAAATTTATGCAGTACAGTCAAGACACTGGAAATCAATGGATATATCAGAGTTCCATAATGCTTTGACAGACTATAAGAGCCCCCTCATATCCATCTTTTCCCAACTATATGATGCTGGAAAGTTACAAATGCCATTACAAATCATAGAATCCTCAGCCCTAAATTTCTTTACACTGATCAACCACAAATCTGAGCTACTTTGAACCATTCAATCCATCTTAAAGTTGACACCAAAACAGTAATTAAAAGATAAACAACATAGAAGGGGCTGACAATTTCAACCGAAGAAAGGAATAGAAAATTCTTGAACTAAAGAATCAAAACCAACCTTCCATGTTTGTTAGTATGAAGCCTGTACAGATTGATTCCCTCCTCAACAATAGACCTCACAGAATCCGGAAGAGGAGACCTTCATATGATCATAAACAATATCAGCAGCAAGTAAAGCAAATAGAACTAGGGAAGACCTACATGTCGTAGAACCGAGACACTTCCAAACTATACAGGTCAAATACTAAATACTGCCCCACAGTGGCAACAGAGAAGACATTAACAACAGGAAGGCAAAAATCCATCTGACGTGATAGATATATGTGCAATGACTACCAATGGCATGCTGTTGGTTGCATTACTATCTATCAGTTATATCACTGAAACCTCTAGTTGTCTAACATCCTCTAGGTTGAATATTTTGGACCAAGTAGCTTTGCTGTAATTAGAATACATGAATTCAGAAGTCCAGCTTCATAAGAAAAACAATTGGATTTATAGACAACACCCACTTTCTTCTTTTCTTTTCGTTCTTTTTCTTCACCTTTTCCTTTTTTGGTCACGAAGAATACAAGGTTACAAGCATTGGAGTTAGTCTTCAAAATTGGCGATCTCCTTCAGAATTCTGGAAGGCTGTTTTATTAAATGAATGCGTTTAGAATTTAAGCTTAACTAAATTAGATCTATCTTCACTCTAGTTAATGAAAACTAGCGACCAGGTGAAAGCACATACAATTGGCTACACTGAAATCATACTTGCTAATTGGATGCCAGTTAGACACATGTCAAACAAGAATAAGCGATCACACTATACAGGACCTTTGATTCATCACGTAGACAACAACAATTGTTGTCCTCCATTCCATCTTGCTTGAGAATAGAATTTTAGAAAACAAATTTCATTTTCTTCTAAGTAAATGACTTATGATCAAACAAATACTTCAATATCGAACAGCCTAGCCCTAAATTGGAAGAGAGTTCATTAGTAGATGAAGACATTCAATGTTTGGGGTTATTAGTTTAGCTCTTAAACCACTTTAGATACTTCACAAATGTTCATCACAGTTGAACGACTTTAGTTTGTTGTTAATCAAGAAATACGAGGAATAAACCTTTCAAGTCTACTATTTGAAATAAATTAAGAGAAAATTACGAGTACTTTCTCTAGTTCAGCATACACTTCCACTAGCATAAGAACTAATACCAACACCCTCTTGTTCTAAATTGAATTACAAACACCAAAGGACTAAGAAAGATTATGGAGAAGATTCAACTATAATATCAAACCCAATGTCATAATATAGCCTACTAATTATTTACACTTCCCCTTTTCCTCCAATTTTGCCTTTGCCAACTTTTTCTTTTTACAAATTCTCACAAAATCTATCTTTAACATTATCTTTCAAGATGTTCTCATGGAAGACAAAACTGAGGCGCGACTTTGGTGAAAAATGAAGTAGTCGGCTCCCAAAACCACAAAAGGAAGAGCTAGTAAAGTATGTAAGTGGGCCTAAATAGGACATACAACCATGTGACCTAAAGTTTCTGAACTTTTAATGCTAAAGATGGATTCAAGATAGGTTGTGGAAGTGAATCGGGTTTTTCATATCTATCATTAGACTTCCAATCACAGTGTATTACAATCCATGTGATCCTTTGGCAGCTCAAGTGATTGAATCACGGGTATCATCTCTTAGGCTTCTCATCTAAATGAAAATGTTCACTACATTGATGGACTGAGCTGTGATAGATGGTTACTTGAGGGGATTTTCAGAAACTACAAAGGACAATGTACAGTGAAGGTTTCACATCTCGGGTTCGCAGACAACACTTAAGTTCTCTGTGATGCACACATTAATCAGCTAATAATTTTTTACACAATTTCATTTGATTACAACATCGTCGGAGCCTCAAATCAACCTCAGAAAATGTCAGATCATTGTTGGTGAAGTGGACAATATTGAGAATTGATACAAATGCTCAATTCCAGGATTAATGCTCTCCGTACTGTTTTTCTCAGTTTTACTGTTACACACTTAAACAATGAAGAATCAACATGAAACACAATAATTAAAAGAGATCAGAAGAGGCTAGAAGATAGCAGAAGAACTACTTGTCTTAAGGAGAAGGAAGCATTAACAAGAGAGTACATTGTAGAGTATCCTATCCTTCACACACTTCATGTCATATACTACTGTCAGAAGAGATACTCATCTTGAGGGGAAGGAAGAATTGACAAGAGTACATGATTAAGTATCCCCAGACTCCATGTATTGCTTCATACATGTGAGAATATAGGAAAAGAATATTATTGAATTGTTGTTTCTACATTATTACAGAGAGACCCTGTTTATACACACTACAATTAGACACGTTTTCCAACTAGGACACTACAACAATCCTTTTCTAAGTAGGACACTATATACTATTCCTATTTCTATTCTAAGTAGGATTGTGTGTACCTATTACTATTCTAACACTGCACATAGCACTTTCACGGGTAAATTGACAACCCTCCAAAGGAATTTCTTATGAGACGTAGAAGACAAGAACCTTGAAGTTTTCATCAAGCATACTCTACAAAGTGAGGTGGTAGTAGAAGTGCAGAATTGTGAAAGAGGGATAGAGAAGTAAACATGTCATACTTCACTTGGGTGCGGTCTTAGGAGGAATATATTAAAGGATCAGTAGATTTCCGTAGCAAAAGCAACATCACTTTCAAGTTTCAAGGCAAGACATATAAGCTGAATCTTGATTTTTAATCACAAGTGGTCGGAGAGCACAGTAGAAACAACGATTCCCAGATTACAATATCTCAAGCTCGAGCCAAAAGGAGTTGACATCACAACCGATCCGTAGGCCATAAGGAGTTTTTTGGGACAAAATTCAGGAATGAGGAGTGATTCCAAGGCCAAATTAAAAAAACACCTAAGTTAACGAGTGTATTTTTCCTTGGACATGATCTAGTCATTGCCAATTGAATAGCCAAAACCTAATAAGGAGCCTCGTCGATCTAATTTTCATTTGCTAAGCGATAAACAAGAGAAGAGTTGCACATGATGTATTCATCCTTGGATACAATGTAGTCATTGCCAATGGACATAGTCTGAGTCAGGGGTCTCATACATCCTTTAAATAAACTAAGCAGAGTGCTAAACAAGAGAAAAATAACCATAAATTACCCAAAAGTCCTAAACTACTGTTTCCCGCTAGTCTATTAGCAGAGTATAGCAACCAAACAAGGAAACAGTCCAATATTCACTGTCATTCAACTCAGATATATACCAATAGCAAAGATGAAGTTCAAGAGGAGACAGAAACATAAGGAGACAAATAGCATATAGAAGTACAATACTGTAAAATAAGAGGAAATGAGAGATCTATTTATTTTCACGTGTCCGTTGTGACTAATTCCAAGTTAACTGTTGAAGTGTGTGACCATACCATCTAAGAACTTAAGCTATTAGAGAGCACACTTAGCACACTTTTATCTACATAATTATGTCTTCAACAAGTCCCAATCATATGCAAGCCTGATGTAAAGCACGTCGAAATTCTTCCATGAAAATGGGTGATGATGATAATAGAACTCGGGATCCTCTATCTGCTCTATATTGAATTGTGTGACCATCTCATTTAAGAGCTTAAGTTATTAGAGGGAGCACACTTTTATTTGCTTGGTTATGTCTTCAACAAATATGATATGGGAGTCCAACACTAACACTATATTTATATCAGAGAAATCCCAAAGGACCAGTCACGATTCAAAATTTGGTGAATTATGACGAAAGTTTGAACTCCAATCTAACATAACCAACTAAAGAGGAAGTAAAAAGTCACTTAAACCAGTAATGAAGTAGGGGGTGGGGGTTCATAAGAAAGATATCTTACTAACCTTTCAGGTTTCAGTAGAGGAATTCTGACAAGCGATCCAAAACGTTCAATAAGTTCACTCTCGAACTCCTGACGGCTCTGGGTGAAGTGTACCAACAGAATCAGATACATATGGCTTATATATTTACTTTTGAAGACTAACAAAATACGGGATAAGAACTCAGATAATCTTGTTAGCTGAATGAGTCAGATACAAATGACATGCATATTTACTTTTTGAGACTAACAAAATACGGGATAAGAGCTCAGATAATCTTGTTAGCTGAATAACACTTCGTACCTTTCCATCATAAAGGTGATAAAACATTAACATCACATATCCAGCATTTGGAGATGACTTGTCAAGATTTCCCTTCAGGATCGACCAGAAAAGAGAGGACTAAGGCATCAATATCCAAGTTGAATGGAGTAAATGGGTGAAGAGCATTACAAAGATGGAGCAACATGAAGAATTAAGTACCGGATGATTAACACGCTGAAGTACTCGGAATATAAAAACCGCCAGTGCATCAATAGAGAATGGATTGACTTCAGTTCCTGCATGATTAATTAAACAGTAACTAAGACCCCATTTAGTGCACACATCGATGAGTATGACTCAAGGAAAAAGCAAATGAACTTTCTAACAATCAATTCTAACTACCAGGACCAACATCACCAACCATACAGAAAGGTAATGTCAAACATCATTTGTGCAAGCATCATTAAGCATATTAGCCTACAATTGTTCTCCAAGAAACAAAAGCATATAACAAGATGATACGGAGCTTCATCTGCAATGCCAGGAATGTAGGCGGGAAGTATACGTCTGATCTCCAAGAAACAAAAGCATATAATAAGATGATGAGGTCACCACTATAAGTTAAACAGACAAGAGAACTGCAAAGTCAGAGTTCCACCTGAATCGGACATAACTTCACTCGGCAAAAAACAAGAATTGTCAATAACACAAATCGCATTGTAAGAAATGCAAAATAAAGCCATTGAGTGAACAACCAAATCAATTGCCCAGATTTTTCATAAATTAAAGCAAACTTGCATGAGAAGAAGCATAACAGATTATTAAACCCTATGTTGCTCCAACTCACTAAAATTGTTGCCGCACCCATGTCGGATCCTCCAAAATGCACTACTTTTGGAGGATCCAACACACCCAGCTACATTTTAAAAAAAACTGAGCATCATAGATCAAAACAGAAACTAAAAAGGAACTATCTATATACCTTCTGAATCAGGTATAACTGGAATAGCAGATGCTTTGGTGCTTAGACACATGTTCTCAATCTGCAAAGATGAGAGTAAAACCCGGTGAGGCAATGAAGCACTACTACTACATCTTAAGTTATTCCTAAAACAAAATAATCCTAAAACTCAAGTTCTTTATATGCATTCCACGTCACTCTAAAACTAGAAGATGCATTCTGTGCCATTATAAATAGAACGCAAAGTACAGAGAACTGATGCTACAAATAGAATGCTTAATATCAAGGTCTGAAACACTATCACTGCTCTTATGTTAATTTGGAACTGAAAATAACCTTAAGAAAAAGGGCCGTATATGAAAAAAAATTGTATCAGAGGACTTGTACTACTCAGGGAACAGTTAAACTTACTTGTTTCCATACTTCCTCATTTGGTGCATTCTTGTCAGCAAGCATGATTGAGTAAGGTTTTCTTCGACGTTCATCAGCAACTTTTTGCCAATATCTACCTATTAATATGATGGACATACAGAGATCAAACTTTATTATCTGAGAGATATTAAGTTCTTCAAGCAAGGAAAAGAGGCAGATTATTACTCTCTCCATTTCAATATAGATATCTTGTCGTCTTGAACTAAAGATGTGTGCATTGTACCAAAATCCATTTGAATCTTGTGAACAAGCCATGTAGAATGTTGGAATTAGAGAGTAACAATATATACAAAGAGGCATTCTTTTTTAAACAAATTAGAAATGAAACTAAGACACCTAGAATGAAACGGAGGGAGTAATAGAAGTTTCAGGTGCAGATGTTTGTGGTAAGAGAGAACATGATGACAACGCATTTAGTTCTAAGTACAACTTTTTGTCAATTGGTTCCAACTTAAATTAAAGAGCAAATGCATGTCAGAAAACTAATCGATACTCCCTGTCCCAATAATATATAGAACTCCTTCCAATATGGGATGTCGCAAAATCTTTAATCCCCTTCTATTTCACAACTTCTAAGAATTCAATTTCATTAAACTATTTCAATTTTTTTAAAGCTCTGATGTGGTTGTTTTCAATTAACTAACCTCCAACCATTTAAAGATATTCTTCCACTATCACTGCTTCGATACACAAGGAAAATCCTAATCCCTGTGCTTGTAAGGTTGTCAAACACCATCATACAGGACGAGACGAAGTGAGTAAATGATATGCCGACAACAACCTAAAGGCACAAGTTACATGGACATGCAAAATAAAATTATTTTGTAAATAAGGAACATACCAAAATGATGTTGAAAAGCACCTCATACCTTTGATAAGATCACCCATTAAACTATGAATTGGTCGATCATCTTCAAGCCCTCCTGGAGCATTCAGTATTTCCTTACAAAGTGCAGATTTAGCACAACCTGGTATTCCTGCATTTTAGCATTGCATATCAAAAAGAATGCTTACTTCAATAATTGCAGGAGGTTCTAGAAGAGTTTAATTACATATTTAAAACATACAAGACTTCAGATATCGTATACAATCTGAATATCCAAAACCAGTTCAATCTTACCTGGAAAAAAAACAATGAGACCCTCATTCTTTGCGACCATGTCTTTGGTGGAAATACTAGGGCTTGAAGGAGCAATATCTTTGGTTGGCTCAAGATCACCCTCTACATCTTCTCCTTCAACAATAGCCATGAAATCTTCAACTTTGACAAAATTTCCAGCAGATCCTATCAACGCCTGATTTTGTGGACTACGCTTTGCATATTGCTCAAGGAAGGGCTCAGCTTCACTTAGGTATGTGGATGATGACAATGGTTTGTTCCCATATTTTCTGCGTATATATACTGCCCTGAAAATTAGTTTATGTAAGCTGCACTGGGAAGATAAAAGTGACTCATCGTAGGAAATCATAAGTTCATTTAGTATTACCATTCATCAAGCATCTTGCTGAGTTCTCGTTGCTTGGCTACTGAAGTATTCCAAATTTTCATTTGCCTAGATCAATCATATTGTTATAGAGATCAATATACTATAGAATTTATCCTTCAGAATTTATAAGACAGTGCAGCCAAAATATCATTCTCTCATTTTGAGAGGAAATGTACTAGAAACATGTCCTTGTATCACTGAATTAGGTAGGCCATAAAAATACAAGCTTGAGAATGTAAGAAAAGAGAAATTTGTTAGATAACCTCAAACTTGTGTAAAAAGAACAACTACTAAAAAATATTAAGGTCTAGATTCAAAGTAGTTACACTTGCCAGACAGTATCTATAAGAACTGATAACTAGAACTCTGAAAATAGTTTAATAGGCTAATAGATTCAATGAATATATCACTTTTTTTAATCTAGTGTCTTTTCAAAACCATAATTTGAAGGCTGATAATGACATCATTATGAGCATCTCAGACAACTTAGATAATTCATTAGAACTGTAGCACGTCATTGTATGACAATAAACACCTCCTCAGAGAACTGTTATGATGTGGCTGGAACAACATATAATTATTGAATTATGTCGACTACAATGTAACAGCAGCTCCTCATTGAAAAAATTGAAACACAATGCATATGAAGGCACCAAGGAGTTCAACTAGAACTTGTCCATTGAAGAACAAAGAACCAACCAGATAAATCTTACCTCAGGTAATAAGCCTTATACGCAGAAGGGCCTTCTTTGAAAAGAGTCGACAAGCCATTACGGATCAAAAAAGTTCTCAACTGCACAGTACACAAAATTAAGATGCAATTTCTCAGACCAATACGTGATAAATTTCAAAGCAACATGCTAACTAATTATGTTCCAAATTTAGATCTTATTTAGTGGGAAAATAACTGAGTATCATATTACTTCACCAAAAAAAGAGTGTTTTCCACTGCAGTCACTTTCACTATTTTAATTCAATTTGCAAACTCAAGCTTAACATATAAAGAGCCTCACAGAAAAAGCGTTAAGCTCATCAAAGTTCCAGCTATGAACTCTGTATCTCATCCCTACCTTGAATTTTTTTTGTTCGAAAAGGTAACATATTTATATAATAATAAACTACACAAAGGGTGTAGTAATCACCCATAATTACAAGATAAATAAAGGGAAAAATAACTCCTAATCCTTTGTCTTCTCACAAGGATTCTAACAACAACATACCAGGTGTAATCCCACAAGTTGGGTCTGGGGAAGCTGGTATATCAGCAGCGTTACCCCTACCTTGTGAAGGTAGAGAGGTTGTTTGAAATAGACCCTCAACTCAAGTATTCACAAGGATTCTAGTACATCATAAATAGATTCGGGATCTTCTAAGAATTCTTGTTTACACCACTGGCTTTTCTTTGCTTCGATTCCACAAAACAATACTTTGACCTTGTCCAGATTCTATTTCACACGGCAGAGTGGAAAATAAGGACATAACATTACTGGCAGATTGAACAGGTTGTAAAAAGGCACCATAGCAGTCTTGGTACTGTGTAATGCATACTAATAGATTCTCGCAAAAAAAAAATCAGATATTGGAGTTCTGTTATTTTTATTTTTTTTGAGATAGTAACAACTTATATTCTATTCCAAAACAAAAACCAGAACCTGCCACAACAAGTTACAGATTCCTAATTACAATTGTGGAGAGTACCAGGAAGATCTTTAATCCTATAGCAAAATCTACATGGAACCTAAAACATCTTTAATTGATTCTAGATCTACCATGTACTCCTGTTTACACCAAAAAACCTACTTCTATATAGCCATCTTTGTAAAAAATCTTTATAACAAAACCAAAAGATTATCCTTTCTTAACATGATTGACGTAGTATCACCGAAGTGTTTTTTAAAATAAAATTAAGCAGCAGGCTTGACATCTGGTGGGCCAGTGGCTCTCCCAATTCCTTTGACTTTAACCTTACAGATATACTCTAAACAACAAACTTTGATTTCTCATGAGAGGGTGAAAGGATCCTAAAAGCAACATCTATCGATGCCTAGTCCATGTCGTTTATGGTAAAATTTAGGAGGGTATCTCGTCATCTTCTAGCGGCCAACATTGGTTCCAGTATCAAATAAGCTTATTGTTTTGGTTATAGTTACTAAGCATGAAATAATGGGCACTTATTTCATGCACTGCTCTATTCTGCATGAGTCATGCATCAAAGAAATAAAATAGATTTAAAAGATAACGAAAGCTTGAAAAAGTATGCCCCTAGTAGCAGCAGAACAACCAGATTCAACTCACAAACAGGCAAGTCACATGAAGTCTCTGTTAGTGAAAGCTTATCTGGTAACTGCATTACCTTATAAGGAAGGAATTTCATCTTGACCATCAGATTTGCATCTTCATCAGCTAAACGGCTATCCTCTTCCTCGTTTTTTACCATTTGATTGCTACTTCCTACCATTTCGGCAGTTTTCTTCTCATTGACCTTGAATAAATCCAGGTCAACAAAAAAGCCTGTGAACAGCTACATCAGCAACTCAGCGTGCAAAAGATGATACGATGAGTAAGGAGGGAGGGAGGCTCTCACTGAATGAAGACTACACTTTTTTTAATGAACATAACAGAAGATAGCAGGTGAAGACTGGAACTCAAGGATCTATAGGGGGGCACTACTATAGATCATTCAGATGGGACATGACTATAGATATTCAGACGGGACATGACTATGTAACTTTTAGTGTTCCCCCAAAGGAGACTTTCAAAATTGTCTTGCGTCCAAATTTTATATGACTTTTTAAATACCATAACTTTGTTCTCAAATAGGAGTAACAGAAGTTTCACCTCAAGCACCAGCAAGAAACCACTCATTTACTCCCAGAAGAGGAAGAAATAAAGCTGATATATATATATATATATATATATATATATATATATGAAACTTCTTACTTCAAACTTTATTTAGTATGACGGTGATATGAAATGAGCTTAAATGGAGAAGTGAGGATCCATATAGCCGACCTCATCAACATGTTTGGGACTGAAGCGTCGTGCTATTTGGTTGCTTGTACTAAAAATGGGATATATAGGGAAAGATTTAAAATATGTACTCCCTTTGTGACTTACTTTCCTTTTAGTCAGTCCCAAAAAGAATGACACATTTCTATATTAAGTAACAATTTAACTATAAAATCTCTAGTTTACCCTTAATGAAATTATTTACGTCCACACAAATTTCTATCATTCATTTTGGACCACAAATTTTAAAAGTCTTCCTTTCTTTCTTGAACTCTGTGCCAAGTCAAACTACCTCACATAAAATGGGACGGAGGGAGTATTTATATCTGAACTTAATAAATTGAAAGGGTGTTGATGATGGATTAAAGGAAAAGATAAAGGTTAATTTTATATTTTGATGTTTAGTCTATATACTGTTATCCGTGTTTTATTAGGTATAAAATGATACCAATTGGCAATTGGTGTACTTAATTGTACATGATTAGCTATGCAGGACTCAAAGACTAACCAAAGAGTCGATTTCAATGTTATTCATGATTAGACAAACCTGGTTTCTCACTTCAAAGTTCAAGGTTAAAGGCTATACAAGTGCAGCTAACAGATCAGTTCCAGTTTTGGCTGAGAATAATAAATGAACAAATATTACCTCGATACAAAGGCCACAGTCCTGGTTTGTGTCTGACATGAAAAGAATTATTTTAATCAAGGAAATCAACAAGATATGCAGCAAAACCCAATAGCTAAACATTAAAAAAAGTTCTGTTGAAATAGTTAAAAATAGACCTCATCTCTTTCTGGTACCGGCGGAAGCCTGAATCACTATGTACGTGGATCACCATTTTGAAAGGCAGGTTGTCACTCGATAAATCATTAATTTTATGGAAGTTATAGTAACACTTGAAAGCAGCAGGAAAGCGTTTTTCCCTCATCAAGCGAACCATTTCCTGAAGATGAATATATCCCAAATGATGGTTAACAGAGTTGAGACTAAAGAGATAACTAAAATCTGACAACTATCTATCAGGTCCTTCAAGAAAAAGTCAGAAAACAGTTAAGCCACACACCAAGACTAATCCACGTAGTTCCATCAGCACAATCAGAAGGTCAGTGTATTTTCCAAACAATAAGGTGGGGGTGGGGACAGCCAAAAGCAATGACAAAAGACAGGACCTATTTAGCCAGAGAGGAAGAAACCAATACTCTTTCATGTATGAAATAAAAGATGCATATAATTAGTGAACATCACAATTATTTTTCAACCTCTCAGAGAGATGGAAAGATGATGTGAAGAAGAGACGGGACCATTGATTTACTTTTGGGAAGTTACTCGTTCATCCCTTCCTGATGATTTGTGCAGCTAAAAGAAAGTAAAATATTACTTCCCCTCTGGCAATCATTCATTTCCACCTCAACCAAGTAAGGTGTAAGATAGAGAATCAGACATACATAAAGATTTAAAAGACAACTGAAATAGGGAGCAAAAGAAAACGATGATTAAAACATCAACACCATATTTACAGCATAATTGTACTCCTCCCTTAGTTAAATTGGGTGACGTGCTTTCATTTTTTGATTGTAACCAAAGCTCACGTTCTCAATGGAACACTCCACCAATAGGACAATGAAAACCTGCATATTCAACTCTTGCTCCTTCACAACAACGACTCATCATCACACTCAGGGTACCCCTACCCTAAAATGGTTTGCAATTTAAAACTCAAGTCAAATTAAACCACAGCGTATTTTAAGAAGAGTGAACATTGAAGTAAAGATATGGGATCTTGTGACAGGAAAACATGAAAGAAATACGAAGTCAGGTATTTGAAATCCATTGAGTGTACCACAAATTCCAAACAAGCTTAATTTCCAAGATACACAACATTTCCTTCGAGAGGTAGTTATTCTCACTTTCTCATGTCTCCAAAATTACTTGAATTGCAATGTTTCTCCATGTTTCCACTACTGTTATTAATCACCACAAGAATGCCAGAGACCAAGCAAGAGTTGCAGTTGCAGTATGATTTTGTCCTCTAAAACCGAAACAGAACACAAGGGTATTCTATGAGTAACTAGATTCGGGTGTGACATGTTAATCCAAAATACTGTAACCTCTTTAAACTTGATACTTAAACTATTATAACTTCCCTTAAAGATGTATTATCTCCCTCAATTTCTTATATAAGTAAAATAACCACCTTCATAATAAGCTCTGGTGAATTTTTCTCACACATCTTCCATTTTGGATTATCTCCTGTACTACAATTTATTTCTCCGACACTACCAACCATGGTTTCTGTATTCATACTTCATCTGCTTTAGCAAAAAGATACCCAACTAGGCGGAGAAGAAGTCAAGGGTGAATATCTCTTTGCCCCCCTCTTCATTAATGTGTTGACCTTTGTCGTTTGTGCCCTTTAATAAGTTTTTTCATGTGTAGTGGCACTTCTTTAGCCTAATTAATAGTTGTTAGGATGAATCACACCTGGGAGAGGATATGAAATCTCTGTCAACATGAAGCAATTAGCAGTGATCATCATGAAAGCAATTCTGCTAAAATGAGGTTTTGTTGAGCATGCTACAAAAAGAGGGTGATCTGAAAAGTTGATGATTAGGGAAGAAAACTAGGGTAAATCTCTGTCAACATGAAGTAATTAGCAATGATAATCATGAGAGCACTTATGCTAAAATGAGGTTTTGCTGAGCATGCTACAAAAAGAGGGTGATCTGAAATGTTGATGATTAGGGAAGAAAACTAGGGTAAATATACAACTGGGTAGCAAGTTAGCTAGCTCCTCTTTCTGAAAACCGCTACCAATATAAGAAAATTGCAGTAACATATAAGAAGAAACTAATTTGGTTAGGTCAGTGATGACTATCAAGAAATAAAAAACCAACAGTAACATCAACAAATTAATTAGGAGATATTTTGATTGAATCACTTCAGAAATTTTCCCAAACCTGTAATTTTCCTGTAGAAAAATCAGCAGGATGTGATTGTAAGAACTTTGACACAACAGAGCGATCAGCATTTCTTGAATGTGAGCCAGAATCATCATCTCCAAACCAGTCCAAATAATTAGGGCAGAAAGCCGTGCCAGCACTCTGAAGAAGCGCCTTGATTTGCTGCACATAGAAGAAAAATGGAGTTTGGTACTTTGGTTACATGAAACTACTCTTTGTTGCTGAATCACATCGACATTTACCTGCTTTTCTGATCTATTTGCAGCACAAACTTCACGCAGCGTAGGTCCCAAGTCCAAACCCTCTGGAAAAGGCAAGAACACTTATGAACATCAAAAGGAGTAATAAACCCAATTGTCCCACAACTACAATGCCTGAACCCCAATTGAATTGGGGTATGCCTCTCCATTCAGGCTTAGACCAATACTAAACAAAATAAAAATAAAAAGTACTAGGAGCTCTTTACATCTCTGGCAGGATTTATCGACTAATTCCCTAAGTTTTCCCGTCGAAGGCGGAAGGAACTATGTTCCAAATATCTAGCAAAATATAAAATATTGATTCACATCAAGAGCACAGAAAAGTAGAAAAAGATAAAAAGCACACACAACCAAAGAAATTGAAAGAGTTGAACTTGTGGTAGCTTCCTCACATAAATTATTCAAGAGAGGATATTTCTATTACCTATTTCTATTTACTTGGTACGTCTTCTTTCTTTAGTTCATCTGATGCCTTAATTCACTTAAGCCACTTCAACATTGATATCATGCATTTATTTGTGCGCTTGATGAAGCATATTTTAGATGTACTTGAAATATATTCACGGTTCAACTTGAGGGGGTGTATTACAGGAGACTAAGACGATTAGTTGCTGATTAGAAGATATTTCAAAACTCAGTCACAAAGTGATGTGGGTCACTCATATTGTCATTTAGGCTTCTTTAACCATTTAATCGCACCATGAATAAACAATCTCTTCTCACTACTCCATTGAAGCATACAAATAAAACATGTTAACCCCAACAAATAACGTAGAGTATTTAGTAGGATCAAATAAGAAAAGATCTTACCACCCTCTAATGGAGGAGGAGGAAAATCTCTCAGAACCCGCTCCATATGCTCTGAGCTCTCACGTTTTACAATGCGTGCCACGAGGCCCTCCAAAATTTCACCCTGCACTTTTATATGGTCTTTTGATCCTGCACATCGAACCAAAGTATGTAGGAGAGAAACACTACTTCAAGGACGAGTACAAAAAACATAAACAAACAATGCAGAGGCAAGTGAACAGATTAGAAAGAAAAACAAATACAAGATATTTAAAAGGCAATCGCAAATATACAGATAATAGCATGAAGGAATGGCTAATTTCAGATTGTCATTTCACTTCCCAAAGGGATGTAAGCTTTAGCAGCAATCAAAGTTTAGAAGCACATGAAGCATTTTATTTTAACAACACGACAATGCTCTTAGAGATCCATAAAGGAAACAAACAAATGAAACTACTCATTGAAAGAAGTAAACAGAAAATATGAGTTGTGACAATTGTCTGCAGTAGGAGAATGAATTTGGTGACATACCCAGAGGGCAAGAATGGAAGATAGAGAAAAAGCCTTCAAAGAGCAAAAGAGAGTGAAGGGAGAATCTAAGCAGGTAATATGAAAATCCAGGGTAAAACCTTAGACGAGTTGTACCAAAAGCAAAGGCCTGAGGGATGGAAAAAGTAAATGTATGAGCTAGCACAATAAAGAGATAAATTCGCACGAGACCTTTATTACCCTTCATTTTTTTTCTTTCTATAAGCTGATTGTTGTACTAAATATTAGTGTACGCAAAGAAAATCTAGAAAAAAACATATTTCTCTAGAAATAGTACCCAACCATCTAGATTAACTGGAAACACCTCAGGTGCTATGAAAATTCACAAAACAAGGTCTTCTAGTTTCTACAGAAAATTTCCGTTTTTTTTCTTTTACTACCTTTTCAAATCCCAAAAAAGAAACAAACATTTGAAGAAATTCAGGCTCCATAAGCATCCAGAAGAGATCCAAATCAATATCCCCCCAATGGGCCCAATCTGCATGTAACTTAGTAATAGACGGGTAAATAATCTACCGCTTCTTCCTCCTCTTACACCTATAATATATGATATCTTACTCATATTCTCATATGCAGAAGAGAACGTCATATTAAATACTTCATTTTCCTTGACGTACTCGTTTTTAGTGGGTGTGACAAGACTAAAGGTCTTCACACAGGTTACTCAAAATACACGGGAATTTAACAAAGTTTGAAGTACAAGTACCACGTAATACACACCCAACACATAAGACAAGCCGATAGACAAATCTATATTCATAATGAATAGCTCATTACGCAGCTAGCCATGTATAGGAAACATATCCTCAAAGCATTTTGGTAAAGAAAGAACTGTTCACTCAGTTTATTACACCTCTATGTGGTCCAATTTGAATATTTTTTGGTTGGAATTCTTGAATCACCTATCTTACAAATGTCTTATAAGCTCCACAAACCTTAAAAAGATCCTTTATCCTATACTTTGTGTAGATGTACTTGTGCAACAATCATCGGTCTCTAGTTTGATATTGATATGGTTAGAATCGGTATGCCTTAAATAGTCGAATATTTAGGAGGTCGTGGCCACACCTATCCATGTTCCACACCTTCATGCCCTTTTTTTAATAAGATTCTCACCTTTCATCAAAATGATACCCTCCATGACCCTCCCCCGTAATACATCCTAATGTCTTCTCTTCTCGCCCACCTACTTGAATTCTGTATTATTATTATTTGTATAAGGTACATCTGTATTGATTCCAAATTCAATGAGGCCATAATTACAAGCTGCATCAAGATTTAATTAGCGAAAAATCTGAAGACTCTAGAAACTGTACTAGTCTCCTTGTATCTACTATATACTTGAATTCTGTATTTATTTGTGGTCACTATCCTGCAAAGTGCTCCTTTATTGGTGTTGAATCTTCTTATCCACATTCGAGTCCCCTCAAATCTTACTCTTGGTCCCCTTACTTTCTTAGGAGATGTGATCTCCTTTAGTAAATAATGAAATTTTCATCTCGGCATTTGTTTTCAGAAAATGTTCCTTATTGAAGCCTCTCAAATTTCTTGGTGTAACCATAGATACTTGATAAAGATAACATATAACATGGAGGATTAAAGTGTATCCGAATGACACCTTCAAGAAAATATAGTACCACCCCGCTAAACATATCTTTGACCTTCTCAAATAAGCAAATGTGATTTCTTCAATTACATACTTGTTCAATTTGTGTGATGCCCTCCGTCATTAGGATTTCATACTTTGTCAATTAATCATCAAACAGATATTCTATGACGAGTCACATTTGCCTCAAATATTACATCTGGAAATTATTGCATCACTGAACATAAATGTATCGCTGACAAACAGAAAATATGAGATTCCAACACTCACATTCTTCCTCATTATGTCAAGGAAACTTTGCAAACTTAACTTGACAGTAAACTTGCATAGTATGTCATTACTAAGTCTTATGTGACCCTGCTAATCACAGCACTCTACAGCAGTGATTTCCTTGGTCGATTATGGGTGCCATGACAACAATATGGCATATGAAGGAGTTTGGAATATGCATGGCACTGCATCCAACCAAACTCTTCCTCCAGATTACTTAAATACAAGTTACTTCATTACTTAAAAAAACTTGTACTTCTCTAGAAGTGCAGCAGCATACATTAGTATAACTACAACATTATATCCTGATGATCATCTGACATCTTAATAACAACAACTTCACATAATGATGATCATCTGACATATTTTTTTAACTACCTACTCCACTTTTTTAAGAGTTCAAACTAATGTCCCAAGCAGTTCTGCACCACTCTTGGTTAAATTACATTATCTCAGTGGAGGGAGGGTAAAAAAGAATACACTCATATGGCAAACCACCTAACCAAAACAATTAGAAGTCACAGAAAAGATAACCAATCAAGTGAAATCAGTTGAACAATTTAAATAATGTTTTGCACAATGCTAAACTTACCAGGTACAGAAATATCAGCAACTTCAGCAAGAGCCTGGCAAACGGAGGTTGCTGTACCTTCCTCACAGAGTGCATCAAACGCAGCAAAGAAGGAAGTAACTGATTTCCTTCACACGGAAACCAAGGAATCTTTCAGAAATAGACAGTTTCTCATACTCCAATTACACAGAAACATACCCAAATTTTATGTGTTCTTCTTTTTAATGGAAAAGAGGCAGTGTGGAACAACTACCAATGAAATTGACACCGAGAGCAAACAAATGGATAAACTACCATCTTCAATTAGTAAGAAAGCCATTCAGAATGGGTATTAGAGTAGCCACATGACCTAGCTTTTCACAGAAGCCAGCGACAAACACCCAACAGCCTGTTATCTTGTGTATATTTTGTCAACATTGACGACCATTGCACAGGTATCCATTTATGGGAAACGAGAAGTCTGCTGAGACCTTAAAATCAGAAGAAGTTTGCTGTATTCAGTAGGTGTGGGAATTCAATACTCTTCTTGAGCTTCTATCTAAGAAGAGAACACACAGATGACTCATAACACCTCGAAGTAGGCAGACTGAAACAGTTTCTTCTTCTCAGTGAACTCATTCTACCATAGAATATTGAGGACAGAAAATATGAGCACAATTTACTTGGGCAGTGGTTTCTTAGAGCTCCCACAATTTATTTTGTGGGGGGGATTGGTTGGCAGTGAGAGAAATTATCATTAAAGAAAAGAATTAGAGAAACATGAAAACAATTTACTTTGCTTGGAGTTATATTCGAAAAAAGTTTGAGAAAGGAGTGAAGCACTTCTAAATTATTGCCATGGCAAATGGTGTGGAAATAACTTGGATCTGGTTTGTGGAAAATCATATCTTGGTGTGGCACTTTCTACTTCTCATATACTATTTTTTATGCCAGATTATATCATCTATATCAATAATATAATGACCCTATAAAAAAGATTTGAAACCAAAGCAACATGACGTAGCTAGGTTAACCTTGAAGGTTGAAAGAAATTGTAGTTACAAGCACCTGTGACATATGTCCCTGAACAGTGTTACGAACTGAGAAAGGAAATTCACTCCTCATACTAGTAAAACACTAACAAGAATCTGAAGACAATCTGCATCTTGATATCTTTAAATGTATGTCCTTTAAATGGTATAATACAACACTTCCAGCATATTTCTTGGGGAAAAAATGTGTGTCCTTTAAAAGTCTGGTGTACTGCTAACTTCCATTTCTTATAGCCTAAAATATATGTACTCTTCATTTGTGATTTGTCTTGATGAACTTGTGTCAAATGAGTGCAACATAGACATGGCTACATTGTCCGAGTCCTTTAAAAGGCACCAAAACTATTAAGATTTGAAGTACTCGTATCTGAACAGCTATATAACATACAATAAAGATAGCTCCATAACCAGTATCAACAGCAAAAAGCCATCATGCTGCATGGGACTGTTCATCAACCAATAGTCTCACAGCTTTTGTTCTTACGCTACTCACGGTCAACCTCGTACAGGGCCTTAATGTGATACCTGGCTAGCCAACTCCTATTGCAAACCTGCTGCTATGAGGTTATAAATTCTGCTCTTTCGGGAAACTAGCAAGTATTCATAGACCTACTCCTCCTATGCCCTACTGTTTACATTGCTATACTACAAAAAAGATCCATGTCTAAACATACTTCTAGTCTTACTTATTATCCTCAATATTTTTGTTTTTTGTAGCTGCTAGATAACCTTCAATATCCTGTTAACTTCTTTACAATATTCCTGCCACAAGTCAGTTCCATATTGCTGTACTTTAACTGCCAAACTAAAAGTTCATAAACCCAATGGTTGCTTGTATCAACTGTGACACAAATATTTTCCACAATAAGAATGAAACCAGAACACACTTAAACGCATACCTTGTTGAGAACAGCCATATATGATTAGTTGGTAATCTCCATTCCCTGCAAAAAGCAATTACATCGGGAGTTGAATAGAAATTTGGTTTTCCACTTCCCAACTCCGTGACTGCAGTCACAACAGCTGTTCAAAGAAAGATCAGAAAAAGTATCAGCAAAAGGTGGCAATCTGATAGATGTCGCAAGCCGCAACAGTCAATTACAAACACATGACCATAAACAACCTTGTCAACAAACAAGTACATTTTGGACAATCAGAATGTGGTGCTCAGACTATACATAAATCCACGTTCTCATGTAGCCTCCAAAACTATGAAGGATTCTCCTACACAGAAAGCACCTACAGATCCTTAAGTTTTTAAAGTTCAACACAACTAATATTTTCATCTCTCAAGACCAACACATAGCCAGTTTCACCCAAAAAGATAGTCAAGTACTCTTTTCATAGGCTAAAGAGCACCCAACAGTGTGGCCTAGTGGTCAATAAAGTGGGTTGCGGAGATGAAGCTTCACGTTAAAATCCCATCGGAAGCAAAAAAACTAGGTGATTTCTTCCCATCTGGCCCAAGCCTTGGGGGACAGAGTTACTCGTACCTCGTACTAGTGGGAGGTAACATGTACCCATGGAATTAGTCGAGGTGTGCGCCAGGCTGCAGGCTGGGCGTTGAAACCAAGACATATGACCACTTTCTTTTTTGAAACGGCAAATATCTATTTTTTTTGAAACTGAAGACATATGACAACTCTCAAGATATAATTTCATGGAATTGTTAATCTTCCTTTGAAACCTTACCATAATCATCTCGTGGGCGTTGTCCGTGATCCCCCAACACTGCCGTGACCAACTCCATTGATATACACATACGATTGCGCTGCAACATCCAAGGTTTATTAATTTGGATCTTCTATAAGAAGTCATAGCAAGAGTTTTTTCACAATGGTTTTGCACTAGAGTGACAAAATGTAGAGTCAAAAATGAAAAATGATGCAAGAGAGTAAAATTAACACCAGTTGAGGATGAAATGGATAATGCTCTGAAAATTGGCATTACATCCTAGTAATATTCTTAGAGTGATTGTTCCAACAAAGTGATATCATCTTAACAGTGATTGTATGCAACCTAGTCAACCACACTAAAGAGATGATCGCACCAATAAAATGATTGCACTATCAAAATTTAAAATATAGGGAACAGAACTATTCCCCCAGAATCTAGTGCAAGATCTACTCTACGCAGCTGCTCACACATAGAGGTTTACCAAATCCCGTGAACTTTTTAAAGTATCATCTCAGACTCCTTTATTATTTTTTTCTCTAATAACCATCATCTCCTAGTATTCAAGTTCGTCGACATTTTCAATGATTTTACAGAGTAACATAGTTAGGTAAAATCCTGGAAAAGGCAGTTTGATTCTGGTCTCGACACAGTTTAGAAATTCGAATTTGTTTAAGAAATGAATTGAGTGCCCAACTCCGAGTTAGAGGTTTGAATCGTTCCTGCATAGACTAATTCTCAACCTTCTCTTTTTACTAACCAGAGAAACTTTACATGGGGCAATAGTCACGATTTGAAAATCAATGGATAATGGGTCTGCCCGTATACCCCTTAAATAACACACTTTCGTCAGTAGACAAATCTGGTTACTACTGGCCAAAGCCCTGGGGGCAGATAATTTTACTTCTTGTGATCAAAAAAGAGGATATGGTTGCCAACTTGCCATTCACTCCGACAAGCATGGGAATAGCTTTCTGGCTTTACATGTTATCAAGCTAATCCACGGTCTTTTTTTTCTTTTTGTTCTTTTTTCTCATACAAAACTAGGTTTTCCCAATCCAATTCCACCTCGCTTATCGCTGCATACCCTATTCATGCTCAAAGTTGTCCACACAAGCTATTACCTAGAAGCACTTCGATCCAACGATTTTCTATCCTTCACCCATATTCTATAGCATTTTGAGCCATTGAGGATGTGTTTTCCATCAACTAAGAAACTATCTTCTACCTTCACCCAAAATATTGGTTTCACTTTCTTCCTCTCGATCAAACAAACTCTTTCAACCTTTCCCCTTTTTGTGTCAACCCTGCAGATCCGATGCTTGTTAAGGAGTAGTAGATGATCATCAGGATTCATTTTACAAAAAGTTTCAGTTGTCTGGGTTATATGGATTCATCTACACACGGACAATTGTGTTTAAATGATGGTGAAGGAGCAGAAATTTATTCTGCCCATGATGACAAATCCTAGACTCCATTCCAGTCTTTGGCAGCAGATCCTTTTTAATCTAATTTTATGACTATATAACATTTTGCGTAAGTAAATAAAAAACAGGGTGGGACACTCCATCTGATCTAAACAATAGACACGCATATAATTTGTAATCAGTCAGCGAATCCAATTAATTCTGCACATCAAACAGATGATACTGGTCTGTGTATACATCTGAGGCTATCAACTCCAATTTATTAGCACTTAGTTTTGATACTTGTCTTTCTTTGTTGAAACACTGGCATACTACTGCAACTTTAGCAAAAGGATGTAGGTTGGCTTTGCTTGACTTGATTGTCTAGTTTCTATGTGATAAAAAACAGTGACTTGTCGTTGTTGTTGTAAATCGTGGCAGAAAGGAGGATCCATGTTGTTGTTTCTTTTGGCGAAAAAAACAGAATAAAGGCCAGGAAAAAAAAAGATAGAACAAGAGAGGAGATCAGGAAAGATAAGAAATTCGAGGGACAAAATCTACTACAAGTAAAAACCAAAAGAAGAAAACAGTAGAAATCACTTCTGTAATAGTCAGATAAAGAGGATTTTCAAGTGCGTGAGGTTGAACAAAGCTGAAGTTTTTGAAAATAAACTAAACGCCATATTTATTTTCTCCAGATAAACTACACCAAGTCTTCCTTGAAACTGTACAGCAGCAAGCTCTTTTAGTTCAGACTATATTTATCATTGATGAGTGTCTTGAGGCTCATTCGTGATCAGAAAACATTGAACTGAAAGAATCAGCAATGTTTATATAGTATGTACTATGAATTCTCCTACATAGGGACTAATATTTAGTTCAATACCTCAAGAAACTCATTGAACTCTGCTTGCTTCTTACTTGCTTGAGTACCCCATGTCTCACGAAACATCCGTCCAAGAACAAAGACACCAACGGCAGTATAGCTACAAAATGAAAATATTACAGCAAGCCTTAGTTGAGATTCAAAGAGTTTAACCACCATAATGATTGCCAGGTAATAGATGATCCAACAATATAGAAGGCCACGGAAGTGTAGAATGGATGATTTTGCTGTAAATGGTACCACAGGCTATGTTGTTCAGACTCGTCAAAAAGTTGCCGCACCCAAGTCGGTCCTCCAAAAATGCACTATTTTTGGAGGATCCGATGTGCACCCAGGGAAGCATTTTGAAGAGTCTGAGCGACATAGCCTGCAGGCCTATATCATTCTCCGCACAACATAAGAAGCATCAGTGCACAATATAAACCATCAAGAATGTAGTTGATCAGTTTATCACACTACAAAGCAGAAGATGAATGTCATATGAAGTCACTCTCGAGCTCCATTGCTTTTCAACAATAGCACAGCCATAATTCGACAAGATTGTTTGAACCAACAACCACTGAGCGTACAATTAAGAGTACCAAAAAAACAATAGTTACACCAATAATCTTTGTATACAAAACATGGTGGCATGCAAGTATTCAACTACTTTTTTTTTTAAACCATGTTTATTATAATAACATAGAAATACATAAGAAGGGGACATAGACCTTACCTCCTATAGCAAGGGTACAGTATAGAGGGCAACCAAAAATATGGAGAAACTTATGGAAGAGTCCAGCCCCAACCAAGGTAAAATGCTTTACTTGGTTGGTGGTTAAAAGAGCATGCCTTACACAAGAAGTTTTGAAGAAAAAGAGGGCCATTACAGTTTCCAGGTGCTTCTTATGCAATGAGAAATGTTAGTCATCTGTTTTTACACTGCACTTTTACAGCACAGCTTTGGTCTCTATTTCTCAACATAACAAAGACAGGTTGGATTATGCTGGAGCATACTGCAGATTTGCTTGCTTAGCTGCTAGATGAAAAGAAGAGGCAGCAAAAGTCAAAAGAAGTGGTGGAGGATCATACCACAATGCATTTGGTGGACAGTTTAGAGAGAGAGAAATGGGATGCGTTATGAAGATAGATCTAATCCCATTTAGAAAGTTAAATGGAATTGTATAATATCTTTCTAGTTTTGATGTAAAGAAGTAGGTTTAGAGGATATAGATCTTTTTGTAGATTTATCAAGATCTCTATTTGTTTTTTTCTTATCTAACACTTTTTGATGGTGCCCAGCAAGTCCTCAATGCTGAGGAATAGACATTTACCAGTTTCAAAAAAATAGAACATGTTTAAACCAAAAAAATATGCCGTACTCATAAGCAAACATACATATTTCCAAAGCTATTCTTGGCATATGCTCCACCCTCATGCCCAGCATACATAAAAAGAGATCCAGAATGCTTAAGAGAGACCTGAAAAAAAAAGCTCCCGCATAAGCAGCGTAAAAAACACCTATAAGAAACAAGTTCTAAAAATTGAAGAACAGAATATAAAAGGAGATTATGACTAGATAACCCCAGCTAGAACAACGACCAAGGTAGTGAAAATGGTGCCTTCATCTTATAAAAATCTAAACTTCCTAGGGTAAGGGGCGGGCCCATTATCCACCGAGTTTAGAAGGATGTGATTGGTCCAAAGGGCGGGTCACAGACGGATTTCTCGGTTATCAAAAAAAAAGTCTAACTTCCTAAAGTGATGTTTTGATGAAGGCCCAAGAACAGTAAGGTAAACTTTAACTCAAAATCAGACCTGTTCAAGGAAAATGTACCTTCTCAATAAAAAGAATAAACGGAAATTAAATTAGCATAACATCAAAAGCCAAACAAGCCTGAGTCCTACCTCCACCGTAGCCAAGCCTTTGGAGACCATCTCTATCATCCTTGTCCTAATCTGAAAAACCATACTACAATGCTTGAATTTCCACATTTAAGTGTCATGAACCTCAGAGAAAGAGAAGTTGGAGAGATCACTACCTCCTGATCTGATTTCTCATTCTCAAATTTTGGGTAGAAAGTGGCCCTTATTTGGGCTTTTGAGAATGTGGAGTTATCTACAGTAAAATTTTCCAATAAACTACCCTTAAATAATTTGCTCAAAAGAGCACTTTTTTGTTCATTTGGTGTTTTTACAGCTTCAATCTTTGGGACTCCAGACACTGTGCCATATGACTTGGGTTTCCAGATGACTTTTTGATGCTGCACAGGTGATTGGGGTGCTAATCCAACGCTGCCAAACTGAAGAGATGCAACTGGAACACTAGACTGTGCACCACTTTCAGTAATATCCAAGGAATTTAAACGGTCAGCAATGGCTCCAGTAGTTGCAGCAGATGCAGGTTCGACATTTGAAGACGAACCTGGTACCCTATTGGAACTTGGCCTCACTTGCCATTTTTTTTCTTTATAACCACCCCTTCTCTGCAAATCAGAAAATTAAAGTTTATTAAACTAGATCCAAATTTTAGATGCACTTACAGACACATAACAAAAAAGATTGAAAAAGATTGACAGAGTGCATACTCCACAACTATCTCAGTCCCACCTAATCAACTAAACTACAAACACAAGTGTAGTGGCACAAGAAGCACACATGTAAGGTGGTGTGATGATGTCACAAAGAGAAACAGTTACGAAAAAGAAAAGGTTTAACACAACTCCCATGGTCTGAAACTCCTCTAGGAAGTAGCAAGATTTAGATAAAATCAGCGAACCAAATATAAAAAAGGCATTTCTAGCTTTGGTGATCATATAAGCACAAAACAAGAACAAAGCTTCAAAACAGAGGTGTTTAACTCACCTTCCTAGTTAGCCAGTAGTTATTTGACTTCCATTTTCAAGAAACTATTGGATTTCTTAATGAAAAATATTGACACATAAGGAGCAACAACAATTACCCCTCAATTCCGACTAGTTGAATCAGCTATACCAATCCTCAATATATGTCCCTCTCCATTTGCATTCACAGAAATAGAAATGCTTAAAATTTAACCAAAAAGATAGTAATGGCAACATCCAAGATTAAAAGTTAAGGAAACTACAACAATTTACCCCTCAATCCTGAACTAATTGAATCAGCTATACCACTCCCTAATTATTATTTTTTATGACAAGGGAACCCACAGCCACTACCCTCTAGGTGTGGAAAAGGTAAACTCCGCTCCCGTGCAATAGCTCGCAAACTACACATGAGAGGTAAACCACACTAGGCAAGCCCCGTGCGACGAGCTCAACCCTTTCCATGTGCATTTGAGGAATTAGAATATTTTAAATTTAACCAAAAAGATCATAGTGACAACACCGAAGATTATCACAGGCTCGTTCTTTTAGAATGCAATCTCAAAATTGGACATTCAGAACCAAAAACAAAAACAAAAAGGACAATATACCACTAGTATTCCCTCTGTCCCTGCCAATTGATGTGAAAAAAATCATACCCAAAAAACTCAAAAAAGGTCAATATACCAAAATCATAACCCAATAAATGTAATACTCCCTCTGTCCCTCCTCCCAATTTATGTGGAGAAAAAATCATTCTTTTTATAATACAATCTCAAAATTAAACATTTCGAACCAATATACCAATATCAAAACTTACATCAATGATCCAATAAATATATAAAACCATACTCTCTTCATTCCAATTTACTCAAAGATTCAAAACTGGATGAACTTCAACCTAACATTTAAAAACTAATTCTTCCATCACATTAACATGCTCGTATAATTTTTTCAACATTTAATCAACTCTCAATACACAAGTATAACATAAATTGAGATAAAAGGAGTAATAACATACCTGATTGTTTGGCATGAGTGAAGAGAATAGCGATGAACTGTGTGTGAGGGAACGAGATTGAAAGCGAAAGAAGATTCTAGAAGGGAAAGATGAGGAAGAAGAAGAGAGATTGTGAGGGAGATGGAGTTTAGCAGTGAAAGAGTAAACCGACATTCAGTGCTATAGAAAAGGAAGACTCAACTGTTGTATATATATGAAGCCAGAAATTTCAGGGAGAACCGGAACATTGAGGCACTCTCCAATTGGGTTTCCAAATAGACAAATACAATAAATCAATCAATATAAGTTAACGATAAATTTAAATGATACAATAATTTTTTTAAATTAATAATCAAAATAAAAATTGGTCCAACAGATGCTCATGTTAACCTAATTTAAGTATAAACGACGCCGTATTGGCATTTTCTTCAAACTCCGTCAACATTAGATGTTTCTCTTTATTGCCGATATATATATATATATATTTAAATTTATGTCACCACTTATTTATTTTAAAATCTTACTATCACTTTTTTTTTAAAGTTTCGGGTTTGTAGGTATAGGCGGGAAGAGGGAAGATACAAGATGAGTGTATGGAACTACGTGGTTACGGCTCACAAACCAACAAATGTTACACATTCCTGTGTTGGCAATTTCACCGGTCCTTTTTAATTTATTTTTTTTAATATACATACGCTACAATTGCAATTATTTAAATTTAGCACTGAGAATTGTAATGCAATTTTATTTTGAACAAAATCATCACCAACATTTAATACGAATTTTTTTAAAAAATAATTGGCAGCGATATTTATTTTTATAAAGAAAAATTTACTACAAGCGACTTTTTTATTGAAAAGATTAAACTTTTTTTTTATAAAAACACTGAGATTTTAATTATATTTTTAAAAAAAATCACCAACATTAAATAATTTTTAAAAAAATAATTGGCATCTATATATTTTTTAAAATATTTTTCTTTTGCCCAAAGGCAGCAATGGAAAAAAAAGAGCACATTTACACAGAAATTGCTGCCGAAGCAGCGATTATCTAATTTTTTTTGTTTCAATTTTAATTTTTTTAAATTAAAATTTGCCTAAAACGCTGCTTGGACATCGATTTTATTTTAAATAAGGAAAAAAATATGAACAAAATCGCTGACTGTCAGGGATTTTGAGAATTTTGAGACGAAAATAATATCGCTGTCTCAGTAGCGATTTCGCTCTTTTGGTTAGAAAAGAAATTGATGTACCCCTTTGAAATTTTTAATAATTTTTTGTACCCTTTAAGCTTCGAACTCGTGAATATGGCATGTTTTCATCATTCACCAATAAAATTTATTTTTCTTTTAGTTGACTCATCCTCTTTTCTTTTTTCGGCCGTTGTTCAATACCCATAATACCCATATTAGAGCTCAATGAAATCCAATTTCGCACCGAAAAATTCCACAATAAGATAAATCGCTGTAACAAAGGCAACTCCATACCCAAGAGGACTCGAACCTTCTAATATCAGCCAAGGAAAAAAATAGTTTTTCAACATTCAGTACACCATAATTAGGAACAGTGGAAATAAGTCTTTTATTCCAAACTTTCTTGGACCTCTTAATACAAAAATGTTTAAAAGAAAAATATGTAACTGTAAACAGAACCCAGCCTAATCAAAATATAATGAGACTCTCATCTTTATAGCTGTGATCTTGTAATAATAATAAGTAGATCAGACACTACATAAAATTGTATTAATAACTGATCTTTCCTGTAACTATTTCCCTCCTAGGTAATCTATGCTTCGTATTATTCACAAAGCTAGGAAGGAACTACACTGTCCATATAGATAATGGACAGTTGGACAATCTTCGCGACCAAGCTAGTCGATGTAGTCCTCTTTATCAGGATTAACTACAATAGATACATTTTCTTCATCAGTGGCAACATCACCCAGAATTGTATCTTGCATCTCTACGTCATCGTTTTGGATGGGAGATTGTTCTGGTTCTGGTTCTGGTTCTGGAGTAAGAGGTCCTTGGGGATTTCCAAAAACAGTGCTAAATATGTGTCTATGGCATTCATCACAAAAGTAAAAATAAGTAAAATGACCCTCGTATAAGAGCCTATGTACCATTGCATCTGGTAGGACTCGCTGCAAGAAATCACTTCTGGATGGCGGTACCACCATATCTTCCATTCCCTGATGATAAAATTTGGTTACTTTACACATGTTGTTCGTAAATATGTTCATAAATCATGAGGAATTATCTTGAATAAGGGGAACGAAAACAGGTAAAGGAGATGTGAACTAACCTGCCATACATGTATTTGACCAAGGAATCCAGTCAAGATTTCGTCTGTTTGACCAAATAGAGATTTAATCCAATGCATAATACCCTTTCCAGTGCGTTTCCTCTGTACTTTGAGGTCTGCAGGACTAAAACCCCAATTGGAAACCTGTAAGACAGCTTCCTCTACAAATGGTTTTGCATTCTTTTGTCGAACAGATTCTTCTACATCTCTCTGCCAGAACTTTTCAAACAATGGATGCTCCAGCAAAGCTTTATCCTGGAAAGGTTAGTCATTCTGTCGATTAGGCAAATGTTGATCTGGGAAAATAAATGAACCAAAGCCACTCAACCTCCACAGAATCTCTTACAAAACAATGTTCTTTTTTTAACTATAAATAAAGGAGTAAACAGCGTTTTCGTGATTTGATTTCTCTTTAGCTTTGTTTCATTCATGAATAATAATAATAAGATGTGCACAATCAATTTAGCGGTGTAACTCTATTACACTATTTCATAGTTGTTGGTCAAGCATCAAGGTTACTTACTCTTATTCCAAGAGACAAGGCAAGCCGTGTTTCAATCTGGCCATGGACTCCACTAAGGAAGCTTCTACGGTAAAAGTAAGGAAGTAGTCTTGGAAACTTCCTAGCTAATATATACATGTTTTTCTTCTTTGTTGTCCATTTCTTCCACATTTTACTTTTCTCCTCCTTGGTCATTCTTGGTTCATATGAACTAACCATTGGAGCGACCATGACGGCACCTGCAAATCCACTCAGAATTAGATTCAACTAAGAGAATATGAACCGAACCTAAATGTTGTTTTGCATGTTGAGTGAAATAGATAAAGTATAATGGGGCTTCTGAAATCTTCGCCATAACTCTCAGGTGCAATGAAGTGTTAACCCTAAGGACCCAGAATCAAGAAAGAGCATCAACAGTATCATGAGGCCTTTTTCACCCACTGTAGCAAACTAGTGACCTTTCCAACTGCAAAAGTATGTTTAGGCCTTCGTGGCACTTCTCTTAATATAAGCATTATGTTAGTTGCAGTGTATCACTCATTTGGCAGGATTCATAGACTTGGTCAATAATTCTTATTCTTGGGCAATTTTTATTGTGTCCATTTTCCCCTGAGAAGATGCTATAGAGTTGTAAAGTTTCCAACTCTCCATGATAAACATCAAACACATTGACTTTGACAGGCTGACAACAGCCAGCTAGGTGGCTAGAATGATTTCTCTAAAGAATCTTGCATGTGAACTAGAGAGGGGAATGGCAAACAATTTGTAAAAGCAAAGAAAAAGACCATCTTACCTGCAATCCTGTCAGGGATGTATCTAAGGGCGGCCCAAGCATGCATGCATCCACCTGAGAATCCCACCACCCAGAATTTGTCAGTAACATTGACTGCATAGGATAAGTGTAGCATATCCATGGCTGATGACTCAAGGTTCCTTGAAGGATGAGGATCACTTTCTCCAAATCCTGGAAGATCATACGTTACCAAGCGAATACCATATTCTTGCAGTAGAGAATTCTTAATGCCAGGTATTCCTGCTTGTTTTGGGGAGACAAACACACTACATTAATACATATGCAAAAGCTTGTATAACCGACTTGCCAAAATTAACCACTTTAATCATGTTTGTTCGATGTGAAAACAGAGAATAGGAAGACGGATACATAGAATTGATTGGAACAGTTTAACGGTTAATAATTAGTACAATACCTGCAAGTCGGGACGAGACAAAAGAATGCGGAGCAATCATTGAAAATCTAGCCAGCTCAGCAGGAACACCCTGCTGCTGATAAGCCAAATGTCTACCGTCTGGGAGCGAAATTCGACTAGCACTTGGAGGATGTACACACACTTTCTTAACCGATGCAGTTGGATATATATTATCATTACTTGCAATAAGCACTGCAGATTAGCCTTTATCAGTAATTGTATAAGTAGAGGTGTAGAAAGGGAGAACATGAGCAACCAGTCTGAAGAAAATGAGGGCATTTGCAAACATAGGTGAGTTGATCAATAATTAAAGGGTGCCAAATTATCAACCCACTCAGTAATCAAATTTTCACAAGCTCTGGTGTTAAAATTTGAAAGGAGAAGCTGTGGATGACTGATTTATGCAGACAAGCCTTTCTTCATCCACATATATCAGACTCGTGACCAAAGTTCTCTATATCTACAGTCAGAGAAACAACCCTCTAGACAATCTCTCACCAAATGAATAATGTAGCTTCTGAAATTCTAATCAGCAAAGACTAACAAAAGTCAAATGAGATAAATTAATTCTCTAGGGTGAGAAAATGTGAAATATATTCTTTCCATTTTCTCGCCCTTTGGAATTCAAGAAGCAGCATGGTTTTCTAAATGCACTCTTAATATATCTTGTTTTTCACATCAACGTAGTTAACAATGTGCTAGAAAAGCCCAGCACGACCACTAAAGATTCAAACTTGTAACATTACAATTCCACCTGTGGCCAGAGTTTGCCCCCTTGAGACTAATTTAACAAGTCCTAGAACCATTCTCAGATCCAAAATGACAACATCTCAGTATCCAGATAACTAAAGCAACACCATGTTGCACAGCCTAACTTCAAACCAACCTCAATAACATAGTCAGTGTAATCTCACAAGTGGAGTCCACGGGAGTTAGATTGTATGCAGACCTTGCCTCTTCGGACGGCTCAGAAGAAATACTTTTACGACATCAAATAGCAAGATACAACGCAAATGAAGCAACATATAGTAATATACATTGGAGAATAAGAGACTAAGCTACTACTAAGTAATAGTACTACTAATAAGGGGAAGAGCATGACTCTATATTACTTCAAAAATCAAAATTATGCGAAATTTTGTAAGCTCAAGTTCACCAAAATTCATCCTACATTCCCTTAAGGATAGAAGCTAAAATCACAGTACCTGCAGAAGCCAGAAAAAGAACAAAAAATATCACACTCCAAGCATGTGCCGGATCGCGATCTTCCGGCAAATACTCGTTCAAAAAACTCAATCTCCGGCAAACTTTACAACACAGCGGTCCAACTTTCCTCACAAGTATCGAATCCTCTCTTATCACACTCTGCTTCAATACATCCCTCACTCCCTTCCCAAACTCCACACTCATCTCCGCAAATCCTTTAGCAAACTCCACCGCATGAAATTTCCAGTTCCCACCATCCTTAACTTTCACCTCCACCCCCGCCGGCCCACCACCGTAACCACCTCCCACTGCAGAATACCTCGAATTATACCGAACTTCAGTATCACCAACAACACTACCTGCACCTTCTCTCCATGACGACGACGACGAATCGTTGACTTCTGACATTACCAAATCAAAAAAAAAAAACTTCGACAACTAAACTATGAGCTTTCTCTCTCTTCCTATTTCACTTTCTCTCACTATACTATACATAATACTTCATATATGCATAGATTCCTCTGTATGAATGAACAAAAAATGTATATATATTTTCACTTTTATCTATCCATTGAGAGAAATGGGATTAAGCTTTTTCCTGGATTTTGTTTTCGCCATTGATGATGAAAAAGTTTGAAGTTTTATTATGTAGAAGAAAATTGTATGGGGATCAAAGTGTAATTAGAGGAAAATAGAAGGGGTGGTAGGTAAAAGAGAGTGATAGGATGAAGGGCTGAGATTAAGACACGTAATGAAAAACGGCAAAAGAAGATAGTGGAGTAGAAGTGAGGTGGTTATAGTTGTGGGGGGTGGGGTAGTTGGTGGGGGCGTGTGATTTTTTGGTTGTTTTCATTGAGAGATGTTACGTATTAGAACTCGATTAAATTCAAATTTATTTAACGTAATAACTTTTTTCCATAAATAACTATTAAAAATAATTTAATTAAATTTTATAGTTAAAGTTTGCTAATTACGATTTGTAATTACATGTTAAGTGAGAGAGAAAAAAGAGGGAAGAGAGACGAATTGTATCTTAATTATGTCATATAATTATATTATAAGAGAGGAGATGCATGTAATTATAGCTAAAGAGAGGTTGTGAGTGGTAACTAATTCAAATTATAACTATATTAATTAATTAACTAGTATATGTTCGATTATTCGCGTAATTTTACCCCCTCAAATGCAAGATCTTTGAATTAAGGACGGAGGAACTCAATTATCGTACTACAATTCATATTGATTGATAAACATTATTATTGCGCTTTCGTATAATATGATGCATTACAAACACTTAAACTTAATTTGACTTGACAAATAAATATTTTTCAAGTTGATTGTATTGTGTCTCGTAAATACTTGATAATTGTATTATATATATAGATAGATAGATAGATAGATAGATAGATAATAAAGGCTTCAAAGTGATTATTTTATAAATAAAATAAATTAACTGATACAAAAAATACGAGTTAAGATATTTAAATATGTAAGTTTCGAAATTGAATTATTATAACCATGGAAGAATAATATGGTCCCCCCATGCCCCACCAAAACCATTCCTCCCGGCGTCCTAAAATGGGTCGTACCATGTGGATTTGTATATTTATTTGATTAATAAACTAAATGATCCCTAAGTTAGAAGTTTTATGCATTAGTTATATACTTTATGGGGTATTAAGATAAGTTAATTAATATCATAGATTTTAGGTATTAGTAATATAAAATGATTTAATATATGTATTAGCATGATTAAAGATTTAATTATCTGTCAAAATTCTTTTCACATATATCTTTATGAATAAATATGTGTATTTCGTGCATGTTGTTTTAAATACAGCAAATCAAACAAAGCATAACTAATAATCTATGTAGAATTAATACAAAATAATCTATGTATAAAATTAATACAACCATGCATAAATAATATTCCCTCTATGTCTTATTTATTTGTCTATTTTTTATTTGACACAATCTATTAATAAACAAATTAAAATAGCAAGTTTATTATTTTATCTCTATCAATTAATAGAATTTCAAAATCAATTTACGTATTAATATATTGTATTTTCTTGATTTGTCAAAAATGACAAGTAAAAAAGAGCTTGAGGAAGTACAAGCATTAGTATCACCGGCATAATATATTAATATGATTAAAGACATAATTGTCCCCAAAAACATTTTCTACATCTTTTCTACGATATTTGCAGATTGGAGTTTATAAATATATATATATATATTTTTTAAAATAAAATAATACATATTATTTTTAAAATATCAAATTAAATAAGTACGTGATTAAAAAATAATATCTAAATTAACAACATAAATATACGTAATAACTTATATACAAATAATATTATTCTTACACATGTTATTGAACGACTCATTATAAATATGGTGAAATTATTAAAAAAAATTGGAATGTATATTGTAAAGAATGTTAACTTTTGGGGAGTAAAATGAAAATAATAATTAGAAAATGAAGAAAAAGAAGTGCATTTTTCTTTTATAAAAAATAAAATAAAAAGGAGAATAATACGTGATTAAAAAATAATATCTAAATAAACAACATAAATATACTTAATAACTTATATACAAATAATATTATTCTTACACATTTTATTGAACGACTATTATAAATATGGGTGAAATTATTAAAAAAAAATTGGAATGTATATTGTAAAGAATGTTAACTTTTGGGGAGTAAAATGAAAATAATAATTAGAAAATGAAGAAAAAGAAGTGCATTTTTCTTTTATAAAAAATAAAATAAAAAGGAGAATAATTGGAAGAAAAAAAAGTTGCACGTGGAATCTAATACCCATGATATAATAATTGGCCCCAAAAAAATGAATTATATTAGGTGGTGTAGTGGTCCAGCATAAGTGATGTCAAACACAGACTGTAAATAAACATTACATTAAATCTCACAACTCATTTTGATATACCAATAAATACTTTCACACCAATCATGTGAAGTAAAAAGAATGATAGAAAAAAATTACGAAAAGAATGTGGTGCAATAGATGAGATTGTTTCTTTCGTAATCAGATATTTTGAATTTAAACTCTATAATATAGAATAACTCTTGGCAAAAAGCGCTTCTTTTCAAATGAGATCCTATGTAGCATGACTTTAGATATAATCGAGCTTCAATGCAGGTAAAAAATACCGCATGAAAAAACTATAAAATAGAAAAAGAAACCATAAATAAATGAATTATAGATTCAACTCAACTTTAAAAGTTAGTCAGAAACTTCAACATTTAAATTGGATATTTGAAGCGTAGATAATTTATTATGAAGCTCAACATTAATATATAATAACAATAATTGGGTAAGCTCTGCTTTGATACTAAATAAAGTAATAAATTTTGAATCTGCCTCGATCCCTATACTTTTTTATTAAAAAAAAAAGAAGGAAAAAACATGAGTTACTTCACTTATTAATTCTAGACATGATAAAAATGGTTAACTTTGTGTAGAGCTAAGGAGTCAACATCTAAACATGAATTAGAAGGAAGCTTAATTCGAAGTGTGAGCTAATAATACTAAGAAAGGTCCATCTCCACCTTTGAAGCAAAAAGATTTGATAAGTTGGTCAATTAGAGCCGATTATTTTTCCTTTTATCATTTCGTTCTTAATTTAAGATTTCATTATTTTAAATTTGAGTTAAAAAAATAAAGATCATTTTATCCTTAATTTAAGATTTTATTGTTTAAAATTTAAGCTAAAAAAAACAAAGAAGGATATTTCACTCTTTAAAAGAGATTTCATACTTATCTTTTTGCATTCGTATTTTTTTTAAAAAAAATACTGATAGTATTATATATAAGGCAAATACTAATATAAAATATAACTTATAGAACTTATTTTTCCCTTCTTTTTTTTCGAAAAATCATTTTTTTCTCTATGCCACATATTTATGTTTAATTAGTTAAGATTTGTTGTTATCTCTTTCCTTTATGTAGAAAATATGTTTTATTTGTACAAATGAGGTATTCATCCGTACGGAGTGCCACTTCGCACCGTCTAAAAAAACAAATTTGGAGGATACCTACTGTTATTTACTAACATATTGCAATCCTGTCAAAAGACTATTTCATCTTTTTTGTCAAAAGCCAGAAATTGGAAAATAGAGACTCCCCATCAACAAAGACCACAAAATAAAATTCCACAAAAATGTTGAAAAATCGCGGTCACAAAAAAGACTCGAATACACACTGAATGGTGAGCATTCCAGTATCGAAGAATTCTATATTTCTTCAGTAATGGAATTATGATAATCTTAGCCACTCAACACATCTTTTGTCTCCAACCAGAGCCAAAGTACATTGTAGCAGTCCACATTCTTTAAAATACCCCAGCAAATGAAATGAAAAAAACAATTGTTTCTTTCCTTTTATTCCTAAATAACGGATGAACTCACAGAATCCAACCCCACAGGAGGAATCCAGAAAACTGCTCATGAAGCCAATTAGTAGCCCCAGTAGTCATTTCGAATTTCATCATCAAATTTCTTCTTTAACTCGGGATGCTTTGCGAAGTATTCTTCTGCTGTCATGGTACTGAGTTTTTTCTGTAAATCAAAACAGAGATACACTTGAATATGCATATTGAGGAAGAGAAAAATTAAATAGATGTGTTATAGTAGGATATAAAGGAAATTAAGGGGCAAGTCTGCATCACCTTCAACTCTTGGACCTCGGCAACTTCCTTTTCTAATCTTTCAGACTCCTTGAGAGATTGCTTCTCAGCTTCTTTCAGTTCCACCAACTGCAGTTTTGTACAAATAATTTCATTAAACAATTACGGGAACATGAAACTATTATATTTCTGAAACATGAAAATTCAATTTAGCATCAACGCTATTAGAACGTGCACACAACATTAAGCGGACACGAACATAGATCCTGTTGCAAGTATAATCTGAGGACAACCAATAAAAATCTACATTTGAAACATGTAATTCACAAGATGATTCTTGTACGATGAGTTGCTATCACTTTTTTAAATGCCTTAAACCTACTTTGCCTTTTGTTCCATTTAGGGGCAGTTGCCTACTCATCTTAGAGAGAATCAAATTAGCACAAAAGTATTCAGTTCAGAGTATTGTTCAATTGATAGGACTCTATCTTACAACTTTCTATAACAATGGCGAATTCAAATTAGCACAAAAGTACGGGTTCAGTTCTTAGTATTGTTCAATAAATAGGACTCTTATCTTACAACCTTTTTTTATAATAGTGGTATCTTGGCTTAACTTGGTGCACTTCGACTATTCTACAAGGCACCTGCTATATATCTCTCCACCAGAACAAGTACCTAGCAACTGTGTCCATCACGACTTATCCCCCCTTAACAGCGGGTGCATTTTGTTCTTTCTTACGCACCACTATTTTAGAACGAAGTCAATCATACAACTAACTATTCCACTAGTATATCAACAGAGATACAATAATTAGGAAACAGAAAAGAAACTACAAGACCAAACTATCAGAGAGGGGAGTAGTAACATGATTTCACTTACCAAAGCATCAAACTTGGGTTTGTATTGAGGAGTAACTGTGTCCTCAAACTTGGGGATCTCAATGCCTGCAAGACAACATTATTAAAACCACTAACTCAAGATAGGATATATTAGTTTGAACCAGAAACATAATAAATATAAGTTGAATCACAGACATTAGATGATTGTAATTGCATCTTCCAAAAAATATTAGGCAATAGGCATGACCTCCATATATCCAACAGTGATAGAAGGTAATACATAACAACAAGGCTGTCTATTCTTCAAACAAGAGAACATTTCAACTGACTGCAAAGAAAATTGACAGGAGACCGGTAGGTGAAATTTAACCCATGAAAATATAACTCACCTTACTCGCCCAAATTAGGATGGATTGGATGGGCACATATTCATTGATTGGTCATGTCGGTAAAAGATTGCAAGAAAAAATTCAGATGAAAGAGGGTAGAGGTAGAAAGCACCCTCCACCTCCAACCTGACGGTTGTGGGTTCAAGCTACCATGTTACCACATCCAAATAAACATAGGAAATTTATGTATCCAAAATGGTGTTCTGGAACAATCTGAGAATAAATTAACAAGAAGCCAAGAGGACTGATAGGGAGGAGCAGAGAATAAATTGAAATTATTTTTCCCTGTGTCACTGAAATAAGGGAAATCTAAGGGTCTTATTAAGCTAGAGGACGTGTGTATTTCAAACAGGATCTATGGCATTTCGTGAAAATTCTGAGACTAAAAGATCGCAATGGAGTCACTTGTCAAATACCATGAAATTACACTCAACGAGCAGTTCAAAGAAAAAAAGAAAAAGGAGTAACAATGTTTTGTAAACCTGGTCAGTGGTCAGCAAACCAGATGTAAAGCAAGAATTTTAGAGAGTCTACCATTAGTTTTGATAGGGAAGTTACAGGTGATGTTGGTTATACCGGCTACTGTTCGTGGCTCATTCACCTTGTAACAAAGTTAAGACTAAGTTTTCTACTGTGAAAGGTTTGTATGCATGGCCTAGCAGTTGGAGAGGGGGTGTCTCATTTCTTTGGGTCCAACCAAAACATAATTGTAAGCATAAAAAAGAGACAATTTTAAACAAAACAAATGATTCATCAGTACTGTCCACGAAGATAAACTTTACACTCTTTAGTTCCTTAGGATTTTATGCAAGACACTCAAGTTCAGACTTTACTTTAACTCCCCCTTACCTGGAGCTACTTAAGGCATACTCTTTTAAGGGCTCGTTTGGTTGGCCAACAAGTTATCCCAGGATTGTTATCCCACCCTCAATGTGGGATAAAAATAACACTACAATCCCGCGATGATATCCCAACTAAACATGGAATAAACTCACCCTAAAATTTATCCCTGGATTAGTTATCTCTTATCCCCGTACCAAATGAGCCCCAAGTCTATTACCCTCATGCTGACAGACAAAATCCAGGTTTTCTCGCAGCTGTGTGAAGCTATCCAAAACTTAATGCATCTGGTGGACATGACAGCTACACAAAGATATTATGTCTTTCACATACTTGAACCTGAATAAAACAAAAGATAAAATCTTTCATAGCCAAGCAAACCAACGTGATAAACCTGGACCTTAGGCCATGTTTAGATTTCAAGAGTATACTTGGTGTTGTGAGTCTGTCACTTAACTTTTATGTAACAAGAATTCCCTGTCACCCTGTGTGGCTGATTCTTTGTTCAGTTAGTTCCAGGAACAGTTCTATTTTCAGATAAATTATGGCAGAACTGGATCCATCAAGTTCAGGCACCTCACTTAACCTTCATTGCACTAAACCTTCTCATCTTCTCTACTGTGGAAGCTCAAACACACATTCGCCCCAACTTGCTACCAGCAAGAATATTTAACTTTTAATTAAAAACTCAAGAAATTCCTCACTCTGGAACCTCCAATAATTTAACATGACACATGACAGAGTCAGGCAAGCAGTAAATAATATGCATACAGCTTATTAAAAAACTGCTTCAATACTAGATAGAGAAAATATTCTTCGAATACATCAAGCAACAAAAATAACCAAACAAGCACATGTCATTCTTAATAATCTTCATTACCTAAAGAAAATGGAAATGATATCTTGTCTGACAAAAGAAGCTGCACAAACAACTCATTGCAGAAACACTTCATACTTAGCAGTACTAGTGATGAACATGCACTCATAATTGCTAGATTAAAGTCCTTCAACAAGAATATTAGGATAAGTGTTTGGAAAATATGCTAGAAGAGTTGAACATTTTCTTTTAGCAACAATGATTTGTTTATTTTCCATAAAAACACAAAGGAACAAAGATTAGGAGCAAGAAATCATGTGCTTGTCTTCACTAGAATGAGCTAAAAAGAAATTTATGGTCAATATTTTCATTGAACTCTAATAATGCTGGATCTATTACTGAAAAGACTATGCTATCACCGAAGAGACTACACAGGACACATAGTAAAGAAAAGATCGTAAACGCAAAAAGAAACCTGGTGTTCCACATACTTTCATAGGCTTCCTTGTACATGTCTACCAAGCGGGAACCAATTCCTTTCCTGTAATATTCCCAGTTTATGGGCTCAGGCTCCTGCATGATTAAGAAGTGAAGATCCCCTATGCGTTAGAGCCTCTAAATTTATCCAAGTACAATAAATTAAACACATCAGGAAGGATTGGACCAGAAGTGTAAGGATACAGAACAATGATCAACAAACACCAAACTCAAATCATGCTGCCAAGTTTGCAATGCTTAGTTAGACAAAGTATGGCAACAAGAACATTCACAATGATACTACAATCAATTCGAGCAGTCAGATATAATCCTTCAACCAACACAATTCCATAGCTCGCACGAGAATATATAGCCTAAAATGACCAAGCTCTTGATAGAATCAATCAGTCAAGTATGCCTCAATCCCAAACTAGGTAGGGCCACAATACAATCCTTGTACACATTCCACTCTTTTCCAGCTATATAAATATATAGCCATAAATAAGCATAAAAATATTAGAGTTTCAATCAATCAAGTAAGCCTCAATCCTAAACTAGTTAGGGCCACAATTCAATCCTTTGTATACATTCCACTCTCTTCCAGCTAATATATCATTGAATGCCCAATAACAGTTCTCTCAACAAAAGTTCTATAAAGCTCACACTAATCCCTACACAGACAGACAAATCTCCCATCAAACTAAAACAACTGCTAGCAGATGTCAATCACCAAAACAATCAATCAATGAACACTAAATTGTTTTATTTTTAAAAAAAATGGAAAGTCAAACACACACCTAAAATGTCCTGATTTTTCGAGTTTACCTATCAGGTGTTCGAGTTCCTTAGTTTCCTGCCTAAACTATCACCAACTATTTATCTAAGCACACCTCAACTATCAATTATTACTAAAAGATAGTGATATTTCAGGTAGGAAAAGTGAACAGCAACTGATAATTGGTGATAGTTCAGGTAGTAAACTCGCATACCTGATATTAGATATGGAACTCGAAAAAACGAATAACCTAACTCATAGATCCAACAATGAAACCCTAGATCTACATAAAAATGCAATCAGTACATAATCGGAAACGAGAGGAAAATAGAGAGGTACCTGGCTGAACTTGGTTTGGAGTTGTGAGTTGACATCATCGAAAGCACGACGGAGATTAGAAAACTCCTTGCGAGCTTCATCGGTGACAAGAAGCTTTGCCATTCCATCCCAATCAATAGTCCGGCCGGCCTTGAATGTCACATCGGCGATCTTCTTCACTGTTCCACTCATTTTCGATGTCTTTTCTCTTCTCTCTTCGTAATCTTTTCGGCTGTCTGTTTGATATGCTGTGAATGTGATGAGATACAAAGGGCTTCCCTTATACTCCGAATTTTAATTTAATAAAAAATTTAACTTTTACCCCTTCTTTTTTAGTGCTTCTTTTTTCTTTTTCTTTTTTCTTCTTTTTCGAGTTTTTCGTCAAAAACGTCTTTTAATTATAATTCAAATTTAAACTACATCCTTAAAGTATCATTTCTAGCAGAAAACATCTTTTAACTATACCCCAAACTTAAACTACATCCTTAAAGTATCATTCTTACCATAAAACATCCTTCAAGTATTTTAAAGTGAGCAATTTTCATCCTTCTACTTGAATATCTCATAAAACTACCCGATATATCCCACAAAAATTAAGTCGTCCCTTCCTAATTATTACTCTTAGATATGCCAAGAATATTATCGTGAACTTTTTCGTAATTGAGTTAAGAATTATGCAAAACTTTTAATTTGACCCTTTTTTCAATTCATTTTCATGTAATTTTAATTAAAAATATTATTAGTTTAAATATGTTTCTTCTCAATTGAATATGCTAAAAGCGATATTTGTTGGAGACTTCCGCTTCTAATAATGTAGAATGAAACTCAAATACGAGACATAATCAATATTTTGGTCACTTCAATATTAGATTGACCTAAAAATCTATTGAATTATTTGGTTAAGAAAAAGATAAAAATAATTAATCTCCAACTTCATTCGGTTACGAAAAAAGTAAATTATGTATGCGCACATCTTCCAATCATTTTTAGTTTTCATAAGCAATAATGTTTAAGATTTTTTATATTTTCCAAGAACTTGTAGCAAGTAATGAAATTATGCAGAATAACTTTTGTTGATAGTCACGTTAACTATTCATGTTTTCGTAAGATCCATTAATTTTTTTGACAATATCTAACAAAAGGATGAAAGTTCATTTATAAATATTTAAAGGATGTTTTCTGCTAAAATGATACTTTAAGGATGTAGTTTAAGTTTAGGGTATAGTTAAAAGATGTTTTCTCCTACAAATGATACTTTAAAGATGTAATTTAAGTTTTGGATATAATTAGAGAATGTTTTTGGCCAAAAACTCTTCTTTTTCCAACTTTTTTTTAGTAGCATTGGATTGAATAGTAATTTTAGTCTTAATATTTTTATTTATTTTGGATGTGCAAGTAATGGGCCGAAGCTACTATGTGCTCAATTATGACCGAATGCCTCTAGGTCAGAATCCGAATCATCTGCTTGTCGACCCACTGTAGGGGTCTCTCGAGGACACGTTTTATTGAAAAGTGTTGCAGTGATAGTCTTGAATACAATTTTCATCATATGAAGTGATGTCACTACACCATTTTAGGCCTGTGGCCACACTAAATCTGAGCAACACTTGAAAAGTGTTGCCTAAAATATTTTTGGGAACACTTTTAAAATGTAGCCTAAATTTTTAACTTTTGGCAACGATAATATTGGCAACACTTGTAAAGCGTACTCTTTAATGGTATAGACTACACTTTATAAGCGTTGCCATAATATGAAATAAATGGCAACAATTATTTACCTATATGACCACACTTCTAAAGTGTCCTATTTTTATAATTGTAAAAACAACACATTACAAGTGTGGCCTAAAAATTTCACTAAAATATTATATTCCATCCAACATTTTTAACTCTCCCTCCCATATTTATTGGCCAAAAAACAATTAATAAAATATTAAAACTTGTTTTCTCCAAAATGTAACAAAATTTTGTGACATTCCTTACTAAACAATACGCTTTTCTCTAAGTGAAGAACAATAACTTTTCTGAAGAATTGAAGAACAATAGATTTTCCCTCACAGATTTTCCATCAAAATTGATCACAGATTCCTTGTGGAAGATTGAAGATCTGAAGAACATGAATTTCTTCACAGATTCTTTCTTAAAGAGTTGTTCCGCCGAATTGCACAGATAAACAAAATGCTTCACACGAACACGCCTAACGTCTTAAACCTGTAGGGTTGTTGGAAAAAGGTTTACCAGGTAAGGAACTCTATCTCTAAAAGTCTTATGTCTAGATTTAGGGTTTTGATATTCTTGTGTATTTTGAAAGTCTAAATTTTAACTTAGGGTTTTGATATTCTTGTGCCGTTGATACGAATTTTATTGATTTTAGGGAGTCTTGCTAGTTTTTTTCATCGATTGAATGTTGAATGTACCAGCTGAAACTAAGTCGTGTTTCTATGAAGAACTGAGATGAAGCTTAGTCGTCTTTCTTTGATGAACTGAAGAGTAAAAGCTGAAGATACCTACAATTCTCTTCTCCCTGTTATCAATTTCGGGAAACGTAAGTAGCTACTCTGCTATTCATCTTGTCAATTGATTATATTATTGTTTTGTTTTTAGAAGAGTAGAATAAGAAGAAATTAACTACTTTGGTGTTGTTGTAATGGGAAAAATCATGAGTTACAACTGAAATTCCAAAGTACATGAAGAAAGTACCAAAAATCGTGAACCTTAGGCATATTCAGGAGTTGAGATAGAGGAAATTACTACTCGGAAGAATTTGAGTGAGTTAGTATGTATCGTTAATAGCTTGTTTTAACTTTCGATATAAAACCCTCCAAGCTAATTTCAAAGAACATTGTAGAATTATAGTTATGCAGTTTACATGGAACTGTAGAATTATCATTACATGTACAATATATGTTTGCTAGTCTTATGGGTGTCATATTGCATCTATTTCAAAATTCAGGTTATTGTAGTGGGTTATGCTATCATGTACAACACGATCCTTTGTAGAACCAAAATGAGGGCATTGCAAGTTTTACCAATGTTTACGTTGCCTAGCTTATCCTTCATTACATATTCAACAAATGGAGGTTTTATAAGGATGAGTACGTAATTAATGGTTGTTAGCAAACTAAAGTTCTCATACCACTCATTTCATAATATTGTTTTCTTACATAATCATTTACCCATTTTCCTTACTATCTCTGCTTTTTGATGCTAAATGTGGTTTAGGACTTTGATTCTTATGAAAAAATGGTAATTGCTTAAGAGATGAGCAGTCTTTAACTTGTTAAATAAATGTGGTATCCTCATCTGCATATAGAAAAATAGAAACAACTGGAAAAAACAAAACTCTTTAGCAGTTCTTCTTCTGCAAGCACATACTACTGCACAGTTTCTTTATAGAGACCTGAGTTTGTCATTTTAATGTCGTTTATGCAGATATATCCAACATCTGTAAGGTCAACTTGTATTGGAGTTTCAACTTCTATTGGAAAAATAAGGGTCATACTTTCTCCTATTGTTGCGGTGCAATTGGTAAGAGTGTGCCATTAAATGACAGCAATCATATGTTTCAAGACGTTGTAATTTTATCAGCAGCCAGTGTTCTGCTCATTTTAGTAGAGACAAAGGGAAGGAAACTATATGATAGTCTTACCATCTAAATGCTTAGAATTATTTTATTTTACATATATTGATGTTAACAAATTAGGTGTGCATCATTCTCAATTACCTATGTAAGATTGGAATGAATTAGTGTGATGAAGTTTTACCTGCATGAATAGTTGATCATGGTCAATGGTCATATGTTTTTATTACGCTGGAGCCAAACCCATTTGTCATGTTCATGTGTTTCTCAAAGTTGCCCCCACTGTGTTATGTTATTCATGCTCCAATTGTATCTGATAGCTTGTCATTTCATCTTTTTCTGTTATTAGTTGCAGTCTCTTTGTTCATGGGATCCTCATAAGAGGCCGATGATAATTGATGCTCTTCATCCTTGGATTATCAGGTATGTTTTCTTTGTAAAAAACTTTTCTTATTTTTCCCATATGACACACGATACAAATGTTATGGCTAGACGTAGGTGTATTCTCGAGTGCTGATACATTCTTAAATCTATGCCTAATTCTCGAGTGTTGATACAACTATAGTGCAACAGTTTAAACCTTCTATTCTTTTCTTTACACATATTGTAGGAAGATGAACAATTAAGAACTAATCGACTTGCACTACTGAAGTAAATAACACACTTTCCAAGGGTATAGCTATAATAATAGCCATGGCGGGGAGATGAACTTCTTATATCATCAACCAATTTTGGTGGATCAGGTCTCCAAAAATTTAAGAGGAGAACTAGTGAACAGGTGCACTCAACTTATCTTCCATTGTCTACATTTTGACTGTATTTCATTCTCATACATAAAACATAAAGGGGTTTATTTCTTGTTTGTGAATCTTGTTACTTCAGATAGAAATCAATCGATCTAGCTTCCATAGCTTTTCGAGTTTTCATACCTTAATTACTATTGGTTCATAATCATGGAAAGTGAATATGTCCTGACAAGTAATCTACTATTGATTTAACAACTTCAACATGGCTGCTTAGTGCCAATAGAATGTTAATTGAGGGCAATTTAGACTTTGACTATTAGATTATTGTTTGTCTTTAATTTAATCTGCCACGTTTTCTTATTGCAGTTCAATTTTGACTTTGACTGTTAGTATTTACTTTCATTTATTCAGCATTAAGTTCCCCAATTTGTATGCAGTGAAATACTTAGCCTGCAATGCTTCAATTTGTTCAGCCTTAAGTTCCCCAATTTGATCAGATATGTTGTTAGCTTTCCGAAATAGGTTGTTGATACCTTAGATTTGATATTTAGTAGTTCCAGTTCCAGTCCCAGCCCTTCTATAGGAGTAGTAGGCAAAGTTGGTTCAGCCACATTTAAGTTGAGGCAAAATCTTGGAAATACAGAAAAAGTTTCTGACCCTGACTTGTAGCATTAACCTGAGAACTGTCTGGAACTTGTTGCTTATTCTGAACGTGAATTATTTTTTGTATTCTTATTTTTTGAATTCTTATTTTTAGTTACTACTTAATTGTTTGGTTGATCCTGCATAGTGCTGAAATATATTGGTTAGCTACTAATTGTTGAACTTCACAGTAACAAATTAAATCGGTCTATAAGCTTTCCTCTTTTGAGTATGCTATTCTTCAAAAGCTGGCTTCATGTTATTCTCTTGTTTTTGGTGCTGTTGGTATTGTGAATTGGTGTCTCCCTTTGTTTTTGGTGGTGCTGCCATTTGCAGGTTTCTTTTATCTTTTTTGCCTTGTTCCCCTTTGTTTTTGTTCATCCTATCAGCCTTCGACTTTTTTTTTAAAAATCCCTCATCTTTTTGCTTGATATGAAAGTTTGAATGTGAGAGCTAGTCTATTGAGCTCTTTATTGATTAATGAAATAGACAGCTCCAAGTTCTGCCTAGTACAAACATGTAACAAATGTTCTATAAGATTTGCGCGCGCGCGCACACATATATATATATATTGATTTGGATTGGTTGACTTACACTGAATACTCTCTTTCACTAACTTTATGATTTTATTTTGAATGTGCAGGAAAATGCCGGTAATTGAATTTAAATTGCATGTGGCCAAAAGTAAACTCGATCTATTGTAGTGAATGATGGAGAGTTTTTGTACAATTGTCATATATGTTTGAATGCATTTGGTTTTTTAGAATTTATTGATATTAAATATATCTTTAAGCAATCACTTTCTATGTTTTGGTTGTATAAAACATGTTTCTCGAAGTTTATTTGAAATATATAGCATCAATTTAACTATTAGTTAATTTTGTGCTTTAGGTCATTTGTATACGTAATTATATGATTATATATTGAATATATGCAATTCAAAAGCATTGTTGTATGACGTTCAATGTTAAAGTTACGCTTTATAAGTGTTGCTCTAGATGAGATATAAAGTTACGCTTTATAAGTGTTGCTCTAGATGAGATATAAAGTTACACTTTATAAGTGTTGCTCTATATAAGATATAAAGTTACACTTTATAAGTGTTGCTCTAGATGACATATAAAAGGCAACACTTTTTAAGTGTAACCAATAACACTGCAAAGATAACGCTTTTAAGTGTAGTATAATAAAAAAAATAGGTGTTGCTAATGCATCAAAGCAAAGCGTTCCCTTATACCTCTTATGCTACGCTTTATAAGTGTTGCCAAAGATGGCAACATTTCAAAAGTGTTGCCTAATGTCAAAGGTCACTTCAATATTAGATTGACCTAAAAATCTATTGAATTATTTGGTTAAGAAAAAGATAAAAATAATTAATCTCCAACTTCATTCGGTTACGAAAAAAGCAAATTATGTATGCGCACATCTTCCAATCATTTTTAGTTTCCATAAGCAATAATGTTTAAGATTTTTTATATTTTCCAAGAACTTGTAGCAAGTAATGAAATTATGCAGAATAACTTTTGTTGATAGTCATGTTAACTGTTCATGTTTTCGTAAGATCCATTAGTTTTTTTGACAATATCTAACAAAAGGATGAAAGTTCATTTATAAATATTTAAAGGATGTTTTCTGCTAAAATGATACTTTAAGGATGTAGTTTAAGTTTAGGGTATAGTTAAAAGATGTTTTCTCCTACAAATGATACTTTAAAGATGTAATTTAAGTTTTGGATATAATTAGAGGATGTTTTTGGCCAAAAACTCTTCTTTTTCCAACTTTTTTTTAGTAGCATTGGATTGAATAGTAATTTTAGTCTTAATATTTTTATTTATTTTGGATGTGCAAGTAATGGGCCGAAGCTACTATGTGCTCAATTATGACCGAATGCCTCTAGGTCAGAATCCGAATCATCTGCTTGTCGACCCACTGTAGGGGTCTCTCGAGGACACGTTTTATTGGAAAGTGTTGCAGTGATAGTCTTGAATACAATTTTCATCAAATGAAGTGATTTTTACTTCTTTTTAGGGGTCTCTCGAGGGCAGGTTTCATTGAAAAGTATTGCAGTGACAGTCTTGAATACAAATTTCATCAAATGAAGGTGATGTTTACTTCTTTTTTTACAAATTGTCTGTTTGAGTTACTTATAAATTATTTGATTGGTTGTAATCTTAGGAATAGAATTGATGAACTAGATTTTGCCTTCAAAGCTAGTCTAATCAAGCTTTTTTTATTAAAGTAGGATTTTAAAAAAATGAATGAAGTGTATAAATCGTTATTTATCAACGTGTCAAACTTATTTAAATGTTTCTACTATTTTACATTTCCTTAAAAAGGGGCGAAGACCATTGTTTAAAAACACACACAAGTAGTATAGAAACTACCCTTCTATCTATTCCATTAAAACTTTCGCTTTGCTTTCCTGTAGTACCACTAAACAAGTGCCGTCTTTATTTTGCTTCAATTTATCACTATCAAATTGATTTAGCATCTTAACAAATCGACAACTAATAATATACAAAACTGGACCCAAACCGACCGATGAACACCCCTAGTGCGGAGTATAACAACAGCCCCACAGACCTGAGGTGCAACAAGCATCATATGATAGATTCATTTTTGTGAAGAGTTCACAATTCTGGGAAATAAACAGGAAAGACGTTGAAAAAGCAATTTTTGTACTTAAAAAACAACCGATAATCTATCTTTTGTCATCGAAAGGATGGTTCCAAGTTTCCCTCTGGAAATACACAAATATATATATAACAAAAACGGAGGGAATGTTTACTGATGAGTGACCAAGACGAGTCACATAATACCACAAAATGTGCTAATATATCCAGCAAATTCCCAAAATTGACTAAATTTTTCAGATAGTCAAGTTACCAATATAAAGAATGATGCAACGCGACACCGAGTCTACCACTATAACATTCAGAAGTAGTAATCATCATAATCAGTTTCATAATCGCCTTCATAATCATCATCGTCATTCTCATCATCATCGTCATCAGAATATAAAATGTTGTCCTCATCCCAAAGCTTACAGGAGCAAGTTGCTTTCTTGTCCATCCACGGTGCTCCGCATGTATAACAAAATTCATACCCACATCTGTACATACAGGTAAAAATGTTGTCAGTCCAATATATACATACAATACAATACAACACAACACAATTGTAATCAACAGAGGTAAAGAGAAAAGTTTAGACCCAGTAGGTATCACATATGACCACAATTGAGAAAGAATGAAACATCTCAAGACAATAGGTCACTATTCATTTTTAGGTTCTATTACACACAAATATAAAAGCAAAAAATTAAGAATATAATAGAGTCACTCCTGCTAACCCATCCTGAGTGTTGTTTATCCTCCTAGCACTATAGCACATTCCAAAATTCTTACTGTTAGCAGCAAAAGTAAACTCATATGCATTAATTTATGGACCCTCCTATACATGGCTCTCAATAAACAATAGGATTAACCAAGGTTAATTATCTGTGGACCGTGGGTACTGACATGATCAACTAAAGCTGAAAGTGAAGGTACTAACTCAAACATACAAGTTTTAGTTGGAAAGTGATCACCACCATAAAAATACCAAGACATATTGGTCAGAATTGTTATACAAAAAAAAACGCAGAAATACTTCTTACAAGATCAACATATATCATGGCTTCAATATTATGTACAAGAACCAAGTCTTACACAATCAATGTCATTCTCCCATTATCCGCAAAGAGCACAGACCCACAATTTCTTTACGTTGGAAATATGTATCTTCCTTATTGAACTTAGAGAGTGAACTTCCAGCAAAATGTTACACAAATATATTCACTGAAATACTTTTTCTGATAAACATATTTACTAAAATACTTAACACTGTCCAAGGGATATTTAACCAGCCTGGATAAACCTATAACTCAACCGCTCCACAGACAGGAAAGGAGGGGAGAGGGGGAACAGAAAAAGAAACACAAGTGTAAGGCCAGAACAGGCACCTAAAAGTTTGGTCCAATAGAAATGTACAACATCATAAACAAGTTATTGTTTTCCTATCAGTTTTTTTTTTTAGTGGGGGTGGGCACGATGCAAGGGCTGAGATAAACTTTCATTTTAACAGTAGAGGGAAGCATATGACTCAATAGTGTTCACTTGATCCAGTCTAACTTTCATGGATATTATAGCAAATAGTTATATATCTTGTATGAGAGTAAGGTCATATCAAATCAAAGAATAGTTTAGACAGCATAGATATATTTACATGACATAATAATTGCATCAAGGAAAAAGACACTTATTTAACTGATGTGATTTCAAAATTTGTGAGTCAACTTATTTCATGTTTGAGTCAAACAAATGGAACTTGAACACCCTTGTCTTTACCTGCAAGTCATGTGGTAGCACCCTGCTGCAAGTTCAATCATGTGGTTGCACTTTACACATTGGCGCCACAAATTTGTTTCTGCCAGAGTTTTCAACTTAAGATCTTCTGGAGGATTAGGATTTCTCCTTCTGTACTCATCGCACGCGATATTGTAGTGCCAAGGAACTTTGCAATTGACACAAAACCGGCCATTGCATTTTGTACATTTCCTGATTCCAAGTGTTTCAGCTCCCAAAAAGGAACCCTTGGTATATTCTAAAACTTCAGATTTTGACATTAGTGCTGAGCACTTCGGGTAAGGGCAGTAAATTTTTTCAGTTACAGGGATAGAAGCTTCCTTGATACGTTGCTTCATAATATCAATTAGCTTTGGTGTCAAAAAGTTACTGCAGCTATCCAATTTCAAATCTAAATTGCACTCTGCATGAGGACACATGGGCACTATACCATGAAGCAATTTCACTTCGACATGTTGTTTCATACAGGAGACACAATAACGGTGTCTACAATCATCAACCAAGAAAATCTGATCAAAATTAGTCTCTTCAAAACAAATAGCACAAGTTTCGTACATATTCCTTGAAGCAGCTGTCTTTGCGACTTTCTTAAACTGAGAAGTCATTGCCTCTCTTGCAAATTTAAATGCAAACTTAATTTCATTTCGAGGCACAAGAGATGGCTGGCAAACTAAAAACTTTTGTCGAAGCAAAGCCACTTGATTTAGTAAAGCAGTAACCTTCCGCTGTTTGGCTGACCATCTGCCTGTGACCTACAGTTGCCCATACACACAACTTCAGAAAATTAAGCACTTTGGGAAGCTTGAGTGATATTCAACTGTTCAATATATGACAGTAAAACCAAACAAAACAGTAGTAGATGTTGAATATTTGTGCTAATACTTACCGTACTATGTCTACATTCCCTTTTTCCTTTACTGTAGATGGACAAAAAATTCAACTGACAAAGACAACTAAATAATTTGAGCGATTACTCTTCCTTTATCCGGATAGGACAGCTTAAAAGAAATGACTGCAGAAGGAAACCTTTGACTAGTGGAAATCATAGCTCCTTAGATATATCATCTATATATTCTTACACATATGAGCTCATTCTACTCACAATACCAGGAAGATAATGAAGTGACCCTGTACTTTGTTTAAGTCAGATAAACGTTCAACACTTATTTATAAACAGAAAAAAAGAAAAACTTTCGCTCTTTAACTCCAGAAAATAAAAATGTACTTGTATTAATTTACTTTATGATAAAAAACCAACATTATAACAAAGATGTATCCTGATATGTTTTTGTTAATAGAAGAACAGTGTGCCAGCAGATAGCTGGGAATGAGCTCTAGTGACTAATCTTCCAGAGTCCCAGAAGTCAAAACAGATTTGCTGATAACCCGATAAATCTTACTGCTCCTTATTACTTGGACACTATGGTATGAAGCTTCCTGCTGTCCTAATTTATCTGACACTCTCTTTGATGTTTTATACTATTTGACGTCATTTATATACAACTTTCAATCAATGTGGATGAACAATTGTAAACCTGGTAAAGTCTCCCTTTATCTTTTCATAAACCAAACAAGAAACAAAAGATTCCAGCAAAGCTAAAAAAAATGTTAGGTGATGAGCTATACGGGTATCGTTAATGTTCTTATAACAATCATTGATTCATAAATCCTGTTTAACTAGCCTATGGACCAAACAATCTATGAAATATCAATATTAAAATATCTAGAATGTCATTACAATGGAATAATATTGGTTAGCTGGAGGCCTGATTATTATTCAGTAAAACCAATAAAAATGACTGCACAGATAGTTACTTGTGAGGTAGAGTACATACCACAAAAAATAACTTTCTTAATATCATTTGTATATGCTTTTAACACTCGAGAGGAGAGGAAGGATCTATGGGCTTCAATATAGGAAATCCACAGTTATAACAGGAAACCATGGTTGCTGCTTGGAGATTACAATTCTGTTCTTCATGCTGAGGATAGGATTGGAGGATCTCCTGTAATGCTGGCAGAGGTGATAGATTTTCAAAATGCGTAGAAGATTGTGGACTGTTTGAAATCCCCCATCAAGGTAATCGATACACATGGAGTGATAAAGGGACTGAAAATAGAGTTTATTCAAAGATAGACTGGGCCTTAATCAATAGTGAATGGTTGGTTAGTATGCCACATAGTAGATGTAATTTTCTGCCTGAAGGGATCAGTGATCATTGTCCAATAAAACTGAATCTGATAGAAGAGAGAATAAGGAAGAAGAGCTCATTTCTATATTGTAATGTATGGGGAAAGATGCCTCAATTCCAAGAGTTGGTAAAAGAAGGATGGGAAGAACAAATACAAGGCTGTAAGACGTTTCAGGTGGTAAAGAAGTTGAAACATCTAAAAAAGAGTTTGAAGAATTTGCATTACCAACAGATGGGAGACATAATAAAGGATTCTGATAAGCATAGGGAATTATTAAAAGAGGCTCAAATGCAACTACAAGATCAACCATTAAATATGGAGTTTCAGAAAGAGGAAAGGGAGAGATACTTATAGTTTAAAAAGAGTTATTATCTAGCAGAATTGTATTTACAACAGCAAAGTAAAGTAACATGGTTTAAACTTGGGGATGATAATACAAGATACTTCTTTTCTGTAATAAAACATAGAAGGTTAAAACTAGCAATAACACAATTGAAGGATGCAAATGGGCAGTGGCAGACTGATACTGGAGATATAGCTCAAATATTTGTCAACTATTATCAACAACTTTTGGGCAAGAAAACAAGGAATAGAGTGCAAGCAAATGAGAATGTATTGAAGCAAGGTTCTGTATTGAGAATTGACCAGCAAATGCATTTGATAGAACCATTTACTGAAGTTGAGGTGAAAAAAACAATGTTCAAGATTGATCAAACAAAAAGTCCTGGACCAGATGGATATGAAAGTGAATGTTTTAAAGAAGCTTGGAGTATAGTGGAGAGAGATGTAACAGAATCTGTACTGGAATTCTTTAAGACTTGGCAACTCTTGAAGCAAATGAATGCTACAAATATTGCACTCATACCAAAGGTGAAGATACCAGAACAAGCAAGTCAATTTAGACCTATTGCATGTTGTAATGTTATATATAAATGTATATCAAAAATGATATGTAGTAGGCTAAAACATGTTGTGAGTCATCTAGTAGCTGAGAATCAAGCTGCATTTGTTCATGGGAGATCAATGGTGCATAACATTCTGATATGTCATGATCTGTTGAGGCACTATAATAGGAAGACCACCCCTAGATGTTTGATGAAGATAGACCTCAGGAAAAGCATATGATATGGTGAGTTGGGAATTCCTGGAGGAAGCACTAAGAGGTTTTGGATTTCCAAGAAGATTTATTCAATGGATAATGGTGTGTGTAACAACAACAAAGTTCACTGTAAAAATCAATGGAGAAAGATATGGATATTTTGAAGGAAAAAGAGGATTGCGGCAAGGAGATCCCATTTCTCGACTGCTCTTTGTGTTAATTATGGAGTACCTTTCAATATTATTGAAGAGTATGAGCTATCTACCAGATTTTAAATTTCATCCTATGTGTAAAACTCTTAAGTTGAATCATTTGATTTTTGCTGATGATTTGATGATTTTCTGCAAAGGAGATGGCAAGTCTGTTACCAGAGTTATGGAAGCTTTAGATCATTTTAGCAAGACTACAGGTTTAATAGCTAATATGGAAAAATCCAATCTGTTTTTGGCTGGCATGACAAAACAAATAAAATTGCAGATTCTAGAGATAACTGGATTCACACAAGGAAGTTTTCCCATTAGGTACTTGGGACTGCCACTCACAGCTAAGAGATGGAGTAAACTAGAATGTCATCAACTTATTGAGAAGATCACAAAAAGGATAAAAACTTCCTTTGCAAAACAGCTCTCATATGCAGGAAGACTTCAAGTAATACTAGCTGTGTTGTTCTCAATTCACAATTTTTGGGGGTCAGTTTTTATATTACCTCAAAGTGTAATAAAAGGAGTGGATAGGAAATGTAAGGAATACCAGTGGGGTGGCTCTGAAGGTAAGAGAAAGATGACATTGGTAGCTTGGGAAAATGTTTGCTTTCCAAAGAGGCAGGGAGGATTAAATATTAAAGAATGAGGCATCTGTAGGAAAATTAATATGTCAACTGGCTGTAAATAAGGAGTCAATGTGGGTGAAATGGGTACATGGTATATATATCAAAGAACGGACATTTTGGGAGCATAGTACACCTTTAGACAACAGCTGGTATTGGAGGAAAATAAATTTTCTGAAGAATAAAATGAAACACTGGTATACACAAGGTCAGTTTAACCTAACTGGAACTGGAAAGTTTTCAATCACAAGTGCTTACAATGAGCTGAAAGGTGACAAAGAAAAGTTGGAGATTGCGGAGATAATCTGGAACTCGGTATCAATGTCAAAGAAGAGGTTTATCATGTGGCTAGTAATACAAAACAGGCTGCTAACAAAGGAAAGGTTGCTAAGACTGAATATACATGTAGAAGACAGTTCATGCTGTATGTGCCAAGCTTCAACCATGGAGACAACCAATCATTTATTTGTTGAATGTGAATATGCTACAAAAGTAAGAGATGCAGTAACTCAATGGATAAAAGTCTGTCTACCTACAAGAGGTTTGAAGGAAATACTAGAGCTGATCAAGATAAAGCATTGAAAGAGTTTCAAGAAGCAAGTGATAGCAGCTGTGTGGGGAGCAATGGTATATCATATCTGGAAGGCAAGGAATTGGAAACACTTTAAAGGAGTGCATATACAATATACAGAGATAGTAAACACAATTAATAGAGAAATGACTGAAAGAATATTAATGTTCAATAATACAAAAAAAGCAAATAGGTGTAGTAGTTTTTTGGCAAAATTATGTAATTAGTTGTCTTTACTTTTCCTCAGTATGTTGAGGTTTGGATGATTATAAGTCTGTTTTTGTGGCTTTTTATGTTAATAATATTCATATTGGTTGTCAAAAAAAATATTAAAACACCATATAAAATTAATTGATAAAGTGAAATAGCTGGACTTACAAATTGGAATATAGGAAAGTAATCACAATAGAAAACAACCCTTCTCAAATCCAAAGCGATCGCAGCATTCAAACCTTCAATAAGGGCCTTAAACTCAATGCACTGACGATTCATTGCATTTCCAAAAAACGGCTTACTCATTTCGAACAATAATTCATCCCTGGAATCACAAATGGCAACTCCAATCCCACCAAAAAACACATTTGGAGAAAAATTCTCCACTAAACCCTTGAAATAAACCCTAAAAAGCTCTTTATCTTCACTTTTGGATGTTCCTTCTCCAAAAGAAAGCTCGAAATTATCTCCATTATCCTGCCATTCATCCTCCGGCATACGAAGAATCTCTTGAGCAACGCGATGATCATGAATTCGACGTTGAAGGTCATCACGCATTTTCCTGAATTCCAATTCGCTAAGCCTGCGATCATCGATTTCTCGTTCGAGTTGCACGAGTTCCGAAGATTTAACGTCGGAGAACTTCAAAATTTCGTCGTTCGCTGAAGATGAATTCGGTTGGGGTTGAAGTCGGATGGGGATGGGTGGTGCAGCGGTGGAAGTGGAGGGTTGCATAGAGAGGGATACGTTGATAGCTTCTTGGAGTTGAAGTTGATAAGCGAAATCAAAGTCGAGGTTGACGTCACGCGCCGTCATAAGTTCCCGGCGTTGCTCGACGGCGAGATTTTTCAGGTCTTCAGAGTCCATGTCCATTTTGTTCTTAGTAGAAAAGAAAAAAAGTTACTCATTTTTATACTTTCCCGCTAATTAGAATAAAAGATACATTTGCACCCTCTCAGCTTGACAACTTTCTTACAGTTACACACCTTAAGTTTGTAAAAATGCTACAACCTCTCTAAAATTGTTGGAAAAATTGAGTCGTACATCTGTCCACCCGACAAAGAGAATGTATCTATTAAACTAAAGACGCATTAAAAGAAAATAAATTATCAAAATGATGAAATTTCTACATATGTCATTTTTATTGAACATGATACAACAAAACAAATACAAAAAAGAAAATCAATAAAAAAATAATAGCATTTTTGTTTAATGAATTTATGTATGTATAAGATGGTGAAAATAAATAATGAAATAGATCGTGTATATGTAACTTTTATATTACGTAAATTACTATAAATAATTACTAATAAGTAGTTCATAAAAATGACTATGAATTAGATAAATCTTGTTTATATTGAATATTTGTTGTTTCAACCTCTAAACTTCGAGTTTACTGATGAATTAATAAATTTAAAATTACTAATCATATTTTTAGATTTTTGATTAAAAATAATGTAAATTTATGTATTATTTTAAAAATAATTTATTTTTTGGCTGCCATGGAGGTAAAATTTGAATGAAACTACCATTAGATATATTTTCTCTAAGCATATAATAAACTATTGAGTATTCCGTACATAAAGTTTAGATAAAATTGATGTTAAAAAATAGATAAAAATTTAAAAACCAGACTAAAAGATCAATATTACAAACGTAAGGGACTATTAGTGTTTTATATTAAACTTTAAAGATGACGTTACATTTTAATCCAAAAATAAAGGACTATTTTGAACTATTTCTTAATATATATACACCACTTTTTAATTTTTTAAAAAATAAGTACTATATTGATTGCAAAATTGATGAGTATATTTCCCTTTCCCCAATTCCTTCAAGGTTTTGCGTTCCAGTACAAAGTTGTTCACTTTCTCTATCAGTCTTCTCACAAATACAACAATGGCTGAACCTAAAGTCAAATACGATCGACAGCTCAGGTGAATTGTTTGCTATACTTTTAAGGCTATGCTATGGTTTTTTTAGCTTTCGTTTTTTGTTATGATCTCTTTTTCTAACCAATTACTTTCTGAAACCTGTTACTACTCTATCACTGAACTTGTAGCTCTTACTGTTCTCGCAATAATCATAGCAGAAAACAGAAAATGCAGCAAAAATCATATATAAAAGAAATGTCAGTTGATTACGACTCAATTCTAAATTAGTTGAGGTTGGATAGGTAATGCTATGTATCTTATGCATTATATCGAGGCTCATTCTGTTCCAATAATACGTACTTTTTAGTTTTAAGTCAAGGATGAGAATCATGTGTCTCCCGGTCATATCCTAAGGGAGATAAAAATATCAGGTTACTTTTTGTTGGTGCTGGTGTTGGAAGGTAGTAGGTATTCGTAGAATTAGTTTTGAGTTGCTTGCAAGTTGATCGAACACCACAATTAGTGTAAAAGGGTAGAGTGAAGTCCTCCAGGTTTAAGTGTGCATTAAGTGGAATATTTTAGTGGAGAAGGAAGAGTGGTGGCATCAATGGATTTTTAAAGCTGGGAATAGCAGATTTCTTGGTTATTATAGAAAGAGAGAAGAAAAAGAATTGAGATTATATAGTTACATATTTATACTTACGGTATGTGCAAAATTTGTGTCAAGTAGTAGTTGCATATATTCAGGAGTTATTCCTAGCTTGGAGTAAGTTTATAGTCAATTGTGTTTAGTAGATACATGTTTAGTCTTGTTATATGGATTGTCAATTGGATTATGCAAAACATGTTCCTCTGTTAACGAGGTCGTAGTAGAAGGTATCAAGTACTCTTTGAGCAATAATTATCAATTATCTTCAATAACCTTCACTTTTTCATCAATAGTGTCAGAAGTAAGCTTTTAAAAACAAAATTTAACACAATCTAGTTTATATTGAGGGGCAAGGACCATGGTTATAGATAAATGACACTATATGATTCCCAATATTTTCTTAATAGAAGTTGCCATCTCACTCATCACTGAATCCTTACTATTTTTGTGTTTTTCCAATAACATTTCAATTCTCCATACATTAGGGAGATACAAAATTTGCCATGGGGTACTTGCATCGGAAAAAAAGTCTTAATGTCATTAGATGCCCTAAAATATGTAGCTACAAGCTCAACCCCTTTCCGTTCATCTTCAAAAAGGTCATGTCTAAAATCAGGATTAACCAAGTCATAATGAATATACACCTGCTTATACAAAAGAACACTTCCAATCATTTTATTGGTGGAATTCCACCGAATAGGCATATCTTGGCATAGCTTTTTAGAACGTGGTAGACCAAGGTTACGCACTCCACAAATTTCACTGTTTTTGTTTCTGAATTCTTGATATACTTAACATCTTCTTAGTTTTCTCAATAGCTACATCAGCCTTCTCTAAACCCACCTTAACAATTAAGTTTAGAACGTGATTTCCACAACGAGCATGAAGAAACTTTCCCTCACAAGCTAGTGAACGCATCAAAGAAAAATGGTTTTTCAAATTATCTACCACACCGTTATTGCAAGTAGCACTATCTAAAGGAAGGGTAAAGATTTTCTTTTTGATTCCCCATTCTTATAGAAAATCAATCAATAAATGACCTAAAACTGCATCCGAAAGTGGAGGAGGAACATGACAAAAAATCAAAATCCTCTTCTGAGAAACAGAGAAACTCAATTTAAGTCCGCATAATGAGCTATTACATACATATAACTATTAGATACTAATGAACTCCACATGTCTGATGTCAAGCACACTCTACTAGATATCATCGCAAGCTGGAATATATGGAGAGTTGATAAGTCCATCAAGAAAGTCTGGGTGATGATCCATGGAGTTATCTTTTGGTGTTCATGGACTGAAAGGAACTGTAGATGTTTTGATGGGATCTCAACTCCGAAGCACTCTCTTTAAGCTAGATGTTTACTTATGCTGTGCAGTTGGGTTAATTTAACCCTTGTATTTAGCATTGAATAATTTCTTGACTTTGTTAGCTTTCTAGTACTAGTTTGAAGATTGTAAAGGGGCTTAGAACTTTTGCTTATGCTCTCTGTGAGCCCTTTTGCCTATTCTGTAAGTTTGCATCTGCTTGATGCTTTTTAGTGAAATACCTTACTTCATAACAAAAAGAAGATATCATCACAAGCTCAATTTTTAGAAGTTCTTTTTCTCTTGCATACATATTTGGGGTATCTGACTTGGCTGTGTTTCTTGATAATGTGCCTCACCATTGGATTTAAATACGAATGAATGTCATGATGCCTTTGTGTTCTACAAAACTGAAAGCAATTATGGATACATATGGACACTTCATATGACCAATGATATTTTCTCTCAATTTTTTTTGATCTATTGGTTCACTTTTAGGCTTGAGCCTCTTTTCCCTTATTCAAAGAAAAAGAATGCTTTGCCGACAAATTTGCCTTAGATTTGATGTTCCAGATGTAGGGGCCATTATGTAGTCTTGTTCACTAAGTGTGCATTGCACTTTAAACTTCCCATCACTAGAAATATCCGGCTCAAACCTAACAAAAAAATCTCAAACAACAAAAGTTTTCCTTTTGCCTTGTTTTAACTAAGTTGAAGTACTTTGTTCGCAAGAATAAGCATTACCTTCCATTGACATCTCTACCTGAACCAACAATTACATATTATGAATATTGTACACTCTAAAAGGGAAGCAGACAAAGGAGCACATGCACAGTAGTTCATGAACAAAATCAATAACAAGCAGGGCAAAATCACAAATTATTAGCCCCATTTGTCCAATTTTTCTTTCTCCAGAAATAAAAATCCAACCACCTCTTCACCACCACTATCCATCATCCTCAGTAATAGAGAGCAACAACATTTGTGATTACGCAAAATTAAATCAGAAATTAAGTAAAATAGAAACATAAAAGAGGAGTGGGGAATTCCTATTAACCTAAAACGTCAATAAGAAGAAAAACAAGGAGGTAGAGGTAACAATTGATGTGCCTGATTACTCAGTGAGGTAGTGGTAGGAGGGGGTAATGATTGAGGAGAAAAGCAGAAAAGAAAAAGAGGGAGAGAGAGGGAGAGACGGACTCTACGGTGAAGTCGTCGGAGACTGGACAGTGTTGGCTGGAGGAAGAAGCATATGCTATACCGGTAGAGTCAGTAGCAAAGTTCTTTTTCGATAGGGATAATTGGTATGTTGTAGGTTTTATTATCCATTTTGTCCATATTTTAAGTGGATAATATGGGTTGGCCCATATTTAGCTCATTTTTTAATGTCACATATACAACCCATTGGAAATGGGTTGGTTGAATGGATGGCCATTTTTATTTACCCTTTGCCGACTGAGTCCAACTCTACTTAGTGGCATATAAGGCAGATACAATGTACATATCACACAAGACACATATCATTTGATGTGTTAAGCATATGTTAACTATAGGACTTGAATTTATTTACCCACGTTCATTGTAAAGATAGATACTCCCTCTATCCCAATTTATGCGATGGACTTTTCTTTTTAGTCCGTGCCAAAAAGAATGATACCTTTCTATATTTAGAACTGAAAAAGGTCAAATTATGCCTTAAAGTATCTGAAATTGAGTAGATATTCCCTTTGTTGATAGTGCAGCTCAGATATGCTCTTTATTTAATTGGAACCCTTAATTAACCTAATTAGCTGATTACTAAGTGAAAAAGAGCCAAGTATGCGATATTGCAGATAATAATGAAGCTCTTTTGCAGGATATGGGGTGAGCAAGGACAAGCTGCGCTGGAGAAAGCCAGTATCTGCTTACTTAACTGTGGTCCAACTGGTTCCGAAACGTTAAAAAATCTTGTTCTTGGTGGGGTTGGAAGTATCACTGTTGTTGATGGTTCCAAGGTTGAAGTGGGTGATCTTGGAAATAATTTCATGGGTATGTAACATGGTTTGTATGTTTGCACCTACAGCTTTAGAAAGCAAACTTATTTTTTCTCTCCTATTTCTGGTAGTTGATGAATCAAGTGTTGGCGAATCGAAGGCAAAGTGTGTGTGCACATTTCTTCAAGAGTTAAATGATGCTGTTAAAGCCAAGTTTATAGAAGATTGCCCTGAGGAACTAATTGAGACAAATCCATCATTCTTTTCTCAGTTTACCTTGGTCATAGCTACACAGGTCACATGAATCATCTTGTTCTCATAAAAACATTTGATTTTGGCAGGATCCTGTGTTCCCAACTTTTTTTAGAACCTAGATATTTTTATCAGGAAGGCTTATACTTTATTTTTTGAAACTGGTAATGTTGTATTCCTCAGCATTAAGGATTTGCCGGAGACCTTCAAAAGAGGAACAAAACAAAAAAAGACGGAAGGGGAGAAACTACTTATAGAGAGCCTAACAGATCTACACTGCCTCCCTGCATATATATATATGTATATATATATATATATGTCTGTGTGTGTGTGTGCTATATTTATATGATGTATACACACTCACTCTCATATAGTCTTATAATACACACCAACTGTATTAATTTCTTTTCGTGTTCGTTTTGAGAGAACTTTTGTTATAGTTTCATTTTAGTAGAATCTGCTTTATATGGATTCTGATTATGTTTATGACCGGAGAATTTCCTGAAAATATTCTGTACTGTGTAGCCAATTTTGAAGAGTCCTGACAATTATGCCTCTTGACTAGCACTTTGCGAATTACAATCATTTCAAGAAACTTCTTATCTACTGTGTAGTATGTTGAATTTTGAGTGTATCTGTACTTCTGAACTAGTACTTTGTGAGTTGCAATCTTTCCAATTTTTTGGTACTCTGAAATATGTGATGATATTTGTTGCCATCTCCTTTTGAAAGAGGTAGGAGCATGTTGATTTGAAAAAGTGAACAAGTACTTTTTGTATCTGCATAATCATGGTAACAGGTTATCCAGTCTTTAATTGTAGAAGCAAGAACAACCCCCTTCTCCCCCTAAAAAAAGTGAACAAAGATTCAAGCAAAGTACTGATCTGTTTCCTTTGCCATTAGGTCATTTAAATGCATAATATGGCTAATTGTCTATCAGCAGATACCAGGACAAGGAAATTTCTGACAATTTTGTCTTTTGCTTTGTCTTTTCTATTTCAGCTGGTTGAAGATTCCATGGTGAAATTGGACAGAATCTGTCGGGAGGCAAATATTATTTTAATATTTGCACGTTCCTATGGTCTCATGGGTCTTGTCCGGATCAGTGTGAAGGTAATCTTAATGCTTCTTTCTTGCTATTTTAGGACTGATCCAACTTTGAAATCCAGTACTGATAGAGAACTGTGGTCCAGAGCAGTGACTACCATTAGTCCATTATCATGGATTTCTTCTCAGGATCATTTTTATTGTGAGGAACTAACTTGTAGAGAAACAACTGTCAAGTGATAGGAGCAGAGTGAAACAATGAATGAACAAAGAATTAATGATGAGTTTGGTTTATGTGTTGACCAGAATTTATCTTCTATCTGCAGGAACATACAGTAATTGAATCGAAGCCTGATCATTTTCTAGATGATCTTCGGCTTAATAACCCATGGCCAGAACTTACGAGGTCAGCCTTTTGTTTGTGCTTTCCTCTATGGTTGACATGTTAGAGTTACTATAAATAATGATCTGTTCACTTAGCACCATCTCTTATTTTTAAACACATGCACCCGTGTCTTATTTTCTTTAGGATGATTTTGTGGAGTGGGGAGTATATGCCAGGAAGTAGGGGCACCCAAGAGTGTAGTATAATGATCAATCAAGTGGGTATAAATCCCGGAGACCTAGATTCAGATTTCAGTAGAGACAAAAAATCACTTGGTGATTCTTTTCATCTGCCTAAGCCTTGATACCAAACTTACCTGATACTTGTGTTGGTGAGAGGTAGAAGGAAACGGTGAAATAATCGCTATGCACAAGTTGGCATGGACACCATCGTTGTTGAAAAAAGATATTCTAGGGAGCTATAACATTATCCTTTTCTCATAAGTTGCAGATGATATCACCATATTCTTGTCAGATCATAAAAGCGGCTTCATTTATGATCTGATAAGAATATGGTAATAACTTGGAAGAAAAGGGTAGTCGTACTCCCTAGTATATCTATTTTACATTGCCCAGTAATGTCTAGTACTGCATTGGTTTGGTCTTCAATGGGTGGTGTCAGGCACAATCAGAGAAGTATTGGTTAACCGGAGATTTAGTGGATGAGAGAGAAGACACAGGGTAGGAGTTGTCGCTCTACTAGAACCTATGTGACTATTTGGAGAGAGAAATAGGAGAGCATCTGATAGTATAGAGGAGGACTATGTACACCTAAGAAATAGCGTCCTTTTCTGGATTTCCTCTTGGTGCACCCGTGAGGTCCTTGTAGATATGTAGGTATTAGAATATTGGCTTTGGTTTGTAGAAAATTACATCTTTTTATAAAACTATTTACTTTTCCGTATATACTTATTTATTGTATGTGGGTGTTTGATGCCCTTTGTGTATATAATCAGAGAAATATTGAATGGAGGATAACTGATGATTTATAACTTTCTACTTCGTTGTTGAACTTCTGAAATGGCTTTGAAGATGAAATGTTAATATTGAGGGTATTTTTTGTCTTTCTGGATTTTTATTAAGGTACTAGTAATACCTATTTGTTATTCCATCATTTACCCTGTATACAACAATACAGTATTTGATGTATAACTTATACAGTATTAGCTATGCAGGAATTGAGAACACGAACCAAACGCTGGATTAATTAGTACATAATTTTATACAATGATTATTTTGTCTAATACACCAAACTCAAAACCATATGTTCTTTCTCCTTGTTAGCAATCTCTACCCCCCCCCCCCCACCCCCACCCCCCACCCCCCACCCCCCACATTAAAAGTAGGCAAAAGATGAAGAAAAGAAAGGGCTGATTTCATATGTATCAGTTACAGGTTCACAGAAACGATTGATTTGAACACAACTGATGCTGTTGTACATAAACACACACCATACATTGTTATCCTTGTTAAGATAGCAGAGGAATGGGCAAATACTCATGGTGGAAATCTTCCTTCAACCAGGGAAGAGAAAAGGCAATTCAAGGTCAGAAATACTTTTTATATGCTTCTAAAATTTCATCCTTAATCGTTCTCTTTTGGTCCATCTAAGGTGATTTGGTCTATTTCTTGAATATCTTAGGATTTAATTAAGTCCAAGATGATCACAGCGGATGAAGAGAACTATAAAGAAGCCATGGAAGCTTCATACAAGGTCTTTACTCCACGAGGAATTGGTGAGTACTTTTGCTAATTGTGATATGTTAGAAGCTATAATGTTTTTCCATCTCCTCTAAATGTTGTTGGTGGTACTTCTTATAGTCTGTTGAGTCTTTGGGATGCAACCTTAATGATTCAAACCTTTTTTTTAGTGGATAGTGGTTTCTTTTCCCTGACATTGTATCCACATTAATAAAAAAATTTTCTTCAGTCCATCTATGTTTTCAAATATTTCTTTAAGCAGCCATCAACGTGATGTCATGGGGATAATCTTATGCAGCTTCGAAGAGATCTCATAGTAGAAGTAAGAAGATCAAAATAAATATTTTCTACTATTAGATCTCCCAAATCTCTTGGAAGCTGCATCGAATTAAGCCCATAACCAAGCCTTGCAGTACTCCACCTTTAATAATACATGATTTGAAAATTTTATTGAGAGTACAATTATTGTCTTCTAAATTAAAATCTCGGGAAATTTCTTTGAAGCTGCATAACACTTTTTATCTTTTGAATCCCATTTTAAAAAATATTAGGGATATTTCTCTTCTACTATTGAATAAAGATATTCTCCTAATTGTGTGTGAATCTAGAGTTATGTGATAAAACAAGACTAGGATGTCGGCTGGGGGATGCATTGTGTTCTATTAAAAACTAGTCGAGTAGAATGGACGTTTTCTGTATCTGCCGATAAACTCAATAACTTCAGAGTAGTAGTTAGATGTACCAAGATATATGAAGTAAAGTAAAATCGACATAGATAATTTCTATACTAGTTTGCGTACTGATGTGGTACCTACATTCCAGTCTCCTTGAGCAACAAATTTATATTATTCCTTCTCAGTTTTCAGTCGACTACAAATGTGGTTTTAGAAATCGTTCACCAACAACGACTTTCTCTTAACTCCTTTCAGTCAGTTACAACTGTGGTTCTAGAACTCTGTTTACCTCCAACAATTTTCTCTCAAACCTTCGGTTTTCCAAGACCTCCAAAGAAACTTAACTCCTGACACAACTTTTCTCTTTTCACCTCAGACTTTCTTTTTCTTTAATGCAATAGGATAACTCTGTGATAGAAGTCTTCTGGAGCGATACATATCCCAAAGAATAAGTGGATCTAGAGTTGGGATTTCTAACTTGTAATGGTATCATAGTTACTGTATATACTTGGTTCATCAAACAAAACGAATACTCATGATTTTTTTTCTTCTGGAACTTGATATTATGCCGGTTACAATATAGTTATGCGGAATCTTAATTTGGAACAGGCATGATGAGGTTGGAAATGTATAATTGACTTTTCTCTTTTGTCTACCAGGTGCAAGCTTACAGAAGATTATTGATGACAGCTGTACAGAAGTTGATTCAAGTTCGTCTGATTTTTGGGTGATGGTAGCAGCACTGAAGGTAACTTGCATTTTCTTGGAAAAACAATAGTAGGAAGAAAGCGGGAAAATAAGTTATACAATTAATGCAACTCCGTTAGTTGCATTAACCTGATTAAAAGAAAAATTCATGAGTTGACTGCTCTACTTAAAATATGATTTTGCCTGCTGATGTTTTTGTTATTCTTGTCCATTTCTTTAGCTCTAAGTAGCAAATTGATGTCTAAATCAGTCCATACATTTGACAGCTTTAAGTTGATTATAAAGTGTCGAAGTACGATTTCCACTGGTTCTTCTCTTGGTGAGGCTGCATGCACATATTTTAGTGTCTTCATTCAAATTTTCCTTATGTGCCTTTTCCTTCAAAAAGTGAAAGGGGCAGGAGATGTAGGGAAGTGCCTTCACTAAGTTCTTTACCCGAGTAATGCTAGGCCAAAGGCTTTAGCTTTGTCCTCTATAGTGCTATGGTCCTTTTAACCTCTGTGTCTTGGTTGCTAGAAACAAGCACATTTGCACAAGAAAATTTGTGTTGCAAAGTTGTCCAGAGAAGTGTAGAATATTTTGGGAACTAATTTGAGATTCCTTGAAAAATAATCTTCCCATTAGTCAATATCATTCTTTTAATTTGTTTATATGCTAATTTGTATATGCATTATTCTTTTAGGATCCACAAGAAACTAGCACCTTATCTCCTTATCTTACTTCAAAAGTTTGATCTTTTTCTTTTGCAGCAACTAAATAATCGTTGCCAACCTGTATTAAGCAGCCTACTTAAGTTCCCTTATCGATATTTCTCTGCATTGGTTGAAATTGTTGATCAATGTGATTTATTGTTTTTCTCTCTCTAGGAGTTCATAGCTAATGAAGGTGGTGGGGAGACACCTCTTGAGGGGTCGATACCAGATATGACATCATCAACTGAGTTAGTGGTTTAAGTTTTTTCACAACACATTAATTTTTGTATTAAAATTGACGGGACTTCGTTTATTGATGCTTATACGGTTGACTCTATTGCAGGTTGTATGTAAACTTGCAAAAAACCTACCAAGCCAAGGCCGAGGCTGATTTTCTAGTTATGGAGCAAAGAGTCGTGAATTTACTTGAAAAAATCGGTAGGGATCCAGCCAGCATATCCAAGGCAAACATAAAGAACTTCTCAAAAAATGCAAGGAAGCTTGCTGTAAGGGCATTTCTTCTTTCCCCTTCCATTAGTTGAATGCTCATTCATCTAGAATTGCTTATTTGCGCACGGTGAAGCTTCTTTCAGTTTGACAATTCGAAACACATTGTACTTCTTGCTATAGAAACCACCATATATCAATTTGTTCGACTCTGATGCAGAGAGATTCCTCTGATTTTAATTGTGATCCCGTCTGTTTTTCTCTTTTCTCAAAGCTCTTTTTTGTCTCCAACCCTCTACTCCAAGTGGTAAAATTTGGCTTCATTCTGAGGAGCCCATCTATAGAAAAGACGCTAATTGTTGAATGGGTTATCTTGCTTAGCACGTGCCTTCTAGGTCCTTCACTACGGCTACAAAGGTGGGATCCTGTCAGGCAGAGGGTGCTAGGTTGGAAACTCACATTTCCTGTTCTTGCCCCGCATTGATTCAAGCAGTTGTCTGAAAGCGCTCAATGGCTCAGAAGAAAAGCTATATGCTTCACTAAGTGTCTTCAGCTACTCTGTTGGAGGAATAATCTTAAAATCTCCTCCTCCTACATGCATGATTAATGATTTTGGTGGTTGATTTTGTTGTTATGTTAGTGATAATATATTACAATAGTGATGCTTTATTTTTAAATATATATCAAGGTGATGACTGTTGGAACCAAATTTTCAAGAAACTGTACTGACATGATGATGCATGTTTTGATCGTAAAGATAACAATAATTCCCGCCACTAATTGTCAGCAAACTCCATTTCAAATTTGAGATCGTTATTTCTGAATGGATGTTTTAGTTTCTAGGCATTAAATTTTCTCTGTTAATTATGTCAGGTTTGCAGATATCGCCTCATTGAGGAGGAGTTCAACTCTCCTGTCCAATCAGAGTTACAGAAGTATCTGACAGATGAGGGTCATGGGTATGTAATTGCTTACTGTAGGTATATGGTTTGACATGGTCGAATCACTTTAAGTTGGCAAAATCATCTGTGATATAAATTGAAGTGGAAAGGGGCTTCTTGGGATCATTTAGGGTGTGTTTGGTATGAAGGAAAATGTTTTCCAATTTTCTCATTTTTGGTTGGATTAAATGTTTTCCAAATCAACTCATTTTCCTCAAATTTACGGAAAATGACCTCCCTTCGAAAATTAAGGCAAAACATTTTCCAAAACTTTCATCTAACTTTTAATTACAATTTTTTTTGTTGAAAAAATCAATTTAAAGCTTATTTTTAATTTTTTTTTAACCCCCCTCCCTCCAGCCCCCCTACCCCTTACCCCACCCTACCCTCGACCCCGCCCTCCAGCCCCTACCGCCCCCTTCCAAAAAAAAATTTTAGTTTCAAATTTTTTTTTTACCCCCCTCCCCCCTCCCCCAAAAAATATTTATTTTTTAAAAAAGTTATTTATTTTTTTAAAAAAAATTCAATTTCAATTCAAAAATATTTTCTACTCTCTAGTAAAATTACAAGATATTTTCTCAACAATATTTTTCATTCATAAATCAAACACTAAAAAATCTTTTCCGTAAAATATTTTCTACTCACCAACCAAACATGAGAAAATAAGTCAAAAATCTACTTGTTTTCCAAGAAAACATTTTCTAGCAAAACACTTTCATGGAAAACATTTTCCTTCATACCAAATACATCCTAAAGTTATTTGAACCCACATGATCCTTTCATGATACTTAGATTGTTTTGTGATACCAAATAACAGGACTTTGCAAGAAGCCAACTCTGTTAAAGTACTTCCTGAAAAGTAAGTTTATCAAAGCTAAAGCCCCCTGCCATTTCGTGGTAGATTTCTTTTTCTGGATACATTTTCCCAGGGTTTCTAATGAATAACATATGCACTTCCAGATTTTGAAATATAGATTTTAAAGTCATAATTTAGGTTATCATGACCTTTCTGTTGAAGTAGGAGTATTTCGAGTTCTTTAAATGAATCTCTCTTCAAGTTGTCGGCGTACTTGACTTGATGAAGTGCACTATTTAGTCTAGAGGCCTCTATGTTATCAGCCAACTAGGGTTTGATTGAAAACTACTTTGCAAGTGATTCTCACTTCTTGTTAAGCAAGACATAGAGAGCAGAAAGCTAATAAGAAGTCATGTGACTAAATTCCTAGTGATGCTGATCAAAGCGTAAGTGGAAGCTTGGTCGGAATAAAATAAGCACTGCCCTGTGGATGAGAAGTGGCTGATTCATATTATATAAAGTCTTGTTTTGGTTAGATGACTATATTTAATTAAGCAAGACATAGAGAGCTTAATTAAGAAGTCATGTGACTAAATTCCTAGCGATGCTGATCAAAGCGTAAGTGGAAGCTTGGTAGGAATAAAATAAGCACTGCCCTGTGGATGAGAAGTGGCTGATTCATATTATATAAAGTCTTGTTTTGGTTAGATGACTATATTTAATTAAGCAAGGATTAGGATGGTGCAGGGGTGGAGCTTCTGCAGAACAACTTTGGTCCAGACTTTGTATTTGAGTTTAAATATCCACTTAGTATATATAAATAATTTATCAAGAATCCTGTGAACGTGCCTTTTGTAGACTTCAGAACCCACTAAGCTCAAAATCCTAGCTCTGCCCCTGGGATGGAGTTGCTTCTGAAGAGTTACTTTGTTTGTTTCTGTTGGTTACCTTACACTTTGTCTTAAATGTCTTTTGGAGATAGTGTATTTTCTAGTTCTTGCGGTAGTCATGCTGATAGTGCAGAACTGCTGCACCACTAATTCATATCAATGGTACCTTGTAGTAAGAAATGGTAAATCAATGGTTAATTGGGAAAAAAGTAAAAGAAAAGAGAGTTGTGAAGTACTTTTATCGCTAGACCTAGAACTGCAGCCTACTTGGTCATTCAGGATGTTTGATAGGGAACTGACATTACGTTTTTCAGCCAAAAGATATTTGACAGTCCAATCTTTTGCTGGTCTTGGGTTGACTTGAAAATTATTAGTGATGTAATATTAAAGCTGAGAAATATTTGGGATGTAATATTGTTCAAGCTGAGAAATATATGGGATGTAATATTGTTCAAGCTTTGTTTGAAATGCTTTCCACTATAAGTTAGTATGTGGAATCAGAAAAACACTGGCTACAGTTATAGTATTCGATGCTTAGAGTAATGATGATAGGCACTCGGTCTTTGAAGCAATGTAGCCGTTGGGATGCTATAAACTGGTTTGTTGTATTAACAATGGCTTTCTGATGTGTCTGTCAGTTTGTTTCCCATGAGTGGACCACCTTTGGCATTTGAATGTAAGGGAAAAATAAAGAAATGAATATGAAAAGAGTTTAAGAAGAGTCTGACTTGAGATATTAATTGTTGTATAAAGGAGGTCCAGAATTTAAATCTCTTCCCACCCTTCTTCTTTTTCTAAGTTTATGTTTCATATTGAATGTTATTACATGTTGGCCAAAAAGGAATATTTCCTCATTTTCTTCTGTTAATAACCCTGAAACAAAGAAAATTTTCATCTTCTGCTATACTCAGTCCGCTGATAGTTGTCGACATGAAAACTTTCCAATTGCATTCATTGTGCAGTATATTTATTTGTTCAATTAGTTGATATTCTTGTAGACAACAGATATTCTGTGTGCTGAATGGATGCTCAAAGCTTATCTTCTTGTAAACTGTTACAATTTTGCATAAGAACTCTTTCAGTTGGAACTTTTTTCTACCCCTTTTTATGACAGTACTGCTGCGGGTCTTTATATTCTTCTTCGAGCAGCTGACCGGTTTGCTGTAAAGTATAATAAATTTCCTGGCGAATTTGATAGGTAAAATCTGATGTTTTCTCACCCAAACAATTTTTATCTTTTTGGAAAAGTTTATTATGGTTCACTAAGCTTACGAAATATTTTGGTAGTGAGACGGATGAGGATATATCCCGGTTAAAAACTACGGCTGTTGGCTTACTCAATGACCTTGGTTGCAATAGCTCCACTGTATCAGAGGACCTTATTAATGAGATGTGCCGGTATGGTGCTTCTGAGCTTCATGTCGTGTCTGCCTTCGTCGGAGGAGTCGCATCACAAGAAGTGATCAAGGTTTGAATCTCCTTCAAATATTTTCATCTTGAATATTGTTTTTCATCAAAACTTCTAGTTTACTGGACATATAGCTATGTGCCATAGGAGCGATAATCTGAGGTCTATTATGTTGTGTTCACTGCAGCTCATAACGAGACAATTCATTCCCATGTCCGGGACATTCATCTTTAATGGGATTGATAACAATTCCCAGCTGTTGTTGCTATAGTCTCCGAATTTACAGGCATGTCCTTTCTCTCACCTTTAGGCTGCGGTTTTAGGTTCGTGGAACTGATAGTTTTTCGCTTTCCCTCCCCTTGGCAGATTGTGTTTTGTATGACAGATCTCAGTCTGTGTTTTTTCACAGCACCAACTTTGCAAGTGAAAAGCAAAGTTGCCATACTTATTTGATTAGCAGTAAATTTAGGATCAATGAAAGAGGTTTAACAAGAAAGTACTATTTCTAGTTTTGCACACAAACAATATTATTTTTAAGGGAGGAAAAATGTTACTTTCAGTTGTAAGTAAAGAGTTTAACTTCGATACACTAATACGTAGTTGATTGGGGGTTGTTTCATTTCGACCCACTAAAGAAACCAGAGTCTACAGAGTTGGTTATTTCGCCCCGACTTTCCCTTTCTTCATTTTCTTGGTTGATTATTCCCAAGGGAGGAGGAAACTCAGTAAGTACCATATGCTTGGCAATCCTTGGTATAGCTGAATATGATTTCGTGCTTAACACGGTAAACAAACAAATAGGTGGTCTTTCCAGTTAAGGTTAAACGAAAGCTCTCCCCCTCACATCTCGGTCACTTTTACCTTTTCGTTTATTTGTAATTAAAAAATAATAGAAAACCTTGACAGCTAAATCAGTTACAGACTTACAGTAATTGTCAATGCTGTGTTTAAATGTATGTTACAATGGTTTATGCTGAAATGATACTGGCATGATAATGCATATTGAGTTAAAATATCTTATAAAAATATGTTAATTTTCTTAGTGACATTGTATCTCTCTCTATTTTGGTTTTCTATCGGGTGTTGAGTACCTTAATTGGGGCTCGACTAATTCAGATATAGACCATGAGGTCCATTTAAGGGGGAAGCGTCCCTTAGCATGATTTTTCTGTATGCGAACCTAAGCCTTTAATCAAAGGTGAAGGAATCTTATTCAGTCCATACATGATACGACCCTTGTTGGTCTCTTTCGTTTTTAACTCTCTGCAATGCCTAAATTAATTAATGGGAAATTGTACATGTCACTTTCTCTAAATTAATGGGCTAGTACCTAAATTTCTTGCAAGTTTTTCAAGTCTTCTGGATGCATTAGGCAAATACCAGAGACAATTATAAGTAAACTGGATATAGAAGAAATAACAAAGTTGAGAAAACTAATGTCACATCATATTTTTATTGGGAAAAAATACAATTGCGAGTGTTAAAGTCTAAAGACACAAGCCTACTTTCTGGATTTTATAGTACCATAGGGTTGAAAATCATAGGAAAAAAAGATGACAAGATAAAGAATTAGTCAGAAAAACTGAAAAAATTGCCCATTATACACTATTGACAATTTATATGGTTATCTCTGATTTATCATGTCATTAATTAGTCAATGTATTTAGACCTTTTTTCTTGCTCACATAGGAACTTTGACAATTTGAATGACTTAAATACTTGTAATATGACATGGAAATTGAAAAATAGATAACTATTGAAAACTTGGTGTGGTATTTTCATGTCTTAATTATTTATCTAAATTTTGATGAATAGAATTACCAGTATTTGAACACGGTGGAAAATTTGAGATGTATATTCGGAGAAGACATAGTAACACTCTGGATAGTTTAGGTATGGGTTGATGCCTCGTAAAGAGTAATGGATGCATGTGAAAATAGCCTCAAGCTAATATTCTGCCCATGAGCGTAATGATGTAATAAACTTGCATGAGTACTGTGAGGCCTACTAGTCGAACAAAGATGAATATTGGTCACTTGGTCGTAGTTATTGGGGACCCTCGTGCGAAAGAGCTCTTCCTCAACGAATCAATACATCAACAATAACATATTTAGTGTACTTCAATAAGTGGGACTAGAGAGGATGTTACGTACGCAACCTTAATCCTACCTTGTGAAGGTAGAGTAGTTGTTTCCTATAGACTTTTTGGAAATACAACAATGAAATATAGTCATCCTGAACATAATGGATAAGAGAACACTAACAATAACACATAATATGATAATCGAAGCCAAAAAAAAAAAAACAAGTAATAATAAAATTGAAAAACAAGATAATATATGAATAATAATACATATATTGTATCCCAAAAAAAAAACATGCATTTTGTTTCGTATCTAATATTCTAGTGGATTAATCGAATTATAACACGGATATACATTTAGCAATTAGTACTATCACTTAAAAGAATAATTTCAAGGTGTATAAACTATATATTCTCGAAAATATTATTCCAATTATATGTACTTACATTACCTAATTATGAGCGTCATTAGGTGGAGAAGTAACTTTGTATAATGTTTGACTAAAATTTACTTGGTATGGCCACAACTTTTTAAAATAATTTTTTTTAAAGTGACCTAAAAAGAGTTGTTAGAGACATAATAATGTATGGATTACAATGATGTAACAATTTGATGATGTTATAAACGATCACATCTCAACTTTTTCCCACTCAATGTGTAATTGGTACATTGAAGTCATTTTTCTAATTTTTTTTTCTTTTCTAGAACATGAAAAGTGAAACATTTTTTCAAAATCAATCAATTAGAGATTGTTTTGATGTACTAGAGTGATTAATAATGATGTTAGGAGTATTGAAATAATTAAGATGAAGTAAAAATGTTAATATAGCTATGAAGAAAATAACTTCTTCGCTCATAAGTTAGAGCAGATGTGTTTTCAGGATTTTAAGAAAGTAGGTGTACTATTCTGAAAAAGTGAATGTAAGATCGTTGATCGATTTGACCTAATATATACTATATATTGCATCGAATATATAACTATATACAATAGTTTTAATATACACATTTGGTTTAATGCTATATATAAAAATCTAGAAATTTTCAACGCGATAGACTTGAAACCAATAATTTTTTGTTTAAATTTTGGATATGTATTAAATATTTTTATTACACATCAATAAATATTCGATTGTGAATTTAATTAGTAAGTCTATGTATATAAATTTTAACTCATCATAAAATTTATAAATTTTAAATCTTAAATTCACCGATCCCACGAAAAACATGAAACACACTCTCATTGTCAAACCTAAAAGTGGAAAAGGTGAAAAGGAATATTGACTCAAGAGAAACTAAAGAGATAAATTATGACTGATGATGAAGGAAAACAAATAATTAAATAACGCGTTTTTTGTACTAATCAACTTTCTGGTAGTACTACTTTTCATCATATTTTTTGCTTTTATTAATTAGGATCGTGATAGAGCAATAAGTACTTTTTTATTTTAGTTTTGAATTTAAATTTTTCTGAATACAGAGTCATCTTTATTAAGGATTTCTTAGTGTGAACTCGGATTTAGTCAAACTCTAAAGTCAATATCGAACAACAAATGAAAAATCAAATCTCATGTCCCATAAAAGGAATAGCCAAAAGAATTTCATACAATAATATTTTCTTTTGAAAATGTATATTTTATCGTCAAGTTATCTGAAAGATATCTATTTATAAATATTCTTATATGCAAGATAATATAATTATGAAAACATAAATCAAGTTACGTACTGTAATATATAAAGATGACCTGATGATGATACATAAATTTTTTACGCGTACGATATATATAAATTATTTTTTATGGAAAGTCAACATAAAGATTATACAATGATGTTTGGTTTTACATGTATCATGAAAATGATTTTTTGTGTTTTTTTGGTTGTCAATGTAAAATGGGATTGTCTAAAGACTGCGCAAATGTTTATACATTATATTTTAATTCTATTGCATGAAGAAATAAATAAATAAAAAGTATAACAAGAAGACTAATGTATAGATGAGATAATAAAAGGTTTTTTTTTGCCTTTTTAGGACTTTGTGTTGGTCCCATACATGAGGCATAATGATAAAAAGTGGTAAGTGGTTGGCTAATTAGTAGATATAGTATCAAAGCTTCAACAATAATGTCTTGGTTCTCATTTTGTGTTTAATGAACTACTTTACCTTATAATGTTGTGGTGCTTGAAAAATATATAATGAATAAATATATTATAGTTTTTTTTTAATCATGATATCACGACTAGGGTTAGACTATCCAAAAGAGAAAAAAACGTTTTGCACCCTCTAAAGATATTTACATTATGGACAAAGAAAATTCATCCATTTTATGAGGATTTTCCACGATCAATGACATGAATCATGGTTGCTGCAGATTCGCTTTCACTAAGCAATGAAACACGAGTGTCGATTGACACTCATTGAACAAAGGTTCCTCAACTAGACTGTGCGGTTGGATATTAATAGAATTGTAGCTAGAGATATCAAGTACGAGTCATGAAAATATCATAATAGAAAGCGCCCCCCTTCCCCTCCCCCCTCCTTTTCTCTTTTAATAAGCCTTCTGCAATATACATTAATTTGAGTCTCAAACCAGCTACCTGACACCGAGTGAGAAATCAAAACATGCATGCATGTGTGGTACCGTTATCTATTTCATGAGTTGTGAATATACATATGACCAACTTTGTTGTTCTCACTTATGTGTATCATTTTCAATAATCTCGATACATTATTTCTGTTCCTTTCTTTCTTTTTCACATTTTTGTTGTTTTATAAATATCTCTATATATATATTACGTTACTTAAATGATAATTACACGTAATACTATTTAATAAACATTGATTACTAGGAAGTACTTAAGATATATATAGCCAATTATAACATGTCTGATAGTTATATAATGTTGCTATCAATATTATTGTATAAAACATAAAAACATAATAGTTCAGAATAAACGAATTTCTATCCCTAAAAGAAAATGTGCCTTATCACATTGTCGATATGTACATTTTACCAAACGATCGATCAAATATCATGTGACATAACAATTTATATTCATTACACCTATATATTTATACAATTATAATTCTTAAACGATAATTACATGTGACGTTATTATATGACACTACTTAACAAACATTGTTGTAATGTAATTGATTATAGGCTCTTTAATTTTCTACGAATCACTATTAATACATATATATAACACGTAAATAAAGTAGTTCAGAATAAGTGAATTTCATCCCAAAAAGACATGCCCTATAACATTGTTGGAGTACATGTACATTTTGCCAAAGGATCAATTTTATGTGACATAACCATTGATATTTTCTATCATCAATATATTCTTATACAATTATATTATTTAAACAATAACTATTTGTGACACACTATTTAATAAATATTATTATAATCTAACTGATAATAATATCTTTAATATTCCATAGATCACTATCGATATATATACAACACTAAAATAAAATAGTTCAGAATAAGCGAGTTTCCCATTGAAAAGGGAAAAAGCCAATAACATCCCTTATCTCATTGTTAGAATATGTACAAATTACCAAAGGATATTTTATGTAACTTAACAATATACTATATATATATATATTGTTTATCATATATATATGTATATTTGAAAAAAACAAAAAAAACATAAAAAAGAAGAAGGTATAATAGGCTTTTAGGGAAAACAAGTTTGAAATTGTGTTATTGAATATATAGGAATTGCAACAAAATCTTCTTTTCTTTTTTAACCAAAGTGATATGTCCAAACTATATCTTTGTCATTGATAGTTACTCCTTGTGTCGCATTTTATGTGACACTTTTCGTTTTTCGAGAGTCAAACATGTTAACTTTGACCGAAGAACATTTGCGTATGGAATTTTCAATTTTTTTGAAATGAAATTTATATATTTGTAAACTACGTAAAGAGTACTATAAGTCACAATAATTGACATTCAAAATGTTAAAAAAATCTATGAAAAACATACGATCCAAGACAAACTTATTTGAATCTCGAAATGCAAAAAATGCCACATAAAATGGAACGGAGGGAGTATGACTTATGGGAAAAAAATTGGATTTTAAATTATTAATAGAGTTGTAAACAAATTATAATACGTGTTTGGGAAGCTGACAAAAAAATGGTGTGACATGTCTTTTAGTTAGAGTGATCCGAGCTATTTCCCTTTCGACGATAAAGTTTATCTTCCATCATTTAACTAGTCGATTTTGACTTCTCTTATCTTGAGGTCATATCTAGTATTCAGAATTAAGTGAAATGATATCTCTTCGGCTCTTCCCCAAAAAACATGATCTTTTATCGATGCACAAAAAAAATATTTTACTTTGAATGAAGAAGATATTGAAGAAATGTACGTACGTAACATAAGAACTATTGATAGGAGCTTTGGTTTCACTATGCAAATAATAATATATTCTAAACATGGGATTTAGAAATTTCGTTATATTAAAACATGAATCATAATAAGTTATATGCCCCTATTCAACATTATTTTTAATATATCACAATTGTATTTTATACGATTTTAATACTATACACTAAAATATAGTGATACAAATAGTTATTGTTCACTATATGTGTGACTCCATACAAGAGAATAACAATAACCTATATAATTGAGGAGGATTTATATAATTCAATAATTAACAAAAAAAAAGTAGTGGGTACCTCGTAGGACCTCGACCCGCCTACTCGGGTCTTGTATGGATATGCAGGAGGGTCTTCCATTATTCTTAGATCCAGAGGTAGCACCGGTCCATCAATAGCAGCATCACTTCCTTTCGCACCCGGTCTATTCAATTACTACTATATCCTCATATCTCATGAAGCCACAAAATATTTTGGTTGAAAGAAAAAAATAAAATACTATTTAGTTAGGTTTCGATATAAGGAAAATAAAAAAATAAATCAATATGGGTTGTAATGCAGTAATAAGATTGTTTCACTTCCAGTTTGAGCTTTGGATATGAAAAAAATCTTATTGGGAGTGTTATCCCCTAAATGAGCCTTATCGATTCAGATTTAATCGAAACTCCACCGTAGACCAAAAAGAAAACCAAGAAAAGTGATTTTTTTTCTTTTTTCTTTTTGCTTAATTCAAAAGTTTTCTATTTAAAAATAGAGTGAGCAAAATTGCAAGTTGGTTGTGACAAGACATAGTTGGTTAATTAATAAACATATCAAATGTGGAAAAAGAACTATTACGTTTGAAAGGTAAAAAGTCACCAAAAAACAAAGAGAATAGGGAGTCAACCGTTTGGGAATTCACATGGAATACATCAAATTCAATATTTAGTAAACGCTCCGTTTTATTTTGTTTGTCATACTTTTTTTTAGTATGTTTAAAAAAAAAGTTCTCTTTCTTCAGTTTTTTATGATTTTTAAATTTTAACTTTTCACACGACATATTTAAGTTCACAAAATCTATATATCTTTAATTTAAGATCACAAGATTAACACTAATAAAAAAACGGCATATAGTGACGGATAAATTTTATAGGTAAACAGTAAAATTGATCGTTAATCTCACTTAGTGATGAATTAGCGATAGATTTTCATTAGCTACAATCAAAATAGCGATAGACCAGCGAAAAAGTTCATAGCTAATTCCATTATTATTTTTAATAGCGATTTAAAATGAGGACAAAAAAATTAAGATGGAGAAAGTAAAAAATAAATAATAACCATGTAATGTTATTCTTTAAATTCATGTACCCTTTAAAGTATATTCAATAATTAAACTAATTAAATGATCTTGAAATATATATCAAATGATTAAATGATATTTTTTTATCAACGTAATATTCAATTAGTATATAATAATACAATAGATGATCATTAAACATAGGATTAGAAGAATACCATCCATTTTTCTCACCAGAATCATATTATATATATATATATATTAAAAAAAATTACTAGACTAGACATTGACACAACTCTTTAAAGATTTGCATCAAATTTTCATTTTCCTTTCCCTGAGAAATTAAATAATATTACATAAATTTTATTCGCGATTCTTTTTTTTTTAATACTATATATTTTACTCAAAACTTATCTTGAGTACTCGATGAAATTTTCTAGGACCTGAGTTAGAATTGACGTACAAATCTATTGGTATAGAGAGCGTTTTTCCCTTTAATCGACTCGATCATGTCCATAGAGTCTCCCATGATCCAATGTTATCATCTAAGTAATTCATAGGGAAATTTTCTAAAGATTGTTGTGGTGGTGATATTGGTTGTGGATTAGATTGGCCCATTTCCATACAAATTAGTGCCATGAGATTTGCTTGTTGACATTGCATGTTGACAATTTCAGCTTGTGCTTTAGCCAATTGTGCTTGAAGATCACTAACTTGCTTTTGTAATTGACAAATTGAACCAGCACAACCATATACTGGATCTCTTAGTCTTGCATTTGCTTCATATACCATGCTGCTTACAGCATCTGCCCTTTGAGATTCTGGTAATTCCTATAAAAAAAAAATTATAAGTGATCGATGTTTTAATAGTGTGATCGAATAAAAAGACAATCTGGTGAATGAAGCATCATTAGTTCACATGGGGCTTGGGGAAAGACGGTATGCTAAGGGGAGTTGTGGACTGTCTACTTTAATGCAAGTGTTAGTGATTGATTTAACGGCTTGACATGTGACCTATTGGTGAATAAGTGTAAATAGTTTTGCTAAATTAATCAAGTTGTTGAAACAACTATAGTATATAGCAAGTAATATCCGTCGTTAATTCTATTTGACGATGGATTAGAGATGTTGTATCAAATAATTACGTTTATCATAGAGATATTTAGTGACAGATTAACGATGAATTTAACGAATAATTCTTGCTATTGTAATAGTGAAGGATTTTGATCATTTTAACTCAAGAAGCCAATAGATATTATTTGGTATAGATATGATATGATGTAAACTTTAAAAATATAGATTATCTATCTTTCGATTGACCGTCTATATGAATAATCATTGACTATATTACTTTTTTAAAAACTTATCATGTCATGTCAAGTATCAGAAGTTTTTTATATTTACTTAACGTATAAAATTTAAAAAAAAAAAAAAAAGCCTGATATGATTAAAAAGTATAGAAAAATGAAATATTGAGACATGAAAAGAAAGAAAATACTTTATTTTAATAATTATTTTGAAAATAAATAAAGTAGATTGATGTGGTTGTTGTTTCTCATTATTATAGTCAATAGAGGAATAAATTCTTTACACTAAGAAGGGCAATATGATTGAGATATTTCCTTGTCAATTTCTTATGTCTATTTCAACCATCAATTTTAAGGTAGGTATTGCATTTCAAATTTGCAACTAAAACCTACCTAAATACTACAAAATGCCAAATTTATCTACTTTTCATGCATTAAAATTTTGAAATTATAGAATAAAGTCTTATTAAATATTAAATTATTCCTAATTAATAACCACCACAAAAATAAAAGAAATTTGTTTATCGTTTGACACTAAAAAACTGCTCATGTAAGAATTTTTTTTATATTATCGTACAAATAAAAGTTAGGAATTTAAACGAAAGATTTCATTAAAGAAAAATGCATATACAATTAGAAGCTTCCCTTATTTTAAAGGGATTCAATCATTTATATATATATTAATAAAATTTATTTATATTCTACTAAAAAATAAATATCAATATAAATCGAAACTAAAAAAAAAAACAAAAAAAAAACTAAATACCCAAAAAGCAAGGCAAAATATATACTTTGGGAGGTAGTGTATAATTAATAACTGGTATGAACGGACCTAGTAACTTTTTGTTTAAATCATATAGTATTTGTATAAACATATTTATTAAAAATGCTAAAGTATTCAAATGTGAACCTAGTACTGATCAGAATTCATAAACTTTAAATTCTGACTCTATTTCTTAGAGATGAATATTAGTACTTTGAGTTATGAATTGCTATTTAAAATTCATAAACATTAAATGCTAACGTACCATATATATCATCAATATCGATAAAAACTTATAATATATACCTGTAAAAACTTAATAATATTGCTAGCACCAAACACACGATGAGCCGTAGTGAACTTAATAGGATCATTTGGAGGAAAATAAGGTGCCAACACACATTTCTCAGCACAGCGCCGCCGTAATATTTTACAGGCGGCGCAAGGACTCACCACCACCACTGTCACTGACGGTGGTGGTGGTGAGTTAGGTGAAGATGAAGACGAAGGCGATACGGATCGAGATGAAGATGAAGATATTGTAGATTCCATTTTTAAATTTATTTTTTTTTCAATTTTTTTGATCTTTGTAGAAATGTGTATAAAAGGAATATAGTGTTTACTTGGTGTGTTCTAAGATGAAGTGAACAAAGGGTATATTTATAAGCCAAAGGAGAAAAATAAGTGGGAGTGTGATGATGTCATAAATTTGAAAAAATGACATCACTAACCTTTTGGTCTTTTTTATTAAAAAAAACTGTTTTTTTTTTCATTTGGTATTATGATATAATAATTTGAGACTATGAAAAAGTGAAAATGAGTTTGTTGTTGTTATTGTTTGTAATTTCTTTTGTTTTTTAGTTTTATTGGTCGGAGAGAAATTCTAATAGTTCAGTTAGCTATATAAATATAAAAATTAATTTATTGCAAACAGTTTGATTTTCGTCTCGAAATTTTTACTTGGATTTTATTTTGTTGTGGTTGTGGCCGGCTATCTTCTATTTTTACTAGTACTAGTAAATACTCCATTCATTTCAAATACGGCATACACATTTACTAAGAAAATGTTACTTATTAAGGATGAAATATTGACTATTTTATCTTTATTTATGTCTTAAAATATACTTTTACTGTTTATTTTTATTTGTCTATTATTTCAAATTCGTCACTTTTAACGTATCAAAAAAAAATCTCTATTTTATTCTCAATACTAATTACTTCTTCCCTCAAATAATTTTCTAAGACCTAAGATTGTAAGTCAATTAATATTAATATTGTGATCAACTACTCATATTAGTCATTATTTCTTATGAGGTATGTAAGTTCAAAGTGAACAAGTGAAAGTGAACGAAGGAAGTAATATGTCTTCGTCAAATATTTATTCTATTAAGGTATTGTGATCTTTAAGAAAAATTACTATAAAGGATATAAAATGTTAAAAATAATTAATTCTATCTTAAAATTTTAAAATAATAAAAGATACAAATATAAATTACGAAAAATAATTTGAAACTACCTACTTAAAGAGAGTTCATTGTCTTTTTGGCATTTGCATGTGAAAACTCCAAAACTAGGTTTGAATAGTTTTGCCGATTTCTCAGAATTATTTTAATATTAGTAATTTATTAATCAATCAATGATGTTAAATTAAGTCTTTAATTAAATAGTTGTTGTAAACCAACCTCATGCAAACGACTCGTATTTAATTAAGCCCAAAATTTATTTGTGACTTACTAACATTCTTGAAATAAAGATAACAATAATAAACATTTGAGGAGTAGGTTTAAGTACAATTTAAAATCCAAGTGTTATTATTAACAATGTTACGCGATATTATTACAATAGAATACTGAACGATAATTTAGAGATTAATTTAAAAATTAAATATTAGTAATAATGTTATGTGAGACAATTGCAACACGATGAAGTATCGTGATTAACTTATATATCATGCAGTCCTATCTGACGCGATAAATAAATTTTTGTGTCAGTAAAATTATTTAAAATATTTATTAATGACTCTAAATAATATTTTAATTTCTATTTTTCAAAAAAGAAAAAGGAAAAAAGAACTTTTTTTTCATGAGTTTTTTTTTTTGTATAAAATATTATATGTTGAGAGTGTGGAAAAGTTATTGCATGGGAAGTCATCATTAAGGAATTAATTGAGAGTAAAAAATGGGTAAGTGCTTCCTAACGACCTATCTTTCCTTAGTCTAATATTTATTATATTTTTCTAAGCAATCAAAAGTGTTTCACACCTAAAAGTTTGATATGTTGCCTTTCTAGAAAAATGCAAGTGAATTTAATTGATAGTGATTCGATGCATAAAGTATTTTGAATTTATATTGAATTTAGAATGATATATATTTAAGAGGGTATAATGTACGACTTATTATTTGACATATCGTGATTCTACATGTATTAGGAGAAATTAAATTTTAAATGCATCATTTAAAGGTAAAATATTTAATTTATATATTACTCTATTCGTTTACTTTTACTTGTTCACTATATTAAAAAATATTTTCACTTATAATTGGTCTATTGAGAGAATTTATTTTTTTCGAAAATACTTTGCTCTTTAACATTAATTTATTACTTGTTCTTCAAATGATCTCTCAAAACCCAAGATTAAATATCAATTTTTATAAATTTTCTTCTATATTCATATCAATTTTTTTTTTTTTAATTAAAGGTATGTTAATTTTAAATTGAACAAGTACTAAAAGCGATAAAAAATTCGCTATATGATGATTTTCATCAAAAATTAACTTGTCAAGATATTTTTGATGGATTATTCATCAAAAATCTCTTAAAGACAACGAAAATTGACTAAACATCCACCAAAATTTCTCGTTATTTACTATAATGTATAATAAATTGGTTAATCTTTTGTGTTATACATAATGAAGATTTTTAATTTCAACTTGATAAAAAGAAAATGGAGAATTTTTTCTTCTTCTTCCATTTCTCATTGGAAAAAGAATAAAAAAAATAAATTCCTCCATCTTTCTTGGACTTGGAAGTCTCAACTAAATTAAAAGAAAGTCAAGGGTGACTAATCTTTAACATAGAAAATAGGATCATCTTTTTGTTGTTGGCCTTGCAATTAAATTAAGCCACGTGTAACATAAATTTGGTAAAATATTTGTTATCTTGTTATTAAGTCAAGATCTATCAGAAAATAATCGTTCTACTTCAATAAAAGTAAGAATAAGATCTATATATATATTATCTTGAAAGTAAAAATAAGATTTGCGTATATTTTATCTTAAAAGTAAGAATAAAATCTACGTATATCTTATCCTAATTAAAATATTATTGTTATTATTATTTATTTTTTTTGTATACTAAAAGGATCCAAAATTAAGTTGTTGGTATTTTGGGTTTCTATTATTAGTGAGACAAAAACAATAATTCCTACTACCTTAACCACCATTTCATTACGTGTCTTCAAAGTAGAAATAAAAAATGACAAAATAATATTCATATAACATTATTTTATATTTATATTATTTATTAAATTAATAAAGACAAAGGTCAGCTCGTTTGGCACATGCTTTAGGAAAAAAAACTTCTTAATTTAGCTTCTTTTTTCTTTTTGCCTGATTATGACCCTTTTCAAAATAAAAAAAATAGAATAATTTATGGGTAAAAAACCTAATTATTTATCCACTATCAATGTAATTTTATATAGAAAAGTATATTTTGATTTTACATAAACTTGTTCGAAATTAAATTACATTAATTATTACATTCAATATATTTGATATCAATTTTATCATAAAAGCAATAAGTTTCTAGTTTTTATTCATTAAGATTCAAGCTCGAGATTTATTTACATACAACATTATCCGCGAATAAGCTCTAAGATTTTTTTTTATATATGACATTATACATGCTTCATGCACTTATATTTTATGGTGTTAGAATTAAACTATTCAATTTCAAATTAATAAAAGAATAAAAACAAAAGAATATTGTTGACTGATTCTTTTCTTTGTGATTTCACAAATAATTCCACGGTTTACACAGTTTGTTAGGTAAGAGTAATACTCATACTAATTTAATGAGTTTCACGATTTTTTTTTAATAAAAAAAACAATTTAATTTTCCTAATAATATGAATTATTTATTACGTTTAAAACAGATCCACTAGAGAAAAAAAATCAATTTTAGCCATTGTTACATATGTAGCTTCTATTGTATTATTCTTCACGTTTGTTATGTTTTACTTTACACGAATATTTATCAGCAATAATTTTTTTATGAGAATAAAATTGCGTACACGCTATCTTTGAATTTTTTCAAAAAAAACAAAATATCACAATATTTAAATTCATATAAAAAATTATGTAAAATGTGTTTGATCCTCGTACTTTGAATCCACTTAACTTTTGAAATAAACATTATTATATCTTATAACTTGATATAATTAACATGTTATCTTTGACAAAAAAAAACAACATGTTATCATCATAGCTAATACGTCCAAAAGTACGCATCTAATTTCTAACTTTTCAAACAAACGATAGAGAGAAAAAAAATATATCTACTAATTAAATAATCTTTTTTAAACTTATAAATTTGTAATATATCTACTAATTAAATAATCCTTTTTAAACTTATAAATTTGTCAGTGGAAGCAGTTGGACTCAATTGCAAAACAAAAATTGTAGGATGGAAAATATATATATAAAAAAGAAAAATTATTCTATATATTGCGTGTGGACTTTGTTAAAGAGAAAATAATATAATATATGACAGTTGAGAAATATATTTTTAAAAAATAATTAAGGTCTGTTATTATAATTATACTTTAGATCATTAATTTTATTGAGTTAGTATCATATATTTTATAGGGATAAATGTCTGAAAAATATCCTAACTTAAGTCGAATTTATTATTGTGATACTAAACTTTCATGAGGACTTACCTTTCTAGACTATTTAATACCGTATTTTAAATATATATATTTGCCAACGTGGACATAAAAAATAATGCAAAATTATAAATGTCCACGAGTGCACATATATATCTTTAAAATACATTATTAAATAGTTCAGGGGTAAAAAATACACTATTAAATAGTTCAGAGAGGTAATACGTCCTCATGAAAGTTTAGTATCGCAACACCAAATTTGACCAAAGTTGGATTTTTTTCAGACCCTTATCCCTATTTTATATCTTTTGAAAGAGGAAGAGAAAATTGTCATATGACCTCGGAATGAAGCCCTATACGATATAAATTTAATTAATTGAGTTTTAATACGAATATCGAAAAAAAAAAAAAGTCATATGAAGCACGTCATTGTGATATAGAGGAAATAGCACGTGTACATTTGAAAGGAAAATTAAGTAAAAATAACATGTAGTGAAGGCAGTGATTTGATCCCTACTAATTTTGTTGACATGATGGCCTACACTTTGTGTTGAAATTAATTTTGTAATTCTTGACCTTTCTTCTAATTTTTATTTTTTATCGGTGGTTAATATTTATATTAAAGTTTGATAAATATTATTTGTATTGAAGTTTGATAAGTATTATCTGTATTGAAATTTGATTAAATTTGAATATGTGTATTGTAAAGTCTGGTGACACTTTTAATAAGTTTTCTTTTTTAAGAATTTGAACCCAAAATTAATGATTAAAGATGAAAAAATAATGTTGATAAGAATGACCTTAGATCTGAAAAAATAATGTTGATAAGAATGATCTTAAGTCGGTTCAAATTTCGAAAACAAAAACTCTTAACCTTCTTATAAAACTTGAATAATTTTCATCCCTTTACGTATCGGGCGAGAGTAGAAAATTAATGAAAATAATTCACATTGGATTAGGACGAAAATTTCAAATTTTTTATAAGACTTTAAATTTCTCTTTAAGACATTATTGATCTTAGGTAATGAATTTTAAATAATATATGTATTTGAAATAATCATTTGTCTTGTTATATGATAGAGTATATTGAAATGTTATCTTCTATTTATTTCATTTTTCATAGTAATACTTTTACTTTGAGAATAAGTCTAAACTAAATTAATATATTTAGGTAACATTATGTTTTAAGAAATTTTTATTTTTAAGACAACATTTTTTTTTCATGTTCCTATTTATACCCAATAATTTCAAAATTTTACCATCGAGTTGTTTGAATCTATTTTGAAGGGGTTTTAATTAAAAATTGTCAATCTATATGCGTATTTATTTTTAGTTGAGGACGTGTCAGAAATAATTTTTCTATCTGCAAAAAATAGGAATAAAATCTACATATATCTCATACTGTTCAAATTTCATTTATAGAAATATATTTAGTATTATAATGTTGTTGTTTTAATAGTCTATATATCTATTTACGTTTATTTAATGATTAATTTTCGATAACAATTCCAAATAAAGAGAGAGCAAAAGAAGGAATAATTATACAAATTATACAATTTCGAATTTAGATAACTATATCATCTCGATCATATTCTAAAATAATAATAGCGATAAAAAAATAATGATGATAATAAAGTAAACCACTAATATCTTAATTAGTTCTAAATCTCATATTGTCTTTTTATATATTCAAAGAAGTGAATTTTAGTTTTAGAGAACTAATTTTTTCTATAAAATATATAAAATATGAAATTGTATCATTATTTTGTAAGCAATGTGTGTATTTTAAAATAATCAATTGTCTTGTTATCTGATAAAGTATATTAGAATATTATCTTCTATTTATGTCATTTTTCATAGTAATACTTTTAATTTGGGAATAAGTCTACATTTATATTCATATATCTAGGTAACATTATTTTTATAATATCATAAATATATATGAACTATTAGTACAATATTAAAGACATATATAAATCATCAGTATAACGAAAGACAATATTAAACCTTTTTCGATAGCAAAGGAACAAATTATTGTTGCATTGACCAAATTAAATGAATTTAATTTTCTTCATTTACTAGTCTTATGTACTATATACTATAATTATTGTGTAATTTGCTAAATTATCTTGAAGTATATTAAACGTGGATAAAGGGAGAAGAATTTAGTGTAGGACATTGGGTTAAGACCAAACATTTTTGACTATATAGTTATTATTATCACCATCAATTAGCTCAATTTGACCTAAGTTTTGTACCTAATTAATGCTGTATAGAGAGAGATTAATAAATATTCCATCATCATTATACTTGAAGAATACTGCTCTTTCCGTCTAATTTTATATAAGTTAATTTAACTTTATACGGAGTTCAAAAAAATAAAAAATATTTATAATTTGTGGTTTAAAATAAGTGAGACATATATGTGTGGCTATAAATTATTTTATTAAGGAAAAAAATATATATTTTAAAGTTAAATTTTTATTTAATATAAAAATACGTGACTGTGATTCTTTTTTAGACTGACGAAAAAGGAAAGTGGATCATATAAATTGAGACAAAAGAAATAGTAGCTTTTCCCTTCATTTTCAACTATCGTTTTAGCTCAAAAATTTATTACAAAAATAATTTTTGAATTCAACGTTAGAAATTGATTATTACTTTAACTATACCTTTAATATTAAGAGCTATGCATAACATTTAATAGAAAAAATAATTGATCTTCATTAAAAATATAGTTAACTTAATAAAATATATCTTAAATTTATGATTTTCGTAATTAGCATGAAAAAGCTAAAATGATAATTAAAATGAGACGGAGAAAGTAATAGATAGTTCATTAGGTTTCTAGAGATTTCTTTCATGTCAAATACGTGTGCAATTGTCTAAGTTGTACTCATTATTGTACTTGACCTCAAATACAAGTAGGGTGATAAAATTATAAACGATTAGGATTATGACTGAAATTTTAATTTATTTTTATTCAATTTAACTTAAATAACTCATATATTTAGAAATTCATTTCATTTTAATATTTTCAAATTCAGTTTAACCGGCTCATTTAACATTTTAAAATACAAGTATAATATATGAAAGAATTGATTAAAATTAATAGTAAATTCAATATTAGTTATGAATACAACAGAATTATGAGTTTAATATAATGTTAATTGTTAGGATAATTAACCAACAATCCTTATGAATTGTCTCGATTTAATACTCGTAACAATTACCTCTTCTTTTTTTTTTTTCCAAATGTATTTAATTATCTTTATAAAAGTCTAATTATTTCTATTAATTTCGATTTAACATGTTAATTGCATACCAAAAACCTAATTAATCACAATATATATGTTTATTAAACTTCGATTATATATTATTAACATGGACTTTTAGCATTTTTTTTAATGATTACTATTGACTTATAACGATCAAATTAAGGCTTTTATCGATCATATTTTCCCTAACTCACTATAGTCCTTTTTCTTGTACTTGTGTACACATTTTCTCTAATTTTTTTCCTAAAGGAAGGGAAAAAAAATAGAGTCCAAGTTGTCAACTTGGTATAGTTAATTAATAGACGATAAATAACAGTAGTGGAATCAAATATTTTATCAAGAAATTTAATATATAAAGAAATATATACATAAAAGTCAAAGAAGATCAATAACTACTATATATATATATATATATATATAAAATACTTTTAATTATATATAAATAATATATTTTTTATCGAAAGAGACTTCTTTCGATCCTATCATATTTAAAATAATTTAACTAAAAAAAAAGTGATTGAAAAAAGAAAAGAAAAGAAAAAGGTCCACACGGCTTTGAGTTTAATTTTTAGCCAGTTTCCCATTGAGACCTCCGGCTTATATACTATTTAGCGATGAGTTATTAAAAAATATTATTAATTTTAAACAATTTAGCGATGAAGTTGATAGCTAATTTTTTTTAAAAATAGCAAATTAAGTGTTAGCTTAGAGTCATGTTAATTTATAGTATCTTTTTCTTTTTTGAAATTTTGATGATTTCATGTTGTGTACATTGACAATATAAATTTGTTTTATCTTAACAAATTAAGTTAATATATAATAAAAATTAAGAGTGCAACAATTATATGTAGTGTTGACAGTATATATTGTTTTATCTTAACAAATTAAGTTAATATATAATAAAAATTAAGAGTGCAACAATTATATGTAGTGTGAAAAAAGAGATAGGTATCTTTATATGCTTTTTGAATATTTCTGAATTATGATTATATAAATTTTAAATTAAAAAACTAAAAAAATCTATGTTCAATTCCACACTAAAAAATTGATAATTCAATTTTTGTATATCATTTTTTATAAAAAAAAATGAGATGGAGAGAATATTATTTAATGACACGTGAAACACCTCTACTATTCAAAAAAAAAATTAATTTGAAATCACGAAACACAGTTTTTTTTTTTATTATTAAAAAAAAGAACATTATGGTGGTGAAATATGTGTACTTCAATTATTAATTAAGTTAAAGAAATATAAGTTGTGAAACATACTTTTTTTTCTTTTAAACCAAGGACGACATGGTCATGAAATGTGTATTCAAACTTTATCCTAATTTAAGACTACCTTATAAGAATATTTGACTAAAATATTGGTTCTAGAAGTTTCTTTGTGGGAATTGAAGGATAATTTTATTTTCCATTGCCATTTTTTTTTCCTTTTTTAAGTCTAGTCATTCACTAAGAATATTGATTTTGAGTCTATTGATAAGATTGAGAATGATAGCCTAAGTTGAATACAATATAGTCAATACTCAATAACTAACCCTTCATTTCTAGCTTGCAACTAGTAGTACTAGTTAGTGTCACATTCATACCAACAAAATAAAGAAAATAAATGGGGTTGGGGTGGGGGTAGGGGAGGAAGGGGGTTGGGGGTGGGTGGGGTGGGGGGGTGAGGATTTTACATTGTTTTGAGAATCCCCACCAAAGAAAGACTTGCCAAATTCTAAATGACCCCACCATAATCAATTTTATGAAATTAAATAATGATGTATTATGAAACTCAACACTCAAGAATGTGACATAGTGTTAATCAGACAGGGTAATAATTATGAGAGATCAGAATTTAAAAATCTGAGGTATGCATGCAAAACATGAGATGATTTCTTCACATAGCCATCAGATATTCAGTGAAATAGTTGAGGTACAACGCAAGGTAATTCAGACGCTATCGACATAAAAATAGTGATATAATATAGGAGAGGGAATTTTAGTTCTAGAGCTTCAAAGAAGGGCAAAGAAATAGAAGAAGTCAATTGGTTTAGTCTCACAAAAGTCTTGATATGCTAGTTGAGTTAGGTTTGGCTTGACCTAATACACAATATTTACCCATTAATAATTAACTCCTATTAATTTTCAATTTTTTAAAATTTAAAAGTTGATTTTTAAGTTTACCTAGCTAGTAGTACACATATGATTAGGGGTTATGATATAGTAGGTAGTTGCTTTGTGTATTATGATAGTACTATTTTGTTACTAACATGATTCAATTATGACTGTTTGGTACAAAATTATGATTATGAATTACAAAATGATTTTCTAGAGATAATAATTCCTACTCAAATAGTTGAGAAAAACATCAAGTCTTTGAAAAAGTTAAAACAATAGAACTTCTACAAATTATATTGAATTATCAACTACTATGTTTTGATCTCAAATTATATTGTTCTGTTATGTGATACTTGAAGCGAGAGTCTTTTGAAATTAACCTCTCTATTATCTCACGAGATAGGAGATAAAATTAACATACATTTTACCCTCTTCAAACTTCAGTTTGAGATCGACTATACTTTGTATTGATGAATATTTTTTTTCGAAAAAAGAAGAAGTCACATCCATCATTAGCCATATCATGACCTTTCAAAGCAATTACTTAATTATATATAAAGACCAAAAATAATATTAAACCCTAAAGCAACAATAATATCAAACTTACATATTATAGACTGATAGTCTGATACTTACTAATAAATAAAAAGAGATTTTAAAATGTCTTATAGTATGAAGGAAAACCTTACATAATTAGACATAATTTACTACTTTATATACTATTATCATCTATACTTTCAAAATATTACGTATCTTACCATTAATTAAGAATTTTCTATAAGATATTGATGAAAATACACCTAAAATAAATGTATTTTTACCAGCACATACACTAAAATAGGGAGAGAGATGAGCGAGACTCATCATGTATACCCAGATACATGCAAATCACATTAGATACATGTATATGTATGTATACATGTATCCGGTGTGATTCACATGTATGTAGGATATGTAGGATAACATAAACATTGGAAAGTAGCGATCCAGATGGGAGAGAGGCGAGGGAGACAATCAAGATTTGTTATATATCTCAAATACATGTGAATTCATTTAAATACAGATATACAATTACACCTAAATTTAATCCTATGTATACCGAGATACATGTATTTGAACGTATCTAAACATATCTGAATGAGCCAAAATCTGGTAAAACACGTAATATTACAAACTAGAATGTGTCTTAGTGATTCTGTCCTAAATTAGTAGGGTTTATATATATAAAAAAAGTTGCAGTATGGAAGGTGAATTGGCTGTCGTATATTCATAAACAACTCGTTATCTAGATAGTATACAGAAACCTCCTATTAAAATATTTAATTTCAATCACTATATATATATCATATCATATATCATTATAAGTGGAAAGCCACAAAAGTAAAAGTTGAAATACTATTTTACCCCTATCTTAATTCAAAATATTATAATATATCTAAGCAATTAAATATTAAATAATAATTACATAATATTATATTAAATACTAAAAATAAAAAGGTGTTTTAAAACACATTTTAAAAATGTCTTTTCATTCTCCAACACAACTTTTAAGCTCTCTACAAAATTCTAGGTAAACTTTTGACTTATAAATATTATGTGTTTGAGGTAAAATTATTATTGGCAAATATATAAGCTAATTCGTCTTTCATAACTAAGAAGAAAAAAGAATTTGATTTCATCAATTATACAAAATGTGCTTAAGCACGGAGATTGCAGATTAAGGTTGAAGGTTGTATTGGAGTGTTCTCTCGCTTTCCGAAGGGTTTAGACTTAGTGGTGTCTTTCGTAGTAATACTCTTATTCTTGTACCGTCTTTCTTTTTGCTTTCTACCATCAAATGTTTTTATGGTATTTCGGTTATTACACTTTTTTGTTGTTATTGTTTTCATAATAGTTATTATAGTATTATATTATATCCTCTTCATTGGCATTTTTCTTTTTTATATTTACTCTAATTTTCTATATTGTATATGTATATGTTATGATATGTGAAGCAATGAATATGTAAATTTTCTTTACTTTTGTCAGAAATAAGTATTATCTTATTTTGGAGAAAAATATGATACATACTTCGTTATACATAATTTGTAAATTATAGGATTTGTCAGTGCAAATACTTCCCTCCCTCTCATGGTCCGTGCCTTTTGTTTTTCCTCTTTAAATTTGTAGCTTCCGAATATGAATAGCTTCTTAATTCTATATTTATTTTCTATCTATAATCTATATGAATAAAGTCTTGCGATATGTTTTAGTTTTCTTCTATTTGTTGTGTGGTTTTTGTGAATTTCTTTTTATCATTATCGTAAGTATGTATGTTATTTGGCTCAAATTATTCATATCACTTTATTAGAAGTGTGTTACCAACTAAACAAAGTTAAAAGATTACAGATAGTAGCTTAACAGAATTGATTTATTGATGGTAGCTTCAGAGTAATTGATTTTAAACATTACGATGTGCCTCTCATTTGTTGTTTCTTGACGCACATTAAAAATATTACTTCACATGATTTATATAAAATTTTAATTGTTCTAAATTCACATGGAGCACACGTGCACTGCATGTGTCCAGAGACTAGTGTGTGTATATATATATATATATATATAAACTACGTTGCTAAAAGGTAGTATCTGTGGGTGGAAACTAAAAAAGGCGCAAAAACACATAAAAGAGTTACCACTAAACGTTGGTATTATTGGCAACTAAAACCGCCACTACACCATAGAACAGTTGTTGCTAAACGATAGTGTTAGTGGAAACTTAACCACCACTAATTGATTAAAGAATCACTGCTAAACGTAACTCAAAAACAACCACTGATTGATATAAGAGTCGTTGCTAAAGTAAGTATAGTTGCAAAAGAAATAAGCCACTAATTCTTATTATAGTCGCCGCTAAAAGAAAGAATTAATGGAATAAAAATGTGCCAAGAATTCACATAACAAACCTCGCCAAAAGTTCATATTCATATCACCAAAACCGCCACTAAAATATGACAATTATCGCTACAAGATTGTATTAATGACAACTAAAATAACGACTAAATCATTAAACTATTGACTAAAAGACTATATTTGTGGTATCTAAAATTGTCGCCGCTTAAAATAAATTTTGCTGCTAAAACTCCCTTTGAGTCAACAGTTAAAAGTTTTAGCGACCAAAATAAAAAGTTTTAAAGTCGCTGCAAGTCTTTTAGTGACAAAGTATAGTCGTCGCTAAATTTGTGAATTTGGTCGCTAAAAGTCTCTTTTCGTGGCGATGATAACCGCCTTAAAACTTCTGAATGTCGCCGCTAAAAGTAACTATTAGTGGCGACTTTAACCGCCACTAAAACTTATAAATGTCGTCGCTATAGCCTCAACCGCCGCTAAAATTATGAATGTCGTCGCCAAAAGTATTGTTTACCTGCGACTTTACTCGCCGCTAAAACGTATGACTGTTGTCGCTAAAAGTCACCAATACTGGCGACTTTAACCGCCACTAAAACTTATGAATTTGGTCGCTAAAATTGACCTTTAGCGACAAAATTTAAAAGTTTTAGCAACGGTTACGGTCGCCACTAATTGTGACTTTTAGCGAAAAAAGTTAATGTTTTATTGGTGTTTATAGTCGCCACTTTTAGTGAAAAAAATTAAAGGTTTAGCGGCGATTATAGTCGCCGCTAAAAGCCACTATTAGTAACAAAAATAAAGAGTTTTAGCGGCAGTTGTGGTCGCCACTAAATCATATAAATTAGCCACTAAAAGAAAGAATAAGTGGAAACTAAAACCGCCACTAATTCCTATAAAGGCACCGCAAAAAGTACATTTTAGTGGCATTAGAAATTTCCACTAAGTCGTATAATATTCATAGCGAATAATATGCATTTGGGGCAATTATAATCGTCACTAAAATTTATATATAAAAGTTTAAAGTTAGATTACGAAAATATCTTTCATCAATTTTTTAAATTAAAAAATGTTTTATTAATTTTTAAATTAAACTAGACCAAATGCATGATTAGATGTGACAACTTATCATTTTTCATTTCTTAATGAATTTGATTGTTAAACCTTTTAGCTTCTACCATTAAACACATTCATTCACAACCTTTTATGTACTTAATTTTTCCCTTTATAAATTGAATAAAAAATATTAATTCACTATGCTTTGTGTTTTATCATCTAATAGTTCTTATGTAATATTTTTTTATTGGTCACTATTTTTCTTATTGATTTGTGCCTTCGTTCATTTTTTATTTTAATGATGGAGAAACACATCATCTAATATTTCTCATGTAATATTTTTTTATTCGTCAATATTTTTCTTGTTAGGTTTGTGCCCTTCGTTCATTTTTTTTTATTTTAATAATTGTTGGAGTATTTATGTCCCAAGAAACATCAGCCTTGGGGCCTTGAGGGTTAGAATTTTTGAGTGATAATTCTAATTGATAAAAATATTGTTCTAGCCCTACAAGTTGTTCATTATCTCCAAAAAAGATTTATTGATATTTAAGTTTTAGGCAAAAAGTAAACACTTAAAAGAGTTTATTTTATATGCACGAAAACACAAATAGGAGTACTTCAGATAATGTTGAGCAATTTTATATCAATAAGAGTTGGGCTTATATAAATTATAACAGTAACAGAGGTCAAACGTGCAGGGCACGTTTCGAGAACTAGTTAGTCTTAAAAGTATTATGTGGTTTAAATAGTTTAATTCTTTGTAGGTACAATACAACTAGTTTCAAATATAATTTTTTTTCTTCAGTAACATAAAGAAGTTAAGAGGAAAATGACTTCTTGCCTATTTCTTTTGTCAATAACACAGCCAAATAAGATCTAAACGTCAAATGTTATTATGGTGCGTAACAGTAACAATCATTTCGCTATAGCAGCCAAAAATATGTCTGACATTATAAAGATACATTTATAATCTCAATCCTGAACATTCTTAAGGAAATAATAGCAATATTTGCTGCTTCACCTTAACTAAGATCATATGCATAACTTTTGAAATAACATCACTTACTATATATACATACAAAATAAAATTCCATCTGATGCTTCAAACTCGCGCAACAACAGAGCAATGTAGAGGATGGAAGTAGTACCAAAATCGAGCACGACACCATCTGGACACATCAACTTGACCTTGTAACACTGCTGATCTAAATGCAGGTTCAGCATTTCAAGCGTAAGTCATTCTTTGAGCTAGAAGAGTACATTTTAGACATACTGCTTGAAGGAAAACTCGCAGTAAACATGTTTACGTGTTAAAGACACAATACGATACAATGGGGATTTGAGCAATTACAGTTTCTCAATTTTGAAGTGCAACTGGAGCAGTATAAAACCATACGCGAAAAACTCTAAGCTCAATATTTCCTTCTCAGACTGATGAATGAAAAGTGAAATTCGAGAGAAAAGATAAAGTACCTTTGTTCACCTACACTCTGCGGACAGATCACAGTTGAGCTGATATTTGTCTATTCATAGAGAATTTCGGCATAACTGACGAAAGAAAGAAAAAAGATGGTTAAGTTGAGATAAGATAATAAAGTTAAGATTGTGCTTAGGCTTTTAGATGTTTAAGTTATGAGGAGTAAAATTCTGTCTCGTGTGCGTTTGAACTCTCTCAGTAGAAATATCAAAAATCAAGAGTTGAACATGTGCATTACTCTAAAGTCTAAACCATCTCCTCCTTCCTCAACTCACGGGAAAAAGAAGCAATACGTTTCTTTGATAAGTTAGAAGAAAACCTGGATGTAGTCCATTCAAGTGAACGTTTTTAAGCCGGTGAACTTGGTAGAGCAATTGAATGTTAATCAAGGTTGAACTGTGCAATACAAAGAACTTGTGTCAGCCTCAGCTATAACAAGTCAAGCTAATAGAAAAAAAGAAGAAAAATTCCGCAAAATTGAATTCTCAGTAAATTAACAAATGCATCAAGTAAGACTACATCATATTTTGAACAGGTTTATGCTGTCAGTTACTACTACTACTACAATATAAGCATCTCGGCAACTGAAACATGAGTAAGTCGTTTTTTGTTATCTAACCTTGATTTTATTCCGAGTAGGATACACTTCCTTGCATTTCCCCTAGTTCTGAGGTCCCACTCGAGGATGAGTACTAATGGGAATAATTTGACGGGAACTTCATAATCTCCAAAGTTATCAGCTTACTGTCTATATCTTCGGCCAAATTTCTGAATATCCAAAACAAGAAACTGATGTTTTTAACTATTGTGCTAAAAATTCAAATACTGATAAAAGTGATGTTTTCGCTATTGTGATAAAGATCCAAATACTATGCACACCCGGCTGACATATCTACCAATGTAAATGGTAAAAGATTTGTAGTACATTAGCATTACTTTGTGCTATCAATCTTCTAGAGTAAATTATCAATTCTAACCTACACTCGGTTTCTTTTACAATGACTCAGAGCAAGTTTAAAGATTATATTAGTTGCAACATGTCTCCATTTTGTCATCTAAAATTAGAATGAAAATGCTTTGCTCTACAAAGTGGCAATAGATGATCCACACTGTTCAACACTACTAAGAAAAACAAGAAGAATTAACAAACAAGGAAAAGCAAGGTAAACAGAAAAACGGAGATAGGAAACAAACTTTGTGTCTTGTATACCTCTGAATTCTATTAGAGCTATGCATTTACGAGTGAGCATGTTCATTACTCTAAACCTCCATTCTCCATAGTCCAAGCGCTGGAAAAGGGAAAGAACAAGAATACATGAAATGTTATCAACTTTCTGAAGCAAATAATTTCAATTCTTACATATATACCAGCTTTCGTTTTATCACCTTTTTTTATGTCATCTAAAATTAATTCATCCTGATCCAAAGATCATTCCTCAGCTTCACAGTGGCAATAGACGCTTTGTGCTGCTCAAGGATTTAACAAACGAAAAGAATTACTTAACAAGCAATAAAAGGGAAGTAAACAAAAGAATAAAGAATTTTAACTTACAATTTATCAGAGCACAATTTTTTTAAAATCATTACAGGTATTCCCAATCAATATTTATGGTGGGAATATGAGCAATTTTTGGCCAGTACTCCCCCTTGTCAAATTGTAGGAGTGGTTTGACCAATGGGCATTCCAAAATATATAGATTACAGATAGAAGGGGGCATCCCTTTTACTGGAAGAGATTTGAGATTAGGACAACTCGAAATACCCAACTCAGAGAGACGCTGAAGACCTTCGGTTGGTAGTGAATGGAGATCATGAAGGTCATATAGATATAGCTCAGAAAGAGAGGAGGGAAGCCCTTCTTCCAGCAGCGACTGAATTTGAGGTGAATTAATACAAAGTTCCTTAAGTACAGGGAACTCTCCCTTCCCCAGTACACCCCACTGCTTCCACTTCGGCATCTCTGCGAATTCAAGCTTCTCAAGAGAATTAAATGGCTCTGTGGATGACAAAGTACCATAGAACTCTTCACTCACCTCTGTTATTTGACGCATCCCTCTAATGGTAAGGAATTTTAAACAAGGAAGTTGTCCTAGTGCTGGCAAGGAATCACAGTCGTTGCCGTTGCTAAGAGACAAGTTTATTAGCTTATGAAATGAATGATCACCTAGCCAACTTGGAAATTTTGTTCCTCTATAGCCAGTGATTTGGAGTTCTTTTATGTTTGTATTTGGTTGTAGCTCATCAAGAATCTCTCTTTCAGTTTGTGAATTGTCAGCATTACTTCCGTTCCACTTCAAATATAATCTTTCAACATGTTCCTTTTCCCTCATGTTTGCCTTCAGAGATTCCCTTCTATCTACCACATGTTGCAACCCTAAAATTGATAGAGATCCATACAAGTTATGCAGTTCACCCAAATCTTCCATTCTTGAACCACCGCGACCACTTAGAAGAAACTTGGCTCCCACTAACACATGGAGACTTTTCAACTTGCTTAGACATAGGGGTGTTGTCAAATAAGCTTCGCTAATGTCAAGGTGACGCAAGTTGATCAAATTTTCCATATGCAGAGGTAGCTCCTCAAGCAAACCACAATGTGACAACAGAAGTGTCTCTAAGTTGTACAGTTGACAAATTGAATCTGGCAACTTTTTTATCTCTGTCCAAGAAAGGTCCAAAAACCTTAGGTGCTTTAATTTGATAAACAAGTTATCTGGCAACTCCGCATTCTCATAATGAGACAATGATAGTGCCCTTAAAGACGTTAGGCTTGGCAATATGTCATGCAGCACCCTCTTGCTTAGAGGGTATGAAAGCTGCTGGATATTGATGGGAAGCAATGTCCTCAGCTGCTCCAATTTCCCGAGGGGTTTCAGCTTACCAAAATCACCTTGGCCCATTGAATAGGAAATGTGCCTACTTTGTTCCAACATAGGAGATCCTTGGTTCTCTTCCAACCTCATACACAGATTTGAAGATGCAAATTGGGCCAAATCATTGACGAGGTCATGCATTAAGAATTCCCCTGAATTCCATTCAGAAGACTCTCGGACCTTTTCAAACAATGATCTCGATCTCAACTCGAGAAAGTAATGGTTAGCTGAATGAAACTGCTGTACAAGACCATTAGCAATCCACAGGTGAATAACTTGTTCTTTGCAAAAAAGATAATCTTTCGGATATATTGCACAAAAAGCAAAACACCGCTTCAATTGTGGACAAAGATCATTGTAGCTCAACATCAACGCTGGTAAGATTCCATTCGAACAACTTTGCAGCTCCCATATTTTACTTCTTAAAATGTCTCTCCATTCATCCACCTCTGATTTGGAGCGTAAAATACCAGCAAGTGCCTTTAGAGCTAAAGGCAATCCTTTGCACTTGTGTGCAATTTGTATTCCAACCTCTTCAAGTTCTGGATGTTCTTCAGGATCCATATTTTCGAATGAATGCCGCTTGAATAGATCCCAAGAGACTTCACTAGAAAGAGTCCCCACATTGATTGCCCCACAACCCATCATCGAGGCAACACTCTCCTTACGCGTCGTCACAATGATCTTACTTCCTACATTTCCTTGTACAAAAAGATTTCTCAAGTCATCCCACTCTTTATAGTTTTCATTCCATACATCATCTAAGCCAATAAGAAACTTTTTTCCCTTAAAGCTCTCCTTCAATTTGACTTGAAGTTGATTCAGATTGTTATCAACCATTAAGCCAAATTCTTGAAGTAACTCCTTTGTTATTCTGACAATATCATATGGTTCAGACACGCATATCCAAGCTTTCAAACCAAAATGGTTTTTTACCTTCTCATCATTGTAAACAGCTTTAACAAGTGTTGTCTTGCCCACGCCCCCCATTCCAACAACAGGAACTACAGTCAGAATCTTTCCATCCTCAGACAACAAACGGTCAATCAATCCGTCAATTTCATTCTTCCTGCCTAAGATTTCAGACTCAACAGCTACAGAAGTTGAAGATTCCCTTTTTACTTGTTTACCCGAATCGAGATATTTTGTTAGATCAAGACGACCAATTTGCGTTTCCAACTCCTCCAATGTTTCAATGGTATCTTCCAACTTGTCCGTTATGTTAATAATGAAATCATCACTCAAGCACAGGTTGCAGTCACTTACCTGTTGATTGCTTCTTTCTCCAAGATTTTGATGCTGACTTTCCACTTTTAGTCTTAAAACCTCATAATTGACTTCTTCTACTAAGTTCTCAGCACCATCCACAGCATCTCGAAGCTCACTAAGCCACTGCCTCACATATGGATTTGATGCTTGCTTATTCTCTGCATCATTTAACACAGCCTGAAGGCCAAGCAAAGTCATCCTCAGCTTCTTTAAGAGCCGAACATCACGCTTGTCCCTCTTAAACAAGTTGAGCAGATCACCATTAGGAGCAAGCCTATCAAAGAGAACATTCAAAGCTGAAGAGAGAAATGCACCACCAACTGCTAAACCAATCTCCATTTCTGAAATCTGCAAAGCAAAACAAGAAAACACTAAATGATTATATATAAGAATTTGGAGAAGATTACTGTTTCTTTACAAAGAGCTTTATTTTACCTGTTGAATGATGAGAGTAATTTGCAACTAATCACTGCTAAGCCACTGGTTTTACTTGTAATTGGTACAACTATGTCTGCTACTGTCCTTTTTTTCTCTTTTCCAAAAGTATGACTTTTCACCCAACAAGATGACAAAGACTATTCATTACTCTCTCAATGCCTTAAATAATTGAAGCAAGAGAGGATAGGAAAGGAGTCATTTGGTGTGATGGATAAGTCGAGTTAATTCGGAATTATCTTTGAGTGCCTTTTATAAAGGTTTTTTGGTTGGAAGACAAGTTATATTAGAATTAGTTATGATGTGAGTAATTATGTTGAGCTAAGTTATGAAGGGAATAGTTACGCTGATTTATTGGTTTTTCTAGTCAAATAATATGCATGACATAATTTTTAAGAATAAGGGGTCGTTTGGTGTGATGGCTAAAAGGAATTAATCTCCGAATAATTTTTGAGTGTCCTTTAATTCGTTTTTTGATTGCAAAGGCTGGGATAACTTATCTCAATATTAATCTTTAGTCTTGGGATAAGTGACACCACAAGTTGTACCAAAACCATGTGTTTTTGCATGCATTACTCTATCCACAGTTAAGCTTTATTTTACCCATTAATTGCTAGAGTAATAAACACAAGTATGGTATATGAAAGGTGTTTTAGCAGAAATTATCAATGTCTACTCATATTTTAATAAGTAAATATTGAACAAAAGAAATATGTTTATATACATCAGTTCTCTCCAACCATGTGTTTTATTGTGTTATTGAAAGGGGAAAGGACTACAACTGGGGCCACATAAGACTAAGCACAACTTGTGCCAAAAAGTAAATGAAACTGTTCAATTCTTTTATTAACTTTTGACCCCCTCCCTAGCTTCCACCTTTTTGCTATTTCAGTGACTCAAACTCCAGTAATAACTTTAAGATAGAAAGTGAGAAGTGATTACCAAACTCCAGTAACAACTTTAAGATGGAAAGTGAGAGGTGATTACCATCCGAGCAACTTGTTCTTGTCGAAGTTACCAACATCTTATGGATTTGAATGACCTTTCAAAGCAACCTACTTATATATAAAGACCAAAACAACATCAATCCCTAAAGCAACTTTAATATCAAACTTACATATTATAGATCGATACTAATAAAAAAGAGGGTTTAAAATGTCGTGTGGTTTATATATATATATCTATATATATATATAATATATAACAATAGTGTTTAGATCAATTTGTACACAATTCCATTAATTCGTGGTGAATGATGTTTACACATAGTCATAATTTCCTAACAACTCGTTATCCAACTAGTATACTGAAGCTTTTTAGTAAAATATTTAATTTTAATTAGTTTAAAAGAAGTATTGTGTAGTTTAATTTTAAGTAACATCAAATGTTATTATACATTCGCTATAGCAGCCCTAAATATGTCCGTCATTATAAAGAGGTCCTAACTTTGTCTTTTGTAATTACACTTATAATCTCAATCCTCAACATTCTTAAGGAAAAAATAGCAATATTTGCTGCTTCACCTTAACTAAGATCATATGCATAACTTGGAAATAACATCACTTACTATATATACATACAAAATAAAATTCCATCTGATGCTTCAAACTCGCGCACAACAGAGTAATATCAAGGATGGAAGTATTACCAAACTCGTGGACGACACCATCTGGACATATCAACTTGACCTTGCAACACTGCTGGTCTAAATGCAGGTTCAGCATTTCAAGCGTAGTCATTTTTTGAGCCAGAGGAGCACATTTAGACTTACAGAGGTCGACATGTTTACCTGTTAAAGATCACATCAGTTAAATTACTCAAACACAAAATGATACAATGGGGAATTTGAGAAATTACAGTTTCTCAATTCTGGAACGGACTCATTTTCTGAGAATGAAATGCCTACCATTCTTTCGAGAGATGTGAAGGAATTCATGCATTGGTTCTGGTGGCAAACTTCAGCTAATCTCGATGAGGAAATGACATCGTATCATGGCAGAGAAACTGATCAATCGAACCTTGTACTTTGTTGAACTGCTGACAGAAGAGAAGAAAAATAGAAACGATCTTAACGTGCTATACGAGAAACTCCTTGTACAAAAGTTGGCTCAATAGTGTGTCAGATTCCAGCGAAAAGAGAAAGTACCTTTCTACACCTAAACTCTGCTGACTGATCACAGTTGAGCTGATATTTGTCTATTCAAAAAGTTAACATGTGCATTACTCTAAACCACTTCCTCCTTCCACAACTCACTCGAAAAATTGAAATAACTTCTCTGGAAATAGTCCAATCAAGTGAAAACTATTAAGCTGACGAACTTGGTAAAACAATTGAATGTTAAATACAGCCAAGCATCAAATCTATAGGCTGAGTAATCCTTCTACTGCAAGCAATTACTCGGAGAAAATCAAGGTTGAACAGTACAATACACAGAGCTTGTGTCAGCCTCAGCTATAACAAAATCAGACGTATATTAATTTTCACAAATATCAGTTCTGTTTATATCTTCAGTCCAAATCTCTGAATATCCAAATACTGACAAAAGCTCAGTATATGCTATCAAATGCAGTCATATAATAAAACATGAAATCAATGCGATATAACAAGGCGTTAATATGGAAGCAGATATTGAAGTCTTTTCGAATGTCTTTAAATTTTCAAGATTGATGCAACTCTTTTCAAGGTTTTGGCTACCTGACTAAAAAATGAGGTTGTGTTCCTTTGGACCCCTTATCTCTGTGGAAGAGACAAGAAATGGGGAACAAAGTCGAACAGCTTTTCATGATGGCAAAATATTTCCCAGTCTGCGAGATTTGAAGGAGAACATAGGTTAAAATAAATCCTAGAGATGATCATTCTCATAACGTACAAACAAAACTAATAAAATATATCATCCTTCAAAAAATGGTTTTTTGACATGCATACAAAACTAGTAAAGACTAAGCTATGGAAGTAAAAATATCTTTTTGTGCTTATCAAATTTCAGATGATTACAGAAGAAATTAGCATCACGTGACTGCTTAAAAAGGGCTCATGTTTTTGCTATCATTTTGGAAAAACTACACTTACATTAGTGAGAAGGATCAATCTAGTTGAGACAACAATTGATGCTGTATTTCTGTCAAAATCCTACCAAAGCTGAACAGCTTTCATGATGGTGCATAATTTTGTATTCTGCAAGATTCGAGGGAGAAAATACATTCATAAGAGGCAAGTAAGATAAATAATTGCATGTATTAATATTCATTTGTATGTGACAGAGAGAAACTGCAAAAAAAAGAAAGGATATCATAGGCATACCAGATGAAGTGACCATCAATCCAAAAGCTGAGGGTTAGATCGATCCAACACGGTCCGGGTATGGGTGAGGGATAAGCACCACATTTGGCCAATTTACCAAGTATGCATTGACTACATCAATTACAAACAAGTATAGGTACGTTAGGTTTTAGTTTCAGTTTTTTTGGTTTTTATACACAAAAACACAAAAGCTATTGTGCTAAAGATACAAATACTGACAAAAGCTCAGTATATGCTATCAAATGCATTCGCAGCATCAAACTTGAAATCAACATGCCTAAAATAAAAGAAGCAGATATTAGAAGTAACAGATGATTACTCGGCTTCACAGTTGCAATAGACGTTTTGCACTGCTCAGAGATTTAGCAAAGGAAAAAAATTAACAAGCAAGAAGAATTTAAGAAAAGAAAGAATGCACTTACATTTATCAGAGCACCAGGCCATTTCCTTTAATCATTACTGGAATTCTCCATCAATATTTATTGTGGGAATATTAGCAACTTTTGGCCAGTATTCTCCCCTGTCAAATTGTAGGAGTGGTTTGAGCAATGGGCATTTGGAAATATATAGTTTAGAGATGGAAGGGGGCATCCCTTTTAGTGGAAGAGATTTGAGATTAGGGCAATTAGAAATGTACAGCTCAGAGAGGGAGGAGGGCATCCCCGATTCGGGAAGGGATTGGAGATTAGAACAATTATAGATGATCAGGTGAGAGAGGGAGGAGGGCATCCCTGATTGGGGAAGATATTGGAGATTAGAGCAATATTGGATGTTCAGTTTAGAGAGGGAAGAAGGTATCCCCGATTCGAGAAGAGATTGGAGCTTAGTGCAATTCCAGATCTGTAAATGTCGAAGCCAGGTGAGATGCTGAAGACCTTCGGTTGGTAGTGAATGGAGATCATGAAGGTCATATAGATGTAGCTCAGAAAGAGAGGAGGGAAGCCCTTCTTCCAGCAGCGACTGAATTTGAGGTAAATTCTTAGCATATAGGTACTCAAGAGAGGTGAGGCTATTGAGAAGTTGGCTGCTTAATGTTTTCAGATTGGATATAGTAAGACTTTGAATAGAGCAAGGCAACTCCCAGTTTTCACCAGCAAGATCACTGCCATCATGACTGATTCCTAACTGTATGAGAGAGAGGAGTCTCCGTAAATGCCACTCTTTTCGGCCATTCACCAGTTTCTTACAATGGGAGATCCAAAGGAATTGTAAATTGAAGGGCAATCCTCCTTCAGGAAAGGACTCTATTTCTGGACAATTATTCAGTGTCAGTTCCTTAAGAGATGGAAGGAGTTCCTGCATATGTTCTGGTAGCGACTTCAGCTTCTGGCAGTTGTGAATATGCAATGACGTCATCTGAGTCCCATCCTACTAGAGACAGTTCCTCGAGAAACATAGCATTCATCGATGCCTCCAATTTCAGCTCCCCGCAATAAGATATTCTTATTCTCTTCAAGGTACCCGGCAGAATGCTAATAGGTAAGGAGGTAACAGATTTACAATTACTAATACATAATTCAACAATCTGTTTCATCCCTTCAAGTTGAGAGGTAAACAGTTGAGCATCATCAAAAAGAACTCCAACCTTAGGACAACCGGTAACTTGTAACTCTTTTAAATTTGAAAGTTCGATAGGTGTCTCCAAACTGAGTTCAGGGCAGTTTGAAATTATCAATCTTGTCACGGAAGAAAGATTTTCAGGCAACTTCCCAATAAAGTTTGGGCAACCAGTAAGCTGAAGTTCCTCAAGTACAGGGAACTCTCCGTTACCCAGTACATGCCACTGCTTCCACTCCGGCATATCTACAAATTCAAGCTTCTCAAGAGAGTTAAATGGCTTTTTGGAGGACAAACTACCATAGAAATCTTCAGTCACCTCTATTATTTGATGCATCCCTCTAATGGTAAGGAATTTCAAAGAAGGAAGCTGTCCTAGAGCTGGCAAGGAATCACAGTCCTTGCAGTCGCTAAGAGACAATTCCATTAGCTTATGAAACGAATGATCAGCTAGCCAATTTGGAAATTTTGTCCCTCTATATCCGGCGATTTGGAGTTCTTTCATGTTTGTATTTGGTTGTAGCTCATCAAGTATCTCTCTTTCAGTTTGTGAATTGTCAGCAATACTTCCACTCCACTCCAAAGATAACCTTTCAACATGTTCCTTTTCCCTCATTTTAGCCTTCAGAGATTCCCTTCTATCTATCACATGTTGCAACTCTAGAATTGATAGAGATCCATACAAGTTATGTAGTTCACCCAAATCTTCCATTCCCGAACCACCGCGACCACTTAGAAAAAACATGGCTCCCACTAACACATGGAGACTTTTCAACTTGCTTAGACATAGGGGTGTTGTCAAATAAGCTTCGCTAATGTCAAGGTGACGCAAGTTGATCAAATTTTCCATATGCAGAGGTAGCTCCTCAAGCAAACCACAATGTGACAACAGAAGTGTCTCTAAGTTGTACAGTTGACAAATTGAATCTGGCAACTTTTTTATCCCTGTCCAAGTAAGGTCCAAAAACCTTAGGTGCTTTAATTTGATAAACAAGTTATCTGGCAACTCCGCATTCTCATAATGAGACAATGATAGTGCCCTTAAAGATGTTAGTGTTGGCAATATGTCATGCAGCACCCTCTTGCTTAGAGGGTATGAATACTGCTGGATATTGATGGGAAGTAATGTCCTCAGCTGCTCCAATTTGTACAAGGGTTTCAACTTTTTAAAGTCATCCAGGCCCATTGAATAGGAAATGTACCTACTTTGTTCCAACATATGAGATCCTTGGTTCTCTTCCAACTTGATACACAGATTTGAAGATGCAACTTGGGCCAAATCATTGACAAGGTCATGCATTAAGAATTCCCCTGGATTAAATACAGAAGACTCTCGCACCTTTTTAAACAATGATCTTGATCTCAACTCGAGAAAGTAATGGTTAGCTGAATGTAACTGCTGTACAAGACCATTAGCAATCCACAGGTGAATAACTTGTTCTTTGCAAAAAAGATAATCTTTCGGATATATTGCACAAAAAGCAAAACACCGCTTCAATTGTGGACAAAGATCATTGTAGCTCAACATCAACGCTGGTAAGATTCCATTCGAACAACTTTGCAGCTCCCATATTTCACTTCTTAAAATGTCTCTCCACTCATCCACCTCTGGTTTGGAGCGTAAAATATCAGCAAGTGCCTTTAGAGCTAATGGCAATCCTTTGCACTTGTGTGCAATTTGTATTCCAACCTCTTCAAGTTCTGGATGTTCCTCAGGATCCCTATTTTCTAATGAATGTCGTTTGAATAGAGCCCAAGAGACTTCACTAGACAGAGTCCCCACATTGATTGCCCCACTACCCGTCATCAAGGCAACACTCTCCTTACGTGTCGTCACAATGATCTTACTTCCTACATCTCCTTGTACAAAAGGATTTCTCAAGTCATCCCACTCTTTATAGAAAACCAATTTGCTTTCGCAACTCCTTTCTTCCAACTTATCCTTTATGTTAGGAAAAAATTCATCACTCAAGGACAAGCTGAGGTGACTTATCTGCGTTTCGAAACTGACTATCGAGTGAAATCTCATAATGATTCTTTTCATAGAAAATCAGTTTTTACCTACAAAGTAACCCAACCTATTTGTGAGAAATGGCAGATACTTATTTGTGTCAAAATATTTAAAACAAACAAACAAAATTTATTATAGTTAGGTGATTTAATTTTTTGGTGAAAATATGCAGTAATTACTCAATACAGTTAAGAAATGAGTATATGTACAAACACATCCTATATTTACTAATTTGGTGTAAATATCCGATGGAAATAAATTTTTATCCCATGGACACCGAATAAGGTTTTTACCACACCCTAATGTGGTGGGATCAGATCATAGAATATCCCACCTATTTATTTATGAAGTATAAGTATGTAATCGGTAATTGGTTATTGGCAAATAGGTCGGGGAATATTTGGCTATTTTCTCTTAATAATTTACATGGAGTTTAACAACGTAAAGTTAAATTTTGAATCTTATGCTTTTAAATTAAATATAGGATGAATTATTTATTAATTTACGTGAATCTAATAGCTTTTGTTCAAATCCTACGCATATATAGCATATATATTAAGAATCTACTAAATATATGACCTCAAGTGAACCAAGTTATTATTATAGTATTAATTTGAGGTCGTTGTAGAAATTTATAAACTTCAAATTTTGTGTTTACTTTCTTGCTTCATAAAGTTTTTGTACATTCTACCCTCTGCAGATTTCAATTATAGAATTATACGAAATATATTATTATCGTTACTTATTATCGTCATTCAATTTATATATACTTCTCGATAAATTTTATTTTAAGCCCTCAATCTTATTGAGACGTCCTAGTTACATACCTAACTTCCTAAAATTTTGAAATCATCACGTGCATTTAAGAGCATGCCAACTAACATAAACATGTTTTCTATAATTAAAGTACGATTATCGAAAATGCATTGTGTTTATATCTGTCTGCTGCACAGGGACATCACTCCTCATACCATGGCATTTATTTCACAAATTACATCATAGATCATGTGATGACATACTATATGTTTTGTTTTTTTTTGCAAATATATATAAAGTTATTATGATAATTTCAAGTTAATGTATAACATTCTTTTTATTTTAAAATAAGTGTTCGATTTAACTCATTTCATAGTCTTGAGAATGAACAGAGAAGTGATAGAACGTGTAGAGCCACATACCGGCAATGTTGAGAATTTCTTTGAAGGTACTTGAGATTTAAAATATATGTATGAAAAGTAATTTTTTATCTATAAACTTTAGGGAATCTTAACAGATCAGTATGTTGGCTATCTGAATTTCTCACCTTATTGGTGAGAGTTTGATTCCCCACATTATAATTCTCTCCCCATTTCCCCTTTCGCTACCCCCAATTTGAAAAAAATAACATCTCTAAACTTCATTAAATTTTCTATACATATATAAAATATACACTTTGTTCAACTAACCGCTCTTCATTGCATGTGAGTTGTGGCTAAGACTCTGGATTACTCTAGTGTGGCACAAAGTTGTTGACACAGTGTCGGATCCTTTGTTGCTAGCTATGTCCTGCATGGTCGTCCGCTCCCCTTGGCACGATGGATGTTCTGTAGCACGTTATGATCACCTGACTATGGAGTGATTGAGCTATTCAAGCAAACGTTCTATAACACGACTATGGGGCGATTCAGTTAGTCAAGCAAACGTTCTATAACACATTATGAGCACTCAACTATGGGGCGATTGAGCTATTCAAGCAAACCACATGTATTACCTTATTCCAACATAGAGACGACAGAAGGGAGAAGGTTGTGAAGGTATTATTGGGGGAAAAAAACACTACACTAATGTCAAAAGTTTAATTACTCAACTCTCATAGCAAGCTAGCTACACTAAAGGGACCAAAACAACATCAAAACCAAACTTAGATAGTTTTGGAATTTAATTAAATGAAAATACACCACAATGAATACAAGATTTACAATCTATGTTTTCTTGGGAACAAAGTATAAACAAAGACTACTAAAAACTTACTAAAACATAACAATACATTTCAAGCTTTACTCTATTGTAACTCTTTTAAAAGTGTATCCTGCTAGGTTGAGCCTTCTCCATCCTTGTTTCTCCATAAGGCTCATCGTTATCGATCCGTTTGTTGTGCCTAAACGCCGCAATGGCAACCATATACATGATAACAAGGAGGATCAATATGACTATGTTGATAACAGACACTTTTCTCCAACTCTTTTTAAGGCTAGCAAGTACACCAGCTTTGCAAGAGTCACAATTGTAACAGAGTTGTTCTTGATCATTGCTCCATTTAACACAATCTGGATCAGCTCCAACTAGTCCTCCTCCGGGAACCCAAACCGTCTCGTTCTGATAAACGTAGCCACATTCTGTAGGAGGCTTGCAGCAACCAGACTACATTGGACAAAAAATTGAACTTTTGTTAGAGATTTTTGCGCGTTCAAATGAACCTATATGTTGCTATGACCCTTCAAAGATGTTATCGCACATTTGTCAGAATCTGACATGCATCCATCGACATTTGTGAAGACTACATCAGAGCAACATAGGCTTGAAGTTTGAACTATATAAACAAGCACATAGAGATTTGTAATGATCACAATGCTCATTCTGAACGCACTAACTATAGATTCTAGATTCGCCTCCGAGTACAGTAATAATTTTACCTATGTAGTAATTCAACACACAGTATGTTGAAGAATGTACTTCAATTTAATATTTTGGAGAAGTTTTGCAAGTGGAGCAAACATATAGGCATAACGATATGTGTTAAGCCACTACAACAAAAATGATCATTAGCGGCATTTAATTATTAATTGCCGCTAAATATGTATTTTTAGCGGCAATTGTCACTCTTTGTATATGTCCCAAAGCCTTTAGCGACATTGGTTCTAATGGCACTTAATTAATGCCGGTAAAGACTTTAACACTCTTTATTAGTGTCGATATTTAATGCCGCTAAAAGTTATTTTTGTTGTAGTGAGCATGTTGTACCACATGCATCAATGCTTGTATTTTCCCGCGACCAAATATATATTGCCCTAGCATTACTAGTTCAGACAAGTACAACTCAAGAAAGAAATGGGAGGAGATCTATTAGGGTTAGACTAGATCGGGGGAGAAGCAAGCTACTGGTCGATAAAAAATTACACTGTATATCAAAGATTGGAACTATTTTTATTATATATAATAGATGTTGAATTTTATGACTTTTTCTTGTGTTTACTTCTTTATATTCTGAATTCTCTAAACGAAAATTCTGATTCCGCTATGGCTAAACATATGCTTATATTATAAAAAATATAGATATACTTATTGAGGTTCAAAAATAGGTCTAGAAATATCTAACACACACATGGTCCACATGACTATCCCATCAAGATGTAAATAATTGGGGGCCCTATTATTGGAGTCTTTTTAAACATGTTTGGCCCCAATCTTTTTCCAATCAAGTATAGTCAAATTCATTCACATCATCATCAAAATAGTAAACATTTTTCTATATTCATATTATAACAATGAAAGATGCTTTTTTTGAACCATAAATTACTAGAAATTGATCGAAGCAAAAAATTTTCTCTAGAAATAAAAAATCCATTATGGGAAGAGTATGACTTGCACATGCATGCACTATAAATAATTTTTTTGACATGTTGATCCATATTACATCACGAAGATAGTGTTGGGTACAATTGTTTAAGCGATTGTTTGATCGAAGGTATTAGAGAAAACAATGCACTAACTTAATATTATTAGTTATATAACTTATTTAATACCATTTTTATACATAATAAATCATGGCATTAACAATCAGTGTATAACTCCTATTCTAAAACACACAAGCAACAAATCAAACAAATCGATAAAAAAATAATGTTAACATTACTAATATATCTGATTTAGTATTATTCTTATACACACTAAGAAACGAGCCCTGCATTTAATCTAGTAGTACTAGGGTAGTACCACTTTAAAAAAGGAAAATTGCCCATATGGTCATTTGTTTTCCCAAATAGCAAATTTGAATAATTTTAAGTCCATCACCTACTAATATTTTGGTCCTGTATTTAAAACTTATCAAAGAAGTGATCATAAATATTCTTTTTAAAAATGGAGCAATTATTTATTTTTTTTGGATGGTTCATAAATATGAAAGGACAACCTATCTGCCAATTTTTTTTTTTTTGAGATAATAATTTAATTTTAGGTGTGAACTTATATTATGGGATAATATTAATGAGGACCCATATTTTGTCAGGGGAAATTAAAGGAGTAGGGCATGGAAGGTGTTATTGACCATCACTCTAATAATATACCTAACGGTATAGCCAAACAGTCAATAAAGTGGATGAAAATTATGATCGATCAAAGATAAATTTTAAATGATTTCTTTTATTTGATTAACTATTTTTGGTGTACAAAGTTACAAGATATATATAAAATATGTATACAGATGAAAAGTAGTAGATATCCGATGAAATAGTAACATGCACAATTTTAGGGCATAAAAGTTACAAAATATATGTACTTGTGAAAAAACAACAAATTAAGTACTCGGATAAAATAAGTAAAGCGTGTGCAAGTTAAGCCAAGATATCATGATCTTTTTTAATAATTATGGTGTATGCGTTAGCTTGTGCATGATTTTTAAAAGATATTAGTTATCATTTTACTAACTAGCATAGGTATATGGTGATTCTGTCAACCTAAGCTAGATCATATGAGAAACAATCAAATATATAATAATATTTATAATTTCGCTAAAACTTAAACGTAATATTTATAGTTCTTAATCCACTACATTGACAATTAGGTTACGAGGCGCAAAACATCAATGTTTTATTAAAAGAAAAAAGGGAAAGGAAGAAAATAGAAGAAATCTAAGTGGAAACAGAAGAAGTAAATAGCAATAACAAAAGTTAGTCAAACCAAAAGGCAAAAGGGCCAAAAAAGTTTTTTTTTTTCCTTAATTGTTAATTTAAAATACATAAATTTAAAAAGGGTATTTTTATTTAATAAAAAGCAATAAATCAAACAATAATAATCTGAATAATAGTCCAAAATAAGCCAACCTTTCTATTATCACATAAAACATGCATGGCTTATTGACAAAAATTATTGTTTTGAGTTGTCACCTTTCTTCTATTTCTAATTATTATATATATATAAATTAGGCCAAAAATATCACTTTATTGTAAGCAAAATGTTCTACTTTTTTAAAGTGTGGAGAAGGTATTATATATATATATATATATATATTCTTTTTTTAGATACTAAAAAACGAGAGAAAAAATCACTTAAATTGAAACGAAACGAAAAAACGGACGACATTCTTGTACTGTTGCTGTGGCATAACGTTTATTTTCCGTAAAAACAGATCTATATTGGCTTCCAAGGACTTTCCTAATCTTAATTCATAAGTTAAGTGGAAAAAAAGTTGTCACAAGTGTTAAATAATTTCAAATTCAAAAAAAATAAAAAATAAAATTATCACTATTTTATGATACATCCTATTTTATTTCCTCTAAAAGACTCCTGTTTTATTGCTTTAGACATATAACTAATCTAATTAATTCAAATTTATATCGAATAAATTTTTTAATGCATATAATTTCATCTATCTAAATGTTCGTATTCTTAATTTTTAGATGAATTCTTCATGTTTATCTCAATACAATAGACAAAATTATACGATATTTATGTCTAAGTTATCCTATTTAATAAAATAGTTACAATACAAATAAAACTAATCTCGATATTACTATCGTAATTCCCAATTTTCAAATCATTTCTATTCAAGATCATGAGTTTGAGTTACTCACACGATGAAAAAAGTCAAAAACTCATGAGAAAGGAGTAAAGCAAACAAGAGAAGTGGATGAACAAAGTTGTGCATATTTCTTTTTTGTACTAATAAACTCGAGATATGCACAAACTAATAATTAGCAAAAGAAATAGAATTAAAATATTTCAAAGTCATTTTTTTTTTACAAGAAAAGATTATTCAATCGATTACTATCCTTTTTGAGTTACTCACACGATGAAAAAAGTCATAAACTCATAAAAAAAAAAAAGAGTAAAGCAAACAAGAGAAGTGATTGAACAAAGTTGTGCATATCTTTTTCTTATACTAATAAAGTCGAGATATACACAAACTAATAATTAGCAAAAGAAATAGAGTCAACATATTTCAAGTCATTTTTTTTTACAAGAAAAGATTATTCAATCCTTTATTATCCATTCTAAAAATTATGAGTTCGTTCGAATAAAAAGAAAAAAAAAGTCATATCTTTCTTATTTACTTAAATTTATCCATAAATAAAAATCAAAAAAAAAACAAAAAAAAAAAAAATTAACCTCGATGAAGTAAAAAAAGAAAAAAGTTTTAGCTTTAACGTACCTCGATAGGACTAAGTTTCCTTAGATAAAACATCTCAACACTCTCCGGAACTCCATTATAAATCCTTCTCATCTTACCACAACTTCGTGAATCTCTTATACACGACCTTATCTTTTCCCAGTAGTTTTGACTCGCAACTCTTTGTTCCAACCAACCGGAATAATCTTGTAAATAATATTCGGAATAGACCCGATTCATAACGGGTCGACCCGATCCTTTATCAGTAACAGCATAAGCAAAGATAACGAATCCAATTAATGCAGCAATGATAAAGAACATTGCCCATAGATAAATGTACATTAAAAAAGTGTTTCTGTAACAAGAACCAGCAAATCCAGCTAAAGAAACCACCATTATTGAGACCCCAATTATTATTAATGGCCATTGAAGGAATTTTAAGCAATCTGTGTTGTTTGCTCTGCTGCTTAACCAGATTCCACCGCTTAAAATTGGGATGGATGATAAGAAAGTGAAGAAGTTTAGTAAACCTATTAAGTGATTACTGGTTCTCATGGTGAAATTTTTTGAGATTTTTTTGATGGGTTCTTGAAAACAGGGGAAAACAGAGTGATTTATGAAGAAGATGAAGAAGAAGGGGGTGGGGGTGGGGTGTTTGTTGCATTAAGTTAAAGACAAATTGTATAGTGAAATGACTAAAGTACCCTTTGTTTTTATTAGTACTTTTTTTGAGTTCATACTCCGGATTTCGTGTTCAAAATTTATGATTAAATTTAGATCGCGTATTATATAATCAGTTAGAGATGATAATATTCTTTTCGTTTTAAAAAGAATGTTTCTATTTCCTTTTTAGTTTTTTTCAGAAAGAATGACCCATTTTGACTTTAACATTCCACGTGATATGTTTAAGATCACAAAATTAAAGGATATTTTGGTATATTTGACATAACTTTAATTTAGAACCACAAAATTAAAAAATCTTTTTTCTTTTTTTAAATCTCGTTTCAGGTTAAATTAGATTATCCTTTTTAAAACGAAGAAAATAATTATTTTGAGATTTTTAAGTAAGAGTGAAGCGGTATCATTAAAGCAAAATGACATAGGTTGGTTATTTTTGTTAGTATTGATATATGACATATATAGTTGAGAGGGTCTTGAGATGAGGATTAAGAATATTTTATATTGTTTATATTTATCTGTTTATTTTTCATTTTATGTTCTGTTTTAAAAAAATAATATTAATATTAGTACTTTATAATAATTGGAATTTGATGTATCCTTGATTAAAGTTTTACACACGTATAAATATTTAAGAATTTTTGAAATTATAAATTTTAAAAGTTGTCCTCTTTTTTTTTTCACACTATGCCATGTAAAAAGGAAAGTTAAATATTAAGTAAAATAGTAAAAGAAATAATATATAATCAAATTTCTTTATAACAATATTATCCAATAATAACCATAACAAATGGACTATAATTTCACTAAATAAGACTTGAAAAGGATATGAAAATATCAACTTATTTCTATCTAGATAGAGATTTCTGATATTATCTTATTAATTATAAAAAATATATAATTTATTTATTTTTCGAAAAAAATGTACATCAATGTTATCCTTATAAGATATATCTTTTATTTGACGTTTAAGGTGAGAAAATTAAACTTGTTTGATTGAGTAATGTGAAATGATTAATTTAAAGGAATGCTTGAATAATAATAATACTATCACTTGGTCAGCAATTAATGATGCCACTAATGTCCCATCATCTTATTTTGGCTATTTTATTAATATTAATTTTTATGTCGTTGAGTTGAGTTGAGTTTATAAGAATAATGTTATAATAATGCAAGCATTAAAAATTTGTATTGATAATGCTTGTATTAGTTATTCTAAAATAATTTCTTGTGCAGTTTATCTTGTGATATAATATATTCGAAATAAAATATATAACAGAACTTCTATAAAAAGAAATTACAAAATATCTTTCACTCTTTAAGTTTAGAAAATGAAAAATATTTTGACAGGAATTCAATAAATAGTTATGTCATTAATCAATGTAATGCACATGTTGAAACCCTTCATTGTAGAAAACATAGTTAAGTAATACAAAAAAAAAAGCCAAAATAATATAAATATGATCATATTTGATATTAACCATAAATTAAAAAGAAAATGATAGTAATATAATTAGTTATCTTGAAAATACTAACTAGGTAAGTGCAAGATGATATTAAATACTAATATTTTTAAAATCAAGTTACACATTTTCCCATTATTTTGTTGGTTGATTTTAAATTGAATTTTTTATTTTTTATTTTTAAATGGGGGGATTTGGGGAGGGGGGGGGGGGGGATGGGCTGCAGTATCTACCTATCAAAGCAAATCTATCCTTCTGACCAAACTACCTCTGGTCAGTACATTAACTTCATCCGATCAAAATATCTAAGTAGACGTTTGATCATAAATTTTTTAAATATATTTTAATTTAATTTGATTTAAAAAGTTAAAAGTTAAAATTGACTTGTGGATAGGAACATAAACAATATATTCGAGATGATGTATAAAGTATTTAAAGATTAAGCGCATTTTATTTGAAATTTATGAAGATTAAATTAATAATTAGTCTAAAATATTTTTTCAAATTTTGAAACCCGATTTAGATTTGCAAATTTTATCTCTAAATATGAATTTTAAAATTATTAAATAGTTATTTCTAAAAGTTGACCAACCACTCATAATTTTCAACTAATGTCATCACTTTATGTTTCAATAGATCTACTTAATGTTGTCTCATGAGCTAGTTGTAGATTTGATTTTATAATACATTAAAATATTTATTTTAGTTACATATGATCTATATAATTATTAATTAAGTTATTTTCTTTTATTCAAATTACAATTGAAAAAGGTTTCTTTCTCCTTTTAAGTGTACAAAACTTAATCAAAAATTAAATAATTAAACTACAAAAATAAACCTCAATAATTGACTTAACAAATAAACCACACGTGACTTGCACGTGAAAAAACTCCTTTTCACACATTAGCAAGCATTAGAAAATAATTATTTTGAATTTGACCTTAATGAAGAGTAAGATTCCATCATCTTAGATCTATAATTTTTAATAATTGTGCCATATAAATATTTTACATAACACAAAAAGTACTTTAAGTATAAAAATGACAAGGTCAATTTGTTGATTCTCTTAATTTTATTTTAATTATTATTATAGTTTGAGTTCAACTTTTCGTATAAATAAATTTTTCAGATGATTTATCGTCATATTTTGTAATTTTAAAAGTTAAAAGCTATTGATGGGAAGTAATAGAAATTCAATGAGATAATTGGAACATATTACTCGATATTTGTATTAAGAAAAGATTAGATATGTTCAGATAATTAAAACGTGATAAATATATTACTCAAATTCATTTTATAAAATTTAAAAAAAATGACCTTTATCATTTATTTTTCCTTCTTTTTTTACCCTCATTTTTGCGTTGTTGGTATTTTAATTTTTTTTTGCTATATTATCTTTATAATTATTTATTTTTTAAAGTATTCACTTCTTTATAAAAATTTTAATAAATTCTTTAAAGAATGAATTAGTAAAATTATTGATCAATTAATATAAAACAAAAGAAATTACATATGTTGTTGAATAGCGTATGCAAACAAAAGCTTACGTTAGTGGTCGGCAGTTGGATAGTGCACAGACCACCGCCCTTTTACTAACGTAGTATTCTAAATTTACGTGATACACTTTGAAATTTTGATAATTTGATATTTTGATTTTTAAAAATATTGATATAAACTTTTTATTTGTTAAAATAAAATTGAAATATTTGGAAAATTATGCAAAAAAATAAAGAAGAATTATAATCAATAATATAAATTATTTAAAAGATATGTAAAAATATTAGGGTCAGTAAAATACCTGTTTGAATTTTGAAAATCAAAAAGTATTACGTAAATTTAAACGGAGGAATAATAAATCTCAAATGAAGTTAATCTTTTTTTCCGATTATTACTTGAATAAATAATAGAGGGAAAATAAGTATTATTTTACCTATTTTGCTTTCACTCATGTCTTGCATTTGTATATTATTAATAACATATTCTTTAATTAAGTATAAGTAAGTAAAAATATAGAATCAATAAATCATATAAATTGTGGTTTAATTCCAAAATTAAATTCACAAAATTCAAATCGCGAATCTGTTTATATCTTAATAAAAATTTTTAATATTTGGGCCGCTAGCCCAATACAAGAGATAAGAGGTGCTGAATTTTGTTTGGGCCGGAGTATTTGAAAAGCCCAATATACATGAAGGAAAAAATTCATGGGCCCTCATGTTAAGAGTACTCTTCTCGATTTACAAGAATGACTTTGGAGGTAGGTATTTTTGAACTTTTGATCTCGTTTGTTCTACAAGTAAAATTCAAAGTCAAACAATTTTGCGGTTGGACCTTGATAGTTTGCCTACGAGAAAACAGAGGTCAGAGGTTCAAGATCACTCATTTTCAAAGTTATTAATGTAAATTCTTGTTCTTCTTGACTATAAAATATATCGTCTAAAATGATTACATGAAACCTATCATGTTATTTATAGCCAAAATTTTATTATTTTCAAAATAATAGTGTCGTCTGAATCAACTTATGCTAGCTTTAGCTAAATTTATAAGATACGTGCTACCTTCTATATATCAAAATAAATATCGAGTAACTCTGTTATCAAAGTTTAATGAAATATCATATAGTAGTTCTTGTTTTCTAATTTGAACTCGAAAGCTATGATCCTTAGATGCTTATATCAAACTTTTATATCACGTCGTGGAATTCTAACAAGTCATATTAGTGCTTAAAATTAAGACTCTAAAATTTAAATAGTTTTCCAATATAAATTGGTGTATATATATTTCTTTTCAACAAATTAAAAAAAGAAGAATATTACATAAAATTGAACAAAGAAAGTATACAAGTTACAACAACAATAATAATATATGTTTTTTTATTTATTGAATCTCAGGATAACTCGTAACCGATATAGCTTCTATCATAGCATCTGTCCTTCGGATAAGCACTCTATAATGAATACTTTGTGAGTACTGAATAACCATCACGGTGTAATAGAACAATAATGCATCTTATAAGTATTTTCTTTTTAAAGAATATATTTATTTATTTTCTTTATTTTGGATTGTTTATTTGAATACCTACTAAATTTAAAATACAATTGTTCAGAGATTCCTTAAGCTTAATTTCAACGCCTTTGAATTAAATTTTGATTAGCACAGAATAGAGTAGATTATTATATATTAATTATATGTAGAAGGCCTAACCAGTAGCCAAAAAAATCCAAAACAATTATTACTTCTTTAATTTTTGTATTTTAATTATTCATGGAGTCAATTAAGCACCTTCACTACTCAACTTAATTATCACATAAAAAGTTATTAGTAAAAAATAATATTATTTGTCTCATTTTGTATAACAATATTCAACTAAACATAGTTAAAAAAAGAAGTTTTTTTTTTTTTTAGTAAAACTATGTTTAAATAATTAAAGAATGATATAATTCTTTTCGAACAAGTTAAAAATAGAGTATAGGTTACATATAGTAGGACAAATGCAATAATATATGGCTATTATAAAGTTTTACTATCCATCAAAAATCAATCCTTTCATAAATATCTATCAATGCTTAGACAATTTTTATAGTTATGAATAAATTTTCTAGACATTAAAATTATTGCTTATTTTAATTGCAACATATAAATATATGATGAGATATTTATATCAGTAGTTTTAATTAAAATTTTGAATCTTTTTGTGTGTCTACTAATAATATGTGGAGTATTTTCTTTCGTTAGGTAAATTAGTCTGAATAAGTTATAAAACCTCAATCATGTTCTAATTCATATGATTTGTATAACTAAAACAATGTAGGTAAGTGAATAATTTATCTATGTAATAAGCATTTGTAACTAAGCACAATTTTTTTTTTCAAATTTGAACTGAAAAGGTCTAATAGAAATAGTTTATTATATATCCATATGATTTTTTCAAACCAATTCAAAGAGTTTTGTACTCAAACATCGATATGATTTATTTTAGACCATAATTTTTTTAAAAGAATTATCTTTTAAATTTCGTGTTAAGTTAAATTAACTCGTATAAAGTTGGATATAGGAAATATATATACTAAGCAAATATCTTAGTTTGAAAAAAAACATGCAAATCAAAGTGGTTAAATTATGACAAAAATTCCTTAAAATATTAAAGTAGTGTAATAGAAATCATAATCAAAACAGCACAAGTGTCCAGAAATGGAAATAAAAAAAATAATTGATGAAAAAACATCAAAATAGTACGAGAATTTGCAGAAAAAAAGGCCCCCACATTCACACAAAACAGCATTTCATATTTTTAAAATCAAAATTTTATCCAAAGATCATAACGTATACTTTACACACACACACAAAAAAAAAAAAAAAAAGCTCTATTTTATCTAACAACACATGTGGTGAAATAGTAAAAGATCATTCAAAATTTCAAATTTGAGTTTCGAATAATTAATTATTTTTTAATCATGGATTGATTTTTCTTTAAATAGCTTTATTAAATGGTATGAATTTAGATTAGTTCGATTTTTATATGAGTATTGAATATTAAATAGGAATAAAATTGTCTTTTACTTTTATAATTAAATTAAAAATAACCAGTGAATACATATGTTTGACTATTCACCTAATGTATGTATTTATAAATATTGACTAAAAAATTAAACAATAAATTTGTTTGACGATTCGTGTAAAGATTATTTTTAGCTTCTTATATCGTATTTTAACATACTATTCATACTTTCACAAGATAAATAACACTGTATACACATCGTCTTCTTTACTTTCTCAAAATAAATAAGATTGTATACACACTGTCTTTCTTTGAACCTCACTTGTGATTTGTGAAATATGTTATTGGTATATCTTATTTTCAACAAATTCGGCCTTTATAGATTGATATGACTATATACACCCCGACCTTCTTTGAACTCCATTTGTGATATCTTATTGGTGTATTTTATTTTCAACATATTTATTTTCGCAAGATAGATGAGAGTGTATTCTCTAAACGCCACTTATACAATATATTATTATTGTATTTTAATTTCAATATATCTAGTCTCTCTACTTTTGTAAGATAGATAAGATTGTTTACATATCGTCTTGTCTATAGCCCACTCGTGAAATATGTTATTTATATATCTCATTTTCAATATTTCCAACTTCTTTATGTTTGCAAGATAGATTAGATTGTATATACACCGTCGTCTTCTATGAGCTCCACTTAATGAAATATATTATTCATATATCTTATTTTCAACATATCCAACCTGTCTATACTCGTTAGATAGACACGATTGTATACACATCGTCTTCTCTAAATCCCATTTTATGAAATATATTTTTGGTGTAACTTATTTTCAACGTATCTACTTCTCTAAGTTTGCAATATATATAAGATTTGCATAAACACTATCTTCTTTAAACTCGTGTATAGTGAAATATATTATTGATGTATTTTATTTTCAACATATTCAACCTCTCTACGTTCACAAGCTAGACATCACATTTGTCTAGATCCCTCTTATACATGTGTTTGTTATTGTATCTTGTATTCAATATTTCCAGTCTCTTTATGTTAACAAGATAGATAAGATTGTATACACATTGTGTTTTTGTGGACCCCACTTGTAAAACATGTTGTTGTATCTTATTTTCAAAAGTTAACAAGAAAAGTTTGAGCATATATCTTCTACACTCTCTTTTGTAGTCCACATTACACAGCTAAGAGCCAAACAAATAGAGAGAAAGAAGCTAAAGTCAGAAAAAGATTAGGTACTCATCAACCAGAGCAGGTGACCTTGAATACTGTGCCATAAACACTAGTACTACTACTTTTTTTTTTTCTTCTAAATTCTTGTTTCTGTTATGAATGAATGGTGGAAAATTTAAATGTTCTAAATTCTAACTATATTTTCTTGGTAAGACCAAAACCCCAATTATACACATTTTCTCTTTTTTTTTTTACTTCTTTTATTGTTTTTTCTTTTGTGGGGTTTTGAAAAGTTTCAAACTTTTGATTTTGTATATGATGGAGTGCTACAATGTCATGATGACAACTTTTTTTGAACTTTTTGAAATGTAGCATTATGGTTTTTTTAAAAAAGAATTTTTTTTTTTGGTTTAGAAGAAAGATTTAACAGTGTTTTGAGCTTGATGTCTCACTAAAGTTCTCAGCTTTACAGTTTTGCAGGGGGGTTTAGCTTAAAAGTAAATAAAAATGGAATCTTGATGAGTTTCAAGAACTCTTTCTGCTTATCTTTTTAAGCTTTTTTTTTTTTAGTGTCATGTGTGTATATTCCCTTTTTAAAATAAAAATTGCATTGTTTGTTTGTTAGTTTTTGAGACATTTTCTTCTTCCTCTTCTGTTTTTCATTTTATTATTTCAGTTTTGAAGCATTCATGTTAAGCTTATCTGGATCTGTCTGATTTTAAAGATTTTGCAGAGAACAAGGTGGGCTTTTTTTTGGACATTTTGTTTTTTCTTCATATTTAGCTCTTGTTTGACTGCAGATTTTGAAGTTGAATGTTGAAAATTTGAGTTTTTGAGGTTGTGGTTTTTGGAAAATGAAGTGTTTGGATGTGCATATTAGTTGGAAAAAAAACAACTAAATTATGGTCAAATGCTAGCTTAATTTGTTTCAAGAATCTATATTTGAAGAAGATGATAGTTAGTATACTGTAGGTGCCCCTTTATTCAGGCTAAAATGGAGGATAATTTATGTCTAGTTGAAGACTGCCTTAAATTGAGGAGCATATGTTTTTACCCTTTGGCCCTACTGTCCCATAGCCTCATTAAAATAGTCTTATATTTTGAATAGTTTGTGAACTAAGTAGGGTAAAAAATCTTATGCAACTTGTTCTATGTACTGTACACTGTATGGTCCTTGTGACTGCAATTAAAATTTGTACCAAACTCACCTTATTTTTGTTGAACATTCAATGTGGCTAAATGAACCAAGACCCCCTTTTCTTTTCTTTTAAGTTATTCCCATGTTACTATGATAAGTTTCTGTCCATCTATTTTTGGAGGGTTAATTTTCTTGCCTTGACATAATTCGTAAAGTTATTGTCACGTGACTAGGAGGTGAGGTCAAATCGCTGAGTTTTAGTGCATTTATTGTTTACTTACATTGGATTCCCTTAATTTCATTCTACTATATGAGTGGTCTTTAGCTTAAGCATAATGTTTATGTAATCTTGCAGTGTTTGTGGGTCAGAGGGCATTTTGAACAGGAAAAATCTTCTTACCACCAGGATTTTACTCTTGTGGGCCTAAAGGTTGTTGAGATATGCAGACCCCAAAAGCAAGGTAACTTCAGTTGGCATTTATGATTATTTAGTAAATCAAAAAATGGACTTATCCTGGCTGGAAGTCATGGAGTTGTTCTTGTAATGGTAATGAAATGGGGGCCCTTTTGAAGCTATAAGTTTTAATGGTGACACATAAACTTTTATAACTACTTGTTGTTCATAGGGAAAAAATGACAGCTTTTGTTTTTTGATACTTTCTTGTAAAGATTAAGAATGTCAGGGTGAGTTTATGATTATAAATCTTGAATGTTGTAACTGAATAAAAGGATGTGCTTTTTAAATGTGTTTCATTTCATTAAAGAATTCTTGAAAGCTGTAATCTTTTTGCCATTAAATATAGATAAGAATGATATAATGATTTTTCTATTTGTGGTTAAGTGATTTATGATAGTAGTAAATGTTAGTGCAAAAATTTTTGTACTATTTGAACATTGCAAAGTAGTCTAACCAATATTCATGTTTCTTCATTTCAGTAGTTGTGTTTCTGAACTTTTTCTTTTCTTTTTTCATTTGGATAACAGAAACAGTTCCTCTGAAGTGCCACAGAAGAAATCTCCGCTAGGCAATTCGTCAGAAGTGCCTCTAAAGATTTCTCCTCGGGCTGTTAGATCACGAGAAGCGCCTCAAAAGATATCTCCTAGAGGTGTTCCTCAAGATGTGCGTCATACAATTTCTCAGAGAGTTGTGCGCCGCCTGAAGACGGGGGCATTGGATTCTGATTCTGCATCTTCTCCTCATGTTAATGGTAGGTCACCAAAAGAGAGAAGGGCTAAAGTCACCGAGCAGAAATCGTCGAAAAGTTTGGAGTCAGAGGTACATTTCTACAAATTGACTTGGCTTAAACTGAATTTATTTGGAATAGCATCTGTATAATTTAGAAATGGAAAGATGTTGAAAAGAAATGATTGTTTATGTTTGAATAATTTTGAGTGACAAAAAGGGCAATTGAGAGTAGGGGGAGGGGCTTAATCTCTACTGTGGTGATAAAGTTTTCATTGTGCCAAAATTGTCCTTGCTGTTAAGAATGAGAGATTATACATTTCTTTGATTTGACGCACTTGAGTCGGCGGTCTTTTGGAAACAACCTTTCTACCTGCATGAGGTAGTGGTAAGGTATGCGTTCATTTTACCCTCCCCAGGCCCCACTTCTGGGATTTCTCGGGGTATGTTGTTGTTGATGAACTCGAGTCTAGGGTTTTTTGGAAACAGCCTCTCTACCTACATGTGGTAGGGGTAAGCTCTGCGTATGCTCTACCCCACACTGGGTATGTTGTTGTTGATGCACTCGAGTCTAGGGTTTTTTGGAAACAAGAGATTATACATTTCTTTGATTTGATGCACTTGAGTCGGTGGTCTTTTGGAAACAACCTTTCTACCTGCACGAGGTAGTGGTAAGGTATGCGTTCATTTTACCCTCCCCAGGCCCCACTTCTGGGATTTCTCGGGGTATGTTGTTGTTGATGATGAACTCGAGTCTAGGTTTTTTGGGAACAGCCTCTCTACCTACATGTGGTAGGGGTAAGGTCTGCGTACGCTCTACCCCACACTGGGTATGTTGTTGTTGTTAGTGCAACAAACTTCTTCTGCTATGATACAAAGGTTTAGATTCGACAATACTGATGTGCAACTCCTACCATTTCGTTTCCTCTAGATGCTGTAGTTTCTTTTGTCTGTGTTTTATTAAAAAAACATTGCAAAAAAAGTTTGAAAATGCTTTTCCAGTTCTGTTTGAATTGCCAGAACATAAGCATTGAGTCATTGACTATCAACTTTGTGCTCCAGGGCTGTGTCCATTGCTTGGATGAATTTCGAATCATAATTCTCATTTGCCTCAGTGTCACCGATACCTTTTTGTGCCCTTATTAGGCTTCCCGATATCTTTAATACTTCACAGTTGATTTGAAGAGAGATTGCTTCAGTGTAATAGCCTTAAATTGATCCTTGATGGCCATCAAACTGAGTAAAACTATTAGATGTCATCTTTTCTTTATCCATTTATTACAGATATCATAATATTGCTACTCTAGACCATGCTCACCAGTTCAAAATTCTGGATTTCTTTGAGTGTTATCGAATCTTTTGTATGCTGCAACTTTTTCTTGATGTCGCTGTCCTCATTTGATTTTGAAGGTTCAATTCGTGAATGTATTTACTTGTGGTTGACAACGAAATTTTAGCAGAAGTAATTTGTCACTACTCGATATAAAAATTGTTAAGATTTGTTCTCTCTTCTGCTGCAAGTGTGACCATGTTCAACAATATGGTTTCATATAGTCAGATTGGCATTAATGTTAATCACATTTTATCAAGTTTGTTGTACTCGATCCTGTGTCGTTTTGTAGTTTTTTTTTTATACCTATATGTGCATCTATATCCTAAATCATTTTCTTTGTTATTTAAAGAAGAAGGGCTCAAGCAAGGTTACTGAATTGGAGTCCCAAATCACTCGGCTCAAAAAAGATCTCAAAGACAAGCTAAACTCCTCAGAAGCGTGCAAAAAGCAAACTGAGGTCGAGGCATTAGAGTCAAAGGAACAGTGTGCAGTATTGTCCTCCGAACCAGACCAGTCTCCGAAACAGCTTGTGAATCAGCCTTCTTCTGAGAGTACATCTCCGACTGACCACCAAAAGTCTTCCGAGGATCTGACATTGCGTTTTGAACTAGAGACAATCCAGAAACAGCATTCAGCTGACTCAGCTTCATTAGCTTCTGCTTTGAATGAGATAAAGGTACTAAAGACTCAGCTGGAAACTGTTGCTATATCCGAGGCTACCAAAATCAAAGATGCAGAAGCAGCCCAAGCGGAACTCCAAAGCTTGAAACAGAACTTGTCGGATACACTTTTGCTTCTGGAAGACATGAAAAAACAACTAAAGGATAGCAAAGATTCCGAAGCTCAGGCTCAAGCACTTGTTACTGAAACTCTTTTGCAACTGGAATCAGCAAAGAAGATTGTGGAGAGCCTAAGGTCTGATGGTAATAAAGTTGTGGAAGCATACAATGCTTTATCTTCCGAGTTGGATCAATCGAAAGCACGTGCAAGTTCACTGGAAGACCTTGTTTGCAAACTCCAATCAGGTACTGGTAATGTTGGTCAAAGTGAAATTGTCGAAATTGATGAAAGTAATGAAACAATTGAGGCAGAACTGTCTTCTCTGAAATCTGAAGTTCAACGCCTGAGGGCTGATGTGAAAGCAGCTGACATCAAATACAACGAAGAGAAAAATCGAAGCACACTTGAAATAAGAAGTGCCTATGAGTTGGTGGAGCAAATCAAGTCAATGTCGAAGCAAAGGGAAGATGAACTCCAGGGAGAATTACAAAACTTCAAAACACAAATAGAGGAGTTGAAGGCGAATTTGATGGACAAAGAAACTGAATTGCAAGGTATTTGTGAGGAGAATGAGAATCTTATCATGAAGCTAGAGAACGCGCGGTCTGGAAAAGGAGAAAATGTACTCGAAAAGGAGCTTCAAAGATCAAGACTTGATATCGAAAATCTGAAGGCAAATCTGATGGATAAGGAAACTGAACTACAGAATATTTTAGAGGAAAATGAGATACTGAAGTCGGAAACTGACAAAAAAGAAAGCAATAGAGGTAAAGTGAAGGATGAAGTTGCTGCTGAACTAGAGGCTGCAAACACTGCAGAACGAGAAGCTCTCATGAAGCTCGGGTACATGAATGAGGAGGTTGATAAGAGTAACCGACGGGTGGCTAGAGTAACCGAGCAATTGGATGCAGCTCAAGCTTCCAATGCAGAAATGGAAGCTGAACTAAGAAAGTTAAAGATTCAGTCAGACCAATGGAGGAAGGCTGCAGAAGTAGCAACCGCGATGCTATCAAATGGCAATAATGGGAAGTTCATGGAAAGAACCGGATCAATGGATAGTCCTTACAGTCCTTGCAAGATTAGCTCACCTTACTTTGAGGACATGGATGAAGATTTAATGAAGAGGAAAAATCCAAATATGCTTAAAAGGATCGGCGAGTTATGGAAGAAGCCACTGAAATAGGAAAAAGTACACGGAAAAGGTACTTATGTGATGATCCTTGAACTTAACCTCTTAGTTTATGTATTTGAAACAAAATCAACTGAACTTCTTACTTATTGTAATCATATAGAAGCTCTGCTCAGCCTAGAACTGAGTCTAATGATTGTTCAATTCTGATACTCTTTCTTTCATGTTTTCTTGAGTATTATCTATCTATGCAGTTTGTTAATATGCTCTTTACTGATTTTGAGCTACTGTGATTTGTGTTGAATGGTTAGTTATTTTTTAGCATAATACATTGATAGACATCTATACTTTGCCCCAGCTGACAACTGAACACTCCAACTTTGAGAATATACGTAAGACATCTCAACTTCTCTCCCGATGTGTCTTGTGGATACTTGATGTTGATGAGATATACATTTTGGAGGCGTTTAGATGATCAAATATGTAAGTTGGAGTGCTTAGTTGTCAGTTGAGGCCAACTTAAGATACTTCATCACCTTGAGAGAGCAAAGAATTTTTACACTTGATTCAATTGAATTTTCAGGTTATTAATTCCATTTATTATGAACGGTTAGTTCAAATTATTTTTCAGGGGATTTTTGTAAGACGCTTTTTTTTTTTAGACCAAAAGCAACAAGTAGAGTATAATGAGACTAGACCTCACTGGTGGAATTATATTGAATATGTTGTCGTTGAGCTAAAATCACATTTCATGTTTAGCCTAAAATTTGTTTATTAGAAAAACCAATTGAATTTATTTGGAAGAGGTCTAAAGTAATGTAATTAATCCAAATAATATAAAAACTTTAATTAAGTGGCAAAAGCAGAGATTAATAATGAGTTTTCAGTATTCAAGTAAGAAAATTAGATACATGTATTCATACCATATATATGAATTCTATCTATATTTTCAAATTATTACATATTTTATCACTAATTAAGAGCTTCCTACAATGTACTAAATAAGATATACCTTGATACGTGTATTTTTGCTATCACATATACTAAAACAGAGAGAGATGCGAGCGAGATGGGGAGGGAGATAAGCGAGATAGTCATATATCCCAGATACATGCGAATCACATACATAGGAGAGTGGCGAGCGAGATGAGACCGAGGTGCGCGAGATTTGTCTATATATCTCAGGTACATGTGAATCTACTTTGATACAATGTATCTAAAACAAATTACACCTAGTTTTGACCAAATATATGCCGTGATACATGTATCCGAACGTATTTGGACACATCAAAATCTGATAAGATTTGAAATATTACAAATCTGATATATCTGAATACACCAAAATCCTTGATGACCAACAATCCAGCCCATAAGAAAAACTCATAAACAAAAGTAAAATTTCTAATTTAGGGCCCAAGAAGAGAAGCCCAAAAGTTTCTCTTTATCTCATAGGATTCAAGGGTTCTTTAATATTTATTTATAAGAAAAATTATTGATGGCTTGTTTGATCGCTTCATTTAATTAATATTCGTCTCGTATGTTATTTTGCATAATAATAAAATTTGAGATCATTTTAGGTAAAAGTGTACTATTTTTCTGCTTTTGCATTTATATATGCATGATAAAATATTACTCAATTTTAAAAATGTGTTTCTATCATGTATGATTAAACGAATATACACATAAACAAATTAAAGGAATACTAAATGAGTTTGTTAGAATATCAACCTTTTATAATTAAATTTCACAACAGAACTCAAAATTCATGGTTCAAAACACAATACAAGAATCTCTGTTTAATTTTAATTTTATTATTTTAAAATTCTTTTTGAAAATAAGTTATAATTTGCAATTGTCAATTGAGGTACTTTTTCATCATGCCTGACAAAAATATAATTAACTAATTGGGTCAATAAAATATGGAATATCAAATAATTTAAACTTAAAAAGTATTAGTACTATTTTTTTCTTCTTCTAAAATAGATGTTATCTTTCGACAAAAATAACGTTCATAAAGAAATCAATGAATATATATAATGTAGTTTATTAAGTTATTGTTTTTCAATAAACATTTTTTGAAAATCGAACGTCAGTAAAGAGACAAAAGTATAAGGATAGAGTTGATAAAGATAGGATATATAAATTTGTCATTTATCTTAGCTTCAATTATATCTATGTTTTCTAATTTTAATTCTAGCATGTACGATTTTAAATAAGTAAATACGTACATAACACATTCTATCTAACATAATACAATGTTGAATATCACATAAAATATGAAATTACCCGATAAAATACTTAATATATTATTTTTTATCTTAAAATTTTAAAATAACACTTATTTCGAAACGAAACCAGTACTATGTACGTATTAAAAAACACAAACTAACCATTCTTTGGAATGTAGTGTTATTGCTAACGGCTCATTTGTATTTATGTGTTTATATTAATTGAGTTTTTTTCATCAAACTGACCATGACAGAACTACATGTGGCACGTGACCAACAGCTTTTGTCACGTGTGTATTTAATTGTTCGTAAAATATAGAGGTCGAGAATTATGATGAGAAGGTTAATAGATAATTGTGTGCTTCTATTTTGATATTAGTAGTAATAATAATAATAATATTTCTGAAGTATTTCTAAAATCTTATTATTTTCGGCATGTTTATGTTTAGTTTTCTGCTTTTATTATTTATTATTTCTTGTGCTTCGATATTTTATTGCTTTTATTGTATTTGTTTCATATGTTATTGCTTTTATTGTGTTTGTTTCATAATTAATCTATCTATATTTAAGTTTGATTCTTAATTGTTGAGATATCAATCATTAAATGTACTCATTTTTTCTTGTTACAATCACTTGATAAGTCGGAATATATATGAATAATCAAGATTCATAATAATATTATTAAAATGTCTATTTAAGATTTTCTACAAAAAAAGATAGTTTTTCAATTCTATATTTATTCATCACTACATTATCACCTATCGTCAAATCTGAATAAATATGAATAATCAAGATTCATAATAAATATTATTAAATATTTATTTAAATTTCCTACAAAAAATGATATTTCTTCAATTCTATATTTGTTTCACCATTATCACCATCACCTATCGTCGCTAACTATCTCCTCTGTCAACCAGGGGCGGACCCACATTGGGTTCAGGATATTCACCCGACACCCTCGACAAAAAAATACACGATATATATAAGGTAAATTTTCTGTATTTTTGTAGATGTATATATTTTGAACCCCCTCAATAAGAATTAAAATTAGATGGCTCAATGATAAGACCCCTGAATCGAATCCCATCAATAACATTTTTTATTTTTCGAACCTCCTGAACGAAAATTCTGAATCCCCCACTGCTGTCAACTACCACCAACACCAAAACCAATCCAACCATAACGTAAGAATGAGATCGAGGAACATAGTGTCGGACAATTATGCCATCTTGGAAATTTCCACTTACTATTTTCAGTCACAACCATCATATTTATCAATTCTTATAAGCTATTGCCACTATTACTAATCATCATATAGTAACAGAATCATCACCACACCAATTACGATCATTAATCACCACTATATAACAGTTATCATAGTGCTATCTTTTACCACCATCAATCATCATTATTAATCGCTACTATCTTACAACGATGCCCATAATTTTCACAAGCATTAAACATTAACACTACCAATTATCATAAAATTAAATTCGATACTTCATATTTATATATACATTTCTAAATAAATTAAAATTTAATTCAATCCGCTCACTTTACGTAACTAAGGGACCCTTGTTGAAATTGGGAATTATACCTTACTTGAAGAAGGAGAAATTTAAGGTAGGCCCAAAAATCCACCAAGGAAAATGATGATAGAATAATTCATGCAGCATTTTTGTATGCCAGGTGTCTTAATATTACAGACACACGTAGGGTCTACATTTGCCGACCACCCACTAACTAATGTTTTCACTCATTTTTTAATATAATGTTCTATATTTATATCAGAAACAATCAAATTTAAATTTATGAAGAGCATTTTTATAATTTTCAAAGTCTCAAACTTGGAATTAATGGTTAAAGTGAGTTTAGTAGCAAGAAAATAAGTTAGTTGATTTTTAAAAATATATTATTTTTAAAATATCTCTATATATAATTTAGATAAATAATATAAGAAATAAGTTTGGACGAAAGATATAGGTAGAGATGAAGATAAAATATGATATAGAATAGAAAAAACAAAATAAATATGAAATATCAATTAAAATTATCAATATATATATTATTTGAACATGGAACACTAATTAGAAAAACATAATTATAAGTAATAACATATGATTAGCTAAAAATACTACACCAATTATATTTTTGTATTATACCTTGAAACTTTAGAATTAAGTGATGAGACAATCGATAGACAAATTTAACTAACCACTAATTATTAGTCAAACACATGTCAAGGAATTGCCTAACATTTATTTTTTCCATGTTTAACAAAAAAGCAACCAACATGATAGTGATACTT